>BSUD01000005.1:146902153-146997512 GCA_033239045.1 Fagopyrum esculentum
TATATATATATATATATATATATATATATATATATATATATATATATATATATATATATATATATATATATATATATTATGGAATCATTCATTGTGGTTTAATGCAAAATGCACTTGTATCCCCACATTTTGTTACCCTATAGGGTATCAAGTGTAATCAAACTCTATTCCAATTACTTCAAAATAAAAGGAATGATTCCAAAAACTTTCATGAACAAATATATACATATGGACTACATTCGTTTCCATTCCGTTTCCAATTTCGGAATTAAAACCAAACGAACCCTTAGTATCTATAATAAAACCATTAATCGAAGTTGTGGTCCAAAATGAGATAGCTAGTTGTATCACTTGCATGGTCAAAGACTCAAACTTGTTAGTTGTTACATATAAACATAAATTTAGTGATCGAAATGTCGGGAACATGACCAACTACACTAAGGCGACAAGATTAGCATAAGTGTGGAACACAATCCATAATCTTCGGCCGTTAATCATGCATGTCTTGTGTAATTATATAATATTAATCATTGGAATATTGGTTTCTCGATCGTCATTTCAAATCCATGGTCAAATTATGGAAACCTAAGCTATGTCTATATATATCATCACAAACTTATATAACAATGGTGAAAATAATGCCCAACATTGGACCAATGCTTCGAGTTTCACAACCCATTAGAAAAGTAGTCAGCCAGGGTTCACGATGGGTTCTTGGAGATGGGAAAGACATACTCTTTTGGAAAGATACATGGATTGGAGACCAACCATTGATAAACCTAGCTACTATCCCTCCTGCCGAAACCGATTTAAACGCCACTGTGCACGATTACTGGATAGGAAATACAGGCTGGAACTGGGTAAAATTACATAACCACCTCTCAAGCTCTATGATGCTCAAACTTGCTGCGGTATGCACAAAGTCTAGAAGTGTTTCCCACGACCCGGAAACCGTTATCACCCACACGTACAGAGACGAACTTGGATGGAGCCCATCTATTGATGGGGGCTACTCGGTCTCCTCAGCTTACTCCCTCATCGGCGGCACGAACCAAACTGCCTGCATGGACGATGGACTGTATCGTAGTATCTGGAAGTTGAGAACCCAAGAAAGAATACGAGTTTTCGTCTGGAAGGCTATTCATGGTGGAGTTCTTTCCAACGAAGAAAGACAGCGGCGTCATCTTAGCAACTCGAGCAGCTGCAGCATCTGTGGTAACAGCATCGAGTCGATCCTACACTTACTCAGAGACTGCACCGACAGCAGAAAAATGTGGAAAGCCCTCCATGCAGACCTTTACGTCGACAGCTTCTTCTCGGCGCCTATTGCGACTTGGCTACGAGGTAACCTTCTATCGACTCGTATTTGTAATAGTTTTTATTTGTGGCGGGAATGTTTTGCAGTTGGCCTATGGTGGATTTGGAAATGGCGGAATGAACGGATTTTCCGGAACACCAACCATACAGACAACAGACCGATCTTTGTCCAAGCAAGAACGATGGAGTACATCACCGCATGGGAGCGCAGCCAGCACCACTTAAAAAACCTACCTCTTGGACCCATCACAGTTCACATCCGATGGGAACCGCCACCAATGGGTACATGGAAAGTCAACACAGACGGAGCCCGGAGAGCAGATGGTCACGCTACCGCTGGAGGAGTTATTAGAAATTGTGATGGTGGATGGGTCTCTGGATTTGCGGCCAATCTTGGTTTATGTACGGTACCGATGGCGGAGCTATGGGGTATTGTATATGGACTAAGAATTGCATGGGAAGGAGGTTTCAGATCCGTGATTATTGAAACAGATTCTAAACTTGTTACTACCCTTCTCAATAAGCGGATCCCTAGTCACCATCCACTCTCAAGTCTGGTATCTAGATGCCAAGACTATTTTAGTAGGGACTGGATTATCCAGCTCCGACACGCCTTTAGAGAGGCGAATAGAGTCGCAGATGCTATTGCTAGTGCGGCTTATTACTTCCCGGTTGGCTTTAATGTATTGAGTGTCCCTCTCGAGGGAATTAATGATATTATTGCTGATGATGTAAGGGGTCGGACTATCCCCCGCTTGCGGATCACTTAGTCCATTACTTATATTAATAAAAAGCGCGACTAGATGCGCCGGAGACCACTGACTCTCCTTCACCTAAAAAAAAAAAAAAATATTGTTGTAAACAATCTACTTTATTTGTTTCAATTTTTTCTTGTTAATATAATTTTTAAAGTTTACTATACCTTGTCTACTCTTAATAAAAAAAGAAATGTGTTCAACATTCTCGACACACCATATTTGTTATATAGAGAGTTACATACCGGGCTAATTCGATTATAAGTGTACAACCCTTCTCCTCTACTTATATACTATTCAATTTTAACTCCTTAATACTTTTTTTTTTTCGGATCAAACATTTCAATCTCTTTATAGTTCATGAACCGTTTCCCCCTATGAATGAGCATTTAATCTCCTTATAACTCCCCCACGTCTTTTTCTATCATAAGTTACATGTCGCTAGTTTAGTCGTTTTTTTTTTAATAGTATAAGATGTGTCTCCACATTCAAGTTTAGTTTTTTTTATTATATAAGATCGGTATCCACAATAAATCGCAACAAAATATGTTCTGTACAATATAAGATTAGTATCGACATTCTATCGCAACAAACTCAATAGGTTAAGAAATGTATGATCATTTGGTATTATTTTTTTTAATTTGGTTGAGATTATGACATTGTTTTCTTTTATGTTGCGATTTTTTATTATGTATTCAAAATGGTCGAAGAAAATTTGAGTGCACTTAACCTTAAACTTAGCAATAAGATAAAACTTCCTACATAATTCAAAAGAAAGACAGACCATAATAATATTCTACATTTATTTTTCTTCATTACATACTAAGCTATAAAGCTTCTCCCTTTACCTTGAATGCTAATTCAGTTCTTCCTCCATGCAAAATCCATTAATCTTTTTTTTTTTAATCCCTATCCCGCTTATTTTAAACTTTTAACAGCATTGGACAGGATAATCCAAATTAATTAATCACATACTAATCATAATTCCCAATACCTAGGGCACAACCACCTCACAGAGCTCCCAATTATGGCGGTTGTCACTTCACCCTCATCCATCCCCCACGTGAACCAGTCTCTTTGTTTTCCTCGCTTGACAGAAGCTTCAGCTTTTGTACAATTAACGTGATCGTACGATACGTGAAAAATCGAAAGCTTCAATTTTTAGGGTTTTTATTATCAATTTCCCAGCTGATTCAAGTCCAGTTTTCAGGGGTATACCATGGGAGAGAAGGAGCTTGAACTTCATTGAAGTAATTGCAACAAGGAGTCTCTTCGCTAAAGAAATTGTGTTCTTCCATCTTCACATACTGGCTATGGTAGCTACTACTCTCTCCAGCTGCTCCAATTCCTGATTCAGATGACAAATTGAAGAACTCGAATCCGCCATTGTTGTAATTTTGGGGATTCAGGAATCCAGTGGTTTCATTACCGAAAGTGGTGGTTTTCGGACTGTCGTTGAGGATTGCACTTGAATCGCTTTCTGATGGACCTGAATCTTTGAAATCCGTGGTTTGTGTCCCCTGTTTCAAGCTTTCTAATCCTTCCATGGAAGCTTCTTCTGGTGTTGTCATGATGGGCAATTGATCTGTTGTAGGTTTTTCTGTTTCTGAACCCAATCCTTCTTCTTTCTCAGTCACTGATACATTCATGCTTTCTGGATCCTCCTCTTCTAGCTTAGATCTCAACTTCCTTATCTACAAATACGTATTACATCAAGAGAAATAGTCTAAGTTTACAAATTTACAGTAATTAGACAGAAAATTAAGATTTGGAGATGTTAATATGTTATATACCTCTTTGACAAGAGCTTCATTGTCACTCTGAAGTGACTCAAGGTTCTGCTTAAGAGAATCATAATTAGCCTTAAGAACACCATAATCTCTTTCAAGTTGCTTAGTCTTCCACCGTGCACGGCGGTTCTGAAACCAAACCGCCACCTGTCTAGGCTGTAAGCCAAGCTCTTGAGCAAGCTTAACCTTTCTCTCAGGCTCAAGCTTATTCTCCACCTCAAAGCTTTTCTCCAGAGCCTTGACTTGGTCAACGCTTAACCGGCGTTTCTTCTCCGGTACATGTCCGGATTCTTCAATTAAACAAGCTTCTTCTTCGTCATACCCATCAAGTATGGACTGGAATTCTGTTGAATGATTCATACAGAAAAATAAATACAAATTTGGACCACAGATTTTACTACAAGTTAAAATATAGTGGGCATAAGCGATTGTATTCATCTGTGTTGCCCATGTGACCAATGGCAGAAAAAGAGAATCACAACACTTGAAAAAAAAAAAGTTGATAAAAGACAAGATCGAGATCAAGATCAAGTAGGAATGGATCTAGTGAAGAAAAAAAAAACTTTGTTGACTTGAGATTTAGAGGAGAAATTAACCTGATGATGGGCAGATGGCGGCCATTAGAGCACCTTGAGAATCTGAGCTGCTAATTCTCTTCATGACTTGAGAACAAATCACAGTGTTGTTCTTAGTTTCACTTAGCTGTATTGGAATTTTTTGAAGATTAAGTGTCCTTTAAATCTTCTAAAGTCGTGCATGGAAAAAAAAAGGAAAAAAGAATCTCAACAGCTACTTCCAATAAGCTTAACAGATATACACTTGATAGTTGATAACTTGATATCAATCAAAGAAAAAAGAAAAACACAAAAGAGAAGTAATCAATACGTTTAGAAATTCAAGTAGTTCTATCTGAATGATTATCCAATCAGATATTTTATAGCAGGAAATGCTGATAACAAGTCATGGACTGTTCATCTGTAATGGAAATTATGAGGGGAAAGGAAAGGAGAAGAAAGGAGATCAGATCAATGAAGAAGACCAAGATCCCACATCTATCCTACTCTTTAAATAATAAGACCTAACCAGGGTTATATTTCTGACCATGGTTGGGTTAAATTACACTCTCTTTGGTTTCAGAGAAATGAAATGGAACTCAAATTCCTCTGAAATGCAAAATGAAATTGTGGACCGGCTCTAGCCGGTTTACACACTCCTCCTAGTTGAAGGGCTTTGGACAGTTCTACTGTTTTGATGGCGACTTTTCTATTTAAAATTAAAAAAGGGAAAAACCTCATTTTCAGTTCCTCTGTAGAGATGAGAGGCATTTTACAGCTTACTATAGGTGGACCAATTGCATCTTTCACTGCCTTGTACGAAAACAAAACAATATGAAAATGAAAAAAATCTATAAGTTATCCTAGTTTTATGTAAGGATTTGTGTATTTTGTGTCAATTTTTCGAGTTTGTTAAGAAAACGCAAGCCGGACTGAACCAAATTTCAGATTAAGCTTATAATGCGTTCATACTTGACCCTTTAGTCAAGTGAACGAGCCCGACCAAACTTTCTTCAAGCTGAGTTTGAGTGTTGTAATATATAAAGGTTTTATGAATTTGTGTAAATTGGCAATGTCATTAGCCTTTAAAAAAAATGACTTGACCTTAAGTTGAGAGAATACTAAGTGAGCTCAAAAGTCATATGGTAAAGTGATGACATTTTTGTCAAAAAGAGTTGCTTGTATCACTCTGCTTTAGCAAGCTTCCCGGTCCCCCTTCAGAAGGGTGAAACCATCACAACAAAAGGCAACGTTTTTAGTGTCCTTATCTCGAACCCACAAATACACGTATCGATATGTAAAACTATAACTACATTGTTTCTTGTATCTATATCGTTTTCCATTTCATAAATGTAACATAAATTGTTAAGTGGATTGATAACTACTGAGTAGTGAGTAGTAGATAATAAACCCAAACAGAGAGCAATCAAGATCTACTACAGGGCCAGACACACAGACGTTCATTTGGGTTTTAAGAAATCAAGAAAACACAGCAGATTCGTAAGGTAAATTTGGTGGCTCAAGTGGGAAAAATATTCATAAAAAATAAATATTTATAGGTATAGAGTAGAGTGTCATCATAATCATAAACCTCAGAGCCCACCACCCAACACAATATAATCAAAGTTTGATTTTTGTGCAAAAGGAGAAGGAATATGGTAGGACCCACCCCCATCTTTTCAATGACAGCAACACGTGTGAGCTGGACTCCCAAAGTTTCAATCCTATGCTATCTCAAAGGGGAACTCAGTTTTCGAGCATGTGGGTACTGTCAATAAAAGATAAGCCAAATTTTCGGATCATCGAGAGGTCAAGTAAACTGAAAAAAGAGTTATAAACGAAAACATGAAACCGGAAGAATCGAATAAGAGATGAAGGGAAGAATTGTTAACGGGAAATTGCTGATCAGAAGAAGTATACATGAAATTAGCCCTTTGAAATGGAATAGGCCAAGGGTTAAAGGTGTTATCAAGGGGAAAAAAAACTGAATTGGCCCACCACAAAAGAGAAAAACATGTATAGCAGTATGGACCATTGATTTCAATTGCTTTCTTTCTTGGACAGTAATGGCTATTTACGTTTCATCACCTTTCACATCAGGGCTCAACTAAAAAGACCTTAGGGTTTTTAGATTGGTACAAACTTTAGCCTTTTTCTTGACTTGGTGGGTCTGATTAGCTTTCATATTGCAATTTTCTTAGTTTTTATATTGATGATCAAATATTAACTAGGATGACACTAACGGGTCTCCCTTGCTGAACAAGTGTATTTGGTATTTGGGAGAATGTGGAGTCCACACGTACTAGATCTGAGCTCAACACATTAGCCCAATGAATTCCTTGACTAGCTCACTAATCTTATACACTCAGCTTTTTATTACTTTATATTTGATGCAGGATAGTTTCCATTGTTTCATTTACCCAATCAGCTTCAGGATCTATAAGTTCAGTGTTCTCAGATGACCAATTGATATAGAGATGAAAATTTGCCATAATTTGACAACAGATGGATACATAATGAGTGGGGATTTGGATAAGTAAAGGTTCTTATGATATGGGCCCAAGATTGTGTTTGCAGTAAAAAAAACTTGGATTTTAATCAGAAGATCTGATATGGGATGATGCAGGGATGTGATCAATGAAGTTGACAACCACATATCCATTTGGATAGTTTTGGAATTGTGTACCTTGATTCTTGAGTATGAGGGTAAATTTTGAGCTTCTTTCCTTTTCCCTCTTTAGTTAGTTTTTCAAAAGGATAATCATGCAAATTGAAGCTTTCTTTGGAAATAATCAACAAAGACTTGACTGGCATATGGTTAATTTTCTAGATATGGGCAATGATTAGTTAACCAATAAAAACTGAAAAAACATTCATCATCCAATACAGTTTATATGCACTTCCACTCTAATTAGCCAATCATTTCAACAGATTAGAATTTCGCATTGTTTCAGGAAATGCTATCAAGCCGGTATTTCGAAGATCTTATCGTTGAGGAGAAGACGAGAAAGGAACCATGGAAAGATTGTGTTTCAAGGAAGTGGATAGATGGTTACATATGAGATGACCACATGGGTGTTATTGAGTGTTTAATGTTAGAAAAATGACAGAAAACAGAGAATATTAATAGCACCACCAGAAACCATAGCCATAGCTTTAGTGGGTATTAAAAGAGAGAAGTCTTTTGGGTGATTGGTAGACCTATGCCCTATAAGTTTGATTTAAAGTGCAGCAGAGAATCCAATTAGGTAGGGAACTAAATAAGGTGAGTTAAGTAAACAAGATTGTTAATTCTTGATATTGTTAAAAGAAGTATTTGTGGGCAAAGATATGATTAGGTTAGAGATCTTTATATTCAGACCCCCATTGTGGTAGGCAGCTTTCTCTTTTTAGCTTTCTTTTTTTCTTTGTTTTATCAGTGCTGTCCAAAAGTCTTAGTTTTGAAAAGAAAAGTGGAATCCTGCTTGGGACTTTAATCTTTGTCTTGTGTATAGTTGAATTGAAATAAAGTTTTTAATCTACAAGCAACTAACAAGAAGTAGATTATAAACAGGAGATTGTACCTGGATTTGCAGATTAGGGACATTCAACACTTGGAGATTCTTCTTTCTTTTCAATCTTCTTCTCCTGATGTTAGAATATGCTGTCTTCCAATCAACTGCTGTACATTGCCATCACTCATCTGGTGATAAGTAAACTTGTTTAGTGAAAACTGAAAACATATCTATATCTTATGCTAAGAAGAGAGATCGATACATAATTACATACATTATTAAGCGATACCAATTGGGAGTTTCTGGATAATATTGGACATTTGACAAGCTCTCTTCTCTGTAGAAGAGAGTGACTGACAGCAATGAGAATCAAGCATACAAGACAGCTTTTCTTAAGAATCAAACTTGGATGTGCACGAATTTCGTTGTATTCCCTTGTGATTTCTACTTTCCTTTGCACAATGAACAAATAGAAGCTCTCTTCTATTCAGCAAGGTCCAACTCAATTGACAACGCTTCTTCATATCTGCAGATGTTTTTACAGATTTTAGGCATAAGTATATGCAACCTTGATCCCTACTCACGAGTTTTGAAACCCTAGGCGACGAAATAGGATAAGAACATTGACAATCTAGTCAAATCCACGCCAGGGAGAAATCATACAAATGTAGAACAGGAACAAAACCTAGGGCAAAACCTATAAGGTCAAATTTTCTCAGGTCCAATCGTGAAGAAATAACCTTCTAGCTTTGCAGGCGTCGATGAGAAAAGCGTCCCAGTTAGCTCCCGCGATGGTTCAATCAACAATTCGGTGAAGAATAAGATACGATCAGCCACAAGGGAGAAATCGGATACGCCATGGGAGGAGGGAAAGTTGGAGGGATCCATCATCCATTGTTCTTTTGCCCAAAGTATGCATTAAAACAAAGGCAAATTGTGGAAATAATTGAACTCTAAGAATTGTTTCTGAAAAATGGAGCTATTTGTGAAAAGTCACATGTAAAACCAAAATTACTAGAAAGTACTCTCTCCACATATGTAATTTTATATTTTTTATAATATCAATAAATTAAGTTGTACTTTATCTTATATTAAAACATAATTAAGAAAACACGAAATTCGAAATTATTGAAATAGTCAGGGTTGAGTGTCGGGATTTTTCAAATTGATCATCCGATATGAAAAACAGCGTATAGTACGCAAGCGGGAGATGTCCGACCCCTTACATCACAATGAAAAGATCTACTATACCCTCGGGAGGGTCACGCAATACACTAACACCTAGAGGGAAGTCAAAAGCAAGAGTAGCCGCAAGAGTAGCTATTGAGTCCACGACATTATAGCCTCGCGGAAGGCATGACGGAACTGGATATTCATTCCCTTCTAAGATAATCTTGACATTTACTAACCAGATTGACAAGAGAGTGACACCTTGGAACGTTTTTGTCTAGGTAGGTAATAGCCAACTGTTAATCCGATTCCAAAATCATAGTTCGGCTCCCACTTTCCCAAGCCAACTTCAACCCGTAGTAAATGCCCCACAGTTCCGCCATCGGAACGGTGCACATATCAAGTTTGCAACGAAACCAAGCTGCCACTTTCCCGCATGACACACAAATTGTTTAATCTAAACTACGTCTAAAAATCAAAAAACCGATCTTCCTCCTTTCAATTTTGGATGTTTTAATGAATCACAAATTGTTTGTCACATTCAATATTAATTTTTTAAATTTGCAAGCTACTTGCAAGTTAATTTTAAGATTATAAATTAAATTTTAAATCATTTAAGCCCCTAAATTTGAACAAAAAAAAATCATGAATATAGTGACTTGTAACTTTTTTATTTTAAATTAATTATGTTATTGATCCAAAAAGAATGTATAACTAAAACAAAAATTTTAAACATGTAAAAAAAATTTACACAATCATTTTTCTAATCTAAAATCCACATTTTGTTGTCGCCTTTTTACTATAAATAAAAAGTTAATATTATTTTCCTACCAAAAAAAACTAAAAAAAATAGTTAACGTTATTGATACTATAATCAGTTAATAACAATTTAGGCGGTTACCTTGACCCGCCAAACACATCCTTAACCTATTGGAGACCCGCCAAGAGTCGAGGACTCGGGTGCCAATCCAACGGCCAAAAAAACGAAGCCACGTCGACGCTAGTACGCTACGGATGGTTCAATTTTCGCCGTCAATAGTGTTGGTTTATTTCATTATCCGAAGCACCCAATTTCTCGAACCGCCTTTCATGTCAAGTGCCCACTCGACCTCTTCTAAATTCTTCTCCTCTCAAATTGGTTTCGTGTACTTTCGATCGACACCCGCCTCGTTGATTCCCAAATGCCCACAAACGCAATTTCAAATCCCTTCTGTCAGACGAGAATCATGTTATCTCTCAACCCTATGACGACAGTTTCTCGTTCAAGGTATCATCTTTATCTCGGTCTTCCTCCTTCAATTTGGACTGAAATTGAAAGGGTCGATTGCTTGATTTTTAGAATTTATTGGGTTCTCAAATTGAGAGTTTTTCTAATTCTTTTATCAAATTTGGGTTTTCTCTTGAAGTTAGGATTAGACTGAAATGGGAATGGGGTATGAAATTAGATAGTTCATGCAGAAGCTAAGGTTTTTATATAATGCTAGCTTTGTTTGATACTTTTTCTCTAGTAATTTACCTTGTTGGAATGAATTTTGATTTTACTTTCTGTATTCTTCCCAGACTATATGATGGCTTGCATTTGGCTCCAGTGTATGCATATGGAAAAGTGTTCAAAATGGGCTCAACTAATCTTTCCATTAGTTGCAAGAATGGTGGTAGAGCTAATTGTACAGTAAACTCAGGGGATGTTTTGCCGTATCCTAGTGAAAACTCTCTTATTATTGACAAGGAACACATCAAACAACCAAATGGTATTGACATACAGCCTGATATGGAGGATATTTCTAAATTTTCAGCCGAAATAACCCGCAAAATCAAGGGCATTCCTGCTAATAACAACGATTATGACCTTGACTCTCCTACGAGAGGTTTCTCGTCCATTCCAGATGCCATCGAGGACATTCGACAAGGAAAGGTTTAATTATTCCCTGTTCTAATTTCCCTAAACTGCTTCAAATTTACCCATTGACTAATTTTGGCCAAATCTGGCAGTTTGTGATAGTTGTGGATGATGAAGATAGAGAAAATGAAGGTGATCTTATTATGGCAGCTTCTCTTGTGACGCCTGAAGCCATGGCGTTTGTCGTAAAGCATGGAACTGGGATAGTGTGTGTTAGCATGACAGGTGAAGATCTTGAAAGGCTTCAGCTTCCTCTTATGGTAAAACAAGATGATAATGACGAGAAACTCAGAACAGCTTTCACTGTGACTGTGGTAGGCTTTCATCTTTGTTCAATGCCATGATCAAAGCTTAATAAATTTTGAGAAATTATCCAGTGGAAATTAAATTATACAGTATCAGGTGATAAACAATTAAACTATTGAGCATTGAGTGTAAAATGTAGTATAAATAGTACATGTATTTGCTCACAAAATTATTTCACTATTGTATAAGGCTATTCAAACATTGAATATGCTAAAATGTAATAATAGGCCATCAAACTTGTTTAATAGAACACATAGTATGCATCCAGACATAACCCTAGCTTGAATGGATGAGCCTGTCTATGTTTTTATTGCAAGTTATTTAATTGAATGTGTAGGATGCAAAATATGGCACGACAACCGGTGTTTCAGCCAAGGATAGGGCGAAAACCATATTGGATCTTTCATCTAAAAGCTCTAGGCCCGAAGATTTCAACCGCCCTGGTCACATCTTTCCTCTGAGATACAGGAAAGGAGGGGTGCTAAAAAGAGCTGGCCACACAGAAGCTTCTGTAGATCTTGCTGTATTGGCTGGCTTTGAACCTGTTGCAGTTCTCTGTGAGATTGTGGATGATGATGGCTCCATGGCCAGATTGCCAAGGCTTCGACAATTTGCCAAGGAACACAACTTGAAAGTTATTTCTATTGCGGATTTGATAAGGTATCTTCAATTATTATAACCTGTTGATAATAACTTCAATTTGTCTTACTAAATTCCAAGGTTTTTTCCTAGCATTCTTAAGTCTTACTAGAATGTGGTGCAGATCTTCTATGTACACCATGCTGGCTTTGTTAGTTTTCTAACTTGTGCACATCCCAATTATGTTCTGTTACTTAGTACAATCTAACACCTACTTGGGATCTGTATATTAGTCAAGTCAATAATGTTTTGAGCTCCGTGTTAATTTTGCTTACAAAAAAACATCAAATGCTAATTGAAATATATGTAACTTGATCAATTTATAGTATAGTCACAGTTGTTCCCCAGACTTTCTCCTTGTGTGTACTTCCTTTAAAGATGAACGTTTATGCTCGTTGTCTTTTGTTGGTTGCATCATCTGGCTTTCCATTGAATACTTTTTTGCTTTCGGCTTTATTTTGATGTATGACAGTCTAACCGTCACGATTTTTTCGGCCTTTCGACCCACTAGACGGCGCGCCGTCTAATGGTTTCGAACTGCTTTCCATTTTCAAAAAATAAATTTAAAAAATTTATATTATAGCAATAAGAGCTGCACCACAGATTTAGGTTTCTGCTTACATAAAAAGGGATTTGCCACCGAGCCTATTTTTTAGCCTGTTTAATGGTGTTCGGATGCATAACACTTGTTTGGATGCATAACACTTGCTTTATAAAGCAAGTTATGATCTTAATACATTACCAGAAGTGGTGTTCGGATGCTTGCATTAGTATTGTACTCATACCACTAGAAACCAGTACATTACTATCTACCCTGCAGTTTCACCATTTACTGCAGAGTGTAATAAAACAATCCCAGTACTATGAGATTGTGCTATAAAGAAGCATGACATCCAAACAGTCCTTAAAATGAAAAGAATTATTGGATGTAAGGACTTCAAGTTTGCAACCTACTCAGTTCTGTTGCTAATCAATGATGTTGGGTAATATAGGTACAGGAGAAAAAGGGATAAATTGGTGGAATTGGCTGGAGCTGCACCAATCCCCACCATGTGGGGACCTTTCACTGCTTACTGTTTCAAGTCAATGCTAGATACAACAGAGCATATTGCCATGGTGAAGGTAATCTTCTCTTCTGGTCAAACTTAAGTCAAACTCTTAATATGGATATCTACTGATCTGTCTAACCACTTAACCAGACAGGAGAAAAGGGATAAATTTTGTGGATTATATATTCATGGTGTTAAAGGGTTGATTTATAGTGTTACAAATCCGTGCAGGGTGACATCGGGGATGGACAGGATATCCTTGTGAGGGTACATTTAGAGTGCCTGACTGGTGACATTTTCGGGTCGGCCAGGTGTTTATGTGGGAACCAGTTAGCACTTGCAATGCAACAGATTGAGGAGGCCGGAAGGGGCATTCTGGTCTACCTTCGTGGACTTGAGGGACGCGGTATTGGTTTGGGCCATAAACTTCGTCCTTACACTCTACAGGAGGGCGAACACGACGTGGCTGATGCTAACGATGACATGAGTGCAGCTGTTGATTCTCGTGAGTATGGCATCGGTGCCCAGGTAATTGCCTTGTTAACTTGCTAAAAGTTCTTGAATGTTTTACTCAAAATTTTCTGGCCAATATCACTAACTAATATTGATCTATTAAGCAGACCCATAGCATAAATATACCCCTAATAGAATGTGGTAACTGAATTAGAGTGGTAAAAATTAGAGGGGAATACAAAACAAAAGCCCATAATAAAGAGCCTACCTCACCAAATTCTTTAGCTCGAACATTAAGGGCTTGTTTGGTATATATGATGGGAATCAGACTGAAATGAAGAATATGATTGTAATTAAGAATGACACAATCCAATTCCTGGTTTCATGAATTCAATACCATACGAGCCCTAATAGTTTATGTCAAGCCTATTTGCTTATAGGCAAGAAGTGTTGGGTATCAGATATCACGATATTAGTACATGGTATCAATACTGCCATGGCGGTACCTCCTACTTGATATTTTTACTTTGCTATGAACCAAACGACCACCATATGAAAGAGCTTTGTAATGATGTATATCTGTTTGAGAATAACAGTGTGGAAGTTGAGAACTGAATAATGATCTTAAGCCTCTTATTGACCGTTTGGACTGTGATCTGATATGTATGCAGATACTCCGTGACTTGGGCGTTGTTACGATGAAGCTGATGACCAACAACCCTGCAAGCTATGTTGGCCTCAAGGGCTATGGCCTGACAATTGTGGAACGGGTGCCACTACTGACAGAGATCCATGAATCTGGCGAAGAGGAGGATTTCGACGGCAGAGAATGATCAAGGGCTGAACTAATCCGATCCAACTATCCGTTCCAAAAAATCCAATTATTTACTTCGGAAATACCCAAATCGCTTTGGGGGTTTTCGGATCATCGAATCACGTTTTTTCTATTCGGATATCCGAGAGATTTATATATATTACATTTTTTATATAGAGTAGTTTTATATGAATCTTTGTTTCATGTTGATGTTTAAATCCGAAGTGCAAATCTTGTATTGATTTTACTGGCTTTTTTTTGTTCATAAACTATTTTCTTGTTTGTAATTTATATATACTTTGGAGTTTTGATAGACAAGGTAGTACATGTATTGTTAATTTGTCATAAACTCTGGTCTATGTTTGCAGGCTGTGGATCAATAGGATACAATTAGGTTAGGTTTGGTATTCATATAATTATAGGCAATCTAAATCTTTGTTTGGATCATTAAAAGGGGTCTTTTCGGCAACCCAACAGATTATTCTACGGGATTATTAATTTCAATAATTCCTCGAATAATCGATAATTCAAGTGATTATTTGTTACCTTTTTCTGCATTTGCCGAACGGACCCGGGATCAAGTATGGGGCTTTCTAACATCGGTAACAATTTATCGGCCCTTCAATGGGATCTACTTCCGGTGCTTAACATTTTCGAAATATTTTGTTTATTAGCATGAGAAGATGAAGGCAATGAGGAGTTATGAGGTACCACCCAAATTTTTAGAGATGTCGGTGTTGACAAAATAAAGAATACGAGAATATTCTTGACCTTTAATGTGTTCAATGAATTAAATTGGATCCATTTTCATTTTTTTTTACATACATGATCTCATTCGATCCAATTCTATGACATATATACCTATATTTAATGTAACGATATGGATATCAAACGTGCCCTGATAACTGATATCAGATGAGATAATCACGTAAAAAAGTGAAATTTTAACAAAAATCATATGCAATATCCGTTCGGCATACCTAGATCGGATCGGATCAATCCGCTTTGATAAATCGGATCGGATCAATCCGCTTTGATAAATCGGATCGTTTACCCTAACCGCTAGTCTGCATCCCAACGACTTATCATCATTAATAAATAGTGAAATACTGAAATGTAAAGTTTTTAAGAATTATTTTTTGTAATGAGAAAAATCAACAGTCGTCTTTGATGTTCCTCAACGGTGTTTGAATCTCAGCCACAGAAACCCTTGGCGTGCCATTTCGGTATAGAATCCATCATCCACTTCCATAATTTCCACAAGAGTTTTTCGTAATCGTAACACTTGTTCTCCTTTTCACATTGTGTAATCCCTAACCAAAATTCAGTTTCTCTGTTTCGGATTTCATCAATGGGGACTGTGATCGACTCCCACTTCTACGCTCTAACTGCAATCGTCACGGTATGTATTATCACCTCATTCCTACTTCTCTGTCACCGTAATCGTAACACTTATTTGATGTGCCTTTCTTCTGGTTAATCAATTGCAGGTATTCTATCAGTTTGCGTTCTTCGTTGTTACTGCTCTTCTCAAGTTTGATAAGGTCACCGATTTTGCTGGTACCTAACTTCCATGTCATCTTTGAATGTATTATTTTGTTGGTTTCTTCGATTCCAATGGTTGAAGTTCATGTCCGCGTGTCTTGAATGACAACTGGTTTTCATTTGTAATGACGTTTTGTCTTTTCAATTTCATCATCCAAAATCAGTGTCGAAAATGGTGCTGTTATAGGTAATGTGTGACAGCCATTTTTGCTGATCCAGCTCTTGAGTATACTTGACAGCCATTTTTGCTGATCCTTTTTCCTAGCTTACTGTATAATATACACTAACACTACCAGTTGACATATTCCCTTGAGTAAGAATGATAGGGTCTGCTACAGAACATATTCTATAAGCTATTAGGAAAACTTAACAAACTTTTGCCTTAATTTGTGACCCTAATGCAATCAAAATTTATTTGTGAATGATTATAGTCTCTTTGAGCGTTAAATTCATAATATAGTCTCAATAGCATATACTGCTAAAGCCTAAAAGTGATTTTGTTAATCATCCATTTATGTAGCATCGTGCAAATAATTGAATTGTAGCAAGATGTTGGTATTGCTACAATGGTCTACAATATCAAATTGATTTTGATAAAACAATCTTTACTCTTTAATTTTGATCAAATTTACTTGTCTTTCATTATATAGTGTAATGGAAGCTATTCACTTGCTGTTTGGGTGGAAAAAACTCTAATGAATGGGAGAAAGGAGTTAGTTTCATATGTTGAATAGGATTCCCTCTTTGTTTTGTGCTCAGTCCTGTTATTAAATCAAATATTTGGTCTGTTTTTCAGGAAGTACCAACTTTATCATTCTCGCTCTACTTACTCTCATTGTCAAAGGCACATGGCATTTTAGGCAGGTAGGGATCTCCCGTATAAAATGTTATTTGTGTCTCCTTGTATAATGAAATATATCCCGGGCAGTTACTTCTTTGCCTTCATTACTTTTGTTGTATTTCGTAAATGTTCAAATTAAAACATGTCTTTCTTCAAGTTCAGAATTAAAGGGAACAACTCTTTGCATGATTGATTGCTTTTTTATCTGGTTTTAATATGAGTGACACCTTCTGATTATCATCCTCATTGCTGCACTCTTGGTTCTTTGAGCAAGTCCATTGCTTTTGTCTATGACAGTAATACATCTATTCCATTGATTTTTTTTGCATTCTTCAGGTGGTGTTGTCGGTGCTTGCAGTTATATGGGGCCTTCGTTTGGGGATATTTCTCTTAATGAGGTAACACTGTTGCTTGGGGTTCCTTGTTTCTTATTCTCACTTAGACATGCAAAGTTGGAGGAAGGTGTGACTATCATATGTCTTGATTTTGCAAGCTCTTAGGCTGCAATAAAGCATGCCATTACTTTGAACTTAATCTGATATATATATCTTCAAAAATGGATTTGTTGCTCATATAAAATGCCAAAGGGACGTTAAGTACAGCTGCTAAAATAATAATTTTGAAGGTATGAGTAATCAGTGTTGTTAATAAGTTTTGGTATGCTCGAGTTTTTCCAGGATATTGCAATGGGGGGAGGATAATCGTTTTGATGAAATGCGTGGAAATTTGGGCAAATTAGCAGTATTTTGGATCTTTCAGGTTTGCAATTGCTGATATTTTATGTCATTTCTGTTCTATGGAGCTTCATATAGAATGTAACTTTGAAACTTTCCCCTAATCGTCAAACATTTGCAGGCTATCTGGGTTTGGACTGTGAGCCTTCCTGTAACGGTTGTCAATTCAAGTAATAGAAATCCATCTCTTCAGGCAGCAGATATTATTGGGTGGATTATGTGGTGCATAGGCTTTGCAATTGAAGCATTAGCCGATCAACAAAAACTCGCCTTCAAAAATTCACCAGAAAGCAGAGGAAAATGGTGTGATGTCGGACTGTGGAAATACTCTCGACATCCAAACTACTTTGGTGAGGTTGGAGCTGCTGCTTTAATCATATCTATCAATTTCCTATAGAAAATCATTTCTTGCAGAGATTTGCTTTTTTCCCTTCTCAAATTTGTTTTCCTATTGCCTGAAAACTTGAACTTGTATAGTTGTTCATGTTGCATGCATGTTTTAATGGATGCCTAAATGCCCTATAATCTTCAGCTTTTTCTGTAATCCTTCCTAGTTTTGCCCGATAAAGGTAAAGCTACCTTACTGTTTTGCAGAGTGATTGCAAATTTGCATCCATAATGGTGATGGAATTACCTTGACAGTAATCCAGCCAATTTGCAAATTTGTTTTCTGGCATGGTATATGGACTCATGAATCGCTAGATAAGAATGAATGAAATGAACAATCTCATACTCTTAATTACACTTTGGCAGCTGATTCCATTTACTGCAAACAATCTATAGGGTTACTTTTCTCCTTAATCCATTAAGTTGCATACTTTGTGTATGCTGCAGATTTTCCTTTGGTGGGGTATCTTCGTCGCTGCAACACCTGTCTTAGAAGGTTCTGACTGGGTTGTAATTCTTGGACCCATTTTCCTCACTTCTCTACTTCTTTTCCTCAGTGGGTTACCAATACTTGAGGTATAATATTTCAGCAAGTTGAAGTACTATAGCTACATACATCCCTTGTCAATTTGCTGATCTTTCTTAAATGCAGACATCAGCTGATAAGAAATTTGGCCGCATGGCTGATTACAGGCTGTATAAAAGCGTTACTAGGTAAGGTTCAGCCTTTTGCTCTTTCTTAGAACAAATTCTTTCCAGTTGATTGATTCACTTAACTTTTTCCCAATTGTTTTAGCCCACTTATTCCATTGCCACCAGCATTATATGGAAGTTTGCCTTTGTGGTTCAAGAAAGTTTTCCTCTTTGAGCTCCCTTTGTACAGCAAAAATCTTCCTCACGATGATCTAAGCGGGTAACTCATACACCTTCCGGTAAACATTAACTTGTTCTTTGATGATTTATTATGACTTTTTCAGCTACAATTCATGTTATAGTACTTTGATTGTTGCCTCAGCTTGTTACTGAAAACAGAATCCAAATCGTTCATTTCTTGATATCCGATATGCGTATCAACATAAAAAAAGGCTCATGCCTAGTGTTTTTTTGTATATAAGTATATGAATATCAATTTGATTTCCTGGTATACTCCTAATGCACATCTTATCCTTCTTTATATACTCCATAAATTAGCGATAAATCATATCTTATATTACTCCCTTGTCTTCCATTCTTCCTCTCCGAAACTCTTTCTCTAGAGGAAAGTCTTCAAAAATTATTTCTTCTTTATGCTGTCATTCATATACTATAATCTACCAAACAAAGATGTGAGATATCATTCTCATACTCATATCTTGATATCTGATATGTAGATATGAATACCAATAAGACCCTTAATGTTTTTCAAAATAGCCGAATGATCTGAAGTATGCCATTGTAACACCTTTGAGTAATGAGGTTCATGTTTGATTGTTTTCACATGAATCATCCTATAGTTCTTCAACAATATACTTAATTAGTTGCTCATATAGAAAATTTACCATTGACTTCAACCATGTTTAGGTTTGTTTATAAAGCATATTGCTAATTTTTAACGTGTTCTTTGGTTTCAGTCAGGAACCTTGTTTGGTTCATTAATCACTGGACTTTGTTGTGCAAGTTGCAGATCGACTCGAAAACAAGGAAGCGACTTAAGCAAGATGAGTTAGGCCTGTCATATTGAGGATTGTTGTGACATACTTTATTGTGTTTTGCATAATTGTGTCTTGAGTTCGTTCAGGTTGGTTTGTGTGTGTTTGTATATATTCAAGATGGTTGTGGATATTGTGACTAGAGTAGGGCTTGGAGTTAAAATTAATATATAATTATGACTAGAGTTAAGGCTTGGAGTGAAATTGTTTTTTAGAATAGAAAAAATATAATTATATAATTCCTAAAATTTTATATTGTTTCACTTCAACTACTTTCTTTTTTAAAATATTCTCTAAATACAACGTAGTGAGACTATGATTAAACGAGACTATGATTGAATTAGGGTTGGACACGGGATGAGATGGGATTAAGGTCATATCACGTGTTATCCCGAATATTATACATGAGATGGAATTGGGATGGATCTTTATATATTTTGATTGAATCCCGCAAGATTCTATACTGTGTTCATGCATGAATCTATATTAAGGCACACTGGATACAATAGGTGACGAAGTTTCCAATGAAGAGTATCAATTGCACTTTTGCTTGATGCAAACCTTGAACAACCAAACAAATTTAAGAAAGAAGAAAAAAGTGAATTCATTGTTAGGACAAGAAATCCAATAACATTTGAACATCAATAGAGTTTATTTGTTTAACATTACATGATCCGATGGTTTGGGGTTCGTCTTGATGTTGAGAGTTTCGTCTGGAAGAAGGTTTTATTTTGTTCGTGAGAAGGAATCGAGGATAGGTGATCGAAATTTGAAGGTTCAAAAGAAGAGTTTAAATTTGAGGTTTCCACTGGTGGTCTTGTGAGTCGTAGTCTCCACTGCTTCTACAAACGTGTTCTCATTGTTTCTTCATCGCTTTGCTTGCTTAACACTTCCGTTGGTATTCCTTCTTTATTGGCTCGTTGTGATCGAAATTCTTTTTTATGTTTTTTCTCTCTTTTTTGTATGTTTTGGTTCCTTCGTGGCGGTAGTTGAAATTGACTCCTCCACGCCGGTATTCACTTGCACCATAACAAACTCTCATCGTAGTTCGTAAACATAGTGACTTTATTATAAACTAGTTTATAACCATCACCTTGTGCGGGTTTATTTATATATTAATTTTTAAGTAATATGTCATGAGCTTGTATATGTATTAACTATTGATATATTTATGAAACATTATAGAGAAGATTAAGTTAGTAGGGTAACTATTTTTTCTAAAATACAAACAAGGCCCCTAATATTAATAATTAAAATAAAAAGATAAATAAGGTGGAAAGAGAATCTTAATTAAGTATTTAAGATAACAGTTAAAAGATAATTAATATTTTTGAATATACTAATTAGGCTAAAAATAAGGAAACAGTTAATTAAATTTGGTAACTGTATTATTTGACCTTACTAATTGAATCATTCTCCGCTTGCAGAATACGCCATGCTCTCTTCAACCCTAATCCGGAAGTCGAAGATCGCAATCTCAACGCCTTCTTCATCATGCTGGCGGCAGCCGAAGTCAAAGAGCGTTGGAGCGGCGACGTTCCTCCAGCAACCGACGACAGAGACGAGTGAGAAGAAGACGAATTGGAGGCGTCGAAGATCAAAAGAGAAAAAGAAGGATATGCTTTTGTACGATTCTCTTTTCCACATTTAGCGCTTGAGATTTTCGTTGGCGATTTCTCTTTATATATATGAACGATTTGTACAGACATAGGAAGGTAAACCATTTCTTTTTCTTCAAGTTTGTTCTATGGATTTCTGATCGGCTTTTGTTCTTCCTCTTCATTTGCTCCATTTTAGCCTGTTCTTGGATTTGAGATCGATTATTGAGTGATTAGATGAGTAGTTTTGGGTGATTAATTGAGTTTGTTGCTATATTTGGATCATTATGTAGCAATAGCATCTTAAAAAATCTGTGTTCCCCTATTATTGTAGCTTTAACGAGTAGATCTCCCTCATATGCATTCTTGTATTGCTTGGTTAGTCTGAATCATCCTCTTTCTTTGATCTGTTCAATTGGATTTGCCTGAGAGAATTGTGTTTTAAATTCTATAGAAACAATGTCGACCTCGAGGGAGGAGAATGCGTACTTGGCTAAGTTGGCAGAGCAGGCTGAACGGCATGAAGAAATGGTGGAATTCATGGAGAAAGTTGCATAGCGAAGGATGACAGACTTATGTAACCAAACTTGTGTAAACGACGGACTTATGTAACAAACCATGTGTAAATGACGGACTTATATGTAACAATCCATCCTCGAAACTTATGTAAACAAACCATGTGAAATGACAGACTTATGTAACCAAACTTGTGTAAACGACGGACTTGTGTAACCAAATCTTGTATAAACAACGGACTTATGTAACCAAATCTTGTGTAAACGACGAACTTATGTAACCAAACCACGTGTAAATGACGGACTTTATGTAAACAAACCATGTGTAAATGACGGACTTGTGTAACCAAGCTTGTGTAAATGACAGACTTGTGTACATAATATAAACAAACAAAACTTATGTAATTAAAATTATGTATTAACATTTTGTAACTGAAATTGTGTATTAATATTGTGTATCATCAAAAGAATACACAAAGTTTAACTAGTCCAGTTGGTATAAGGGTGGGAGGGAGGGGTTGTCATCCAGAGTTCGAATCCTACCTGACACAATCTTTAATTTATTATAATTTAGAGGAGAGAGAAGAATATTTAGTTACCCGATTTAATACAATTAATTGATTATAAATAGGAGAGAGAAGAATATTTAGTTACCCGATTTAATACAATTAATTGATTATAAATAGGAGAGAGAAGAATCTTCTAATTTCCTTAATATCCTCTTCTTATTTTAATAAATCTTTTTTGTTTAATATAGAGGGGCCTATTTTGTACGCATTATTAACTTGGGGCCCTTTATATGCTCATAGTTACAAAATATACCTACTCCCCCATTTTACCCAACATTATAATAGCCATTCAATAATTCTCACGATGATAAAATATTTGAAAGAAGTGTCTCATTATTTAGACTTTAATTTTATTGTTATACAACATACCCTTTTTTATACTTCTAAATAAATTACCCTAATTATGCCCATGCATATTAATTTTGTTGTCAACAAATTTAGGCACTTATTAATGAGTAAGACGCTAAAAGTTTGTGAGAGAATATTCAAATTTCAAATAATATTTAAGATTAGTAAAATAATGATTGAGTAAGTTATAATTACAAAACATCTAGTAAAAATTAGCTCAGATTTTTTAAAAAGTTACAAATTACCTACATTGTAACATCCGGAAATTCTATTTTCGGAAGTCGAGTTGTTTCCGACTTTTCCGCGTCAGCGGCTTATTTCCCGCAGGCACGTTTTCTGAGTTCGGGTTTAACGCGGGATGAGAACACCTTTTTACTTTTCAACCTTGGGGGAAGAGGAGTGAGAGGACAAGAGAGCTAACCCTTGGATATCCCACCTCTTTTGTCAGCCTTTACTCTCTCCTCTTTTCCCACTTTTTCTCTTACGCTCTTTCACTTCCTTCCACTCCTCTCTTCCTTCTTGCTTGCTCTCTTCTCCTTTGGTCTTGAAAGAGATTGGTAGGAGCTGCAGCTTGAGTCTTTCTGGATCTGCGGTGGTAAGTAAACTCTCTCCCCTTCCTCTTGCTGCTTGTTATCTCTTCTTTCTCTTCTCTTCACCTCCATAGCCATGGAGGAAGCTTTTGAAGAGAAATCTAGTAAACCCTTGCATGTCCCTTTTCTTAGTTCGTTTAGGTCGTGGTGAGGAAGCTAAGACATGTGGTGAAGGTTTAGAGGAAGCCCGACAAGAGAAGGAGGCACTAGGAGCAAAGAACCAATCGAAGAAACGAAGAAGACGGACTTTCTGTTGTTCGACCGCGGGGCGGACCATCAGAGGCGCAGGGGCGGCGCCAGGGATCCGTAAGGGCGGCGACAGGGTTCCGCCGGGGGCGCTAGCTTGCTTCCGCGGCTGCGTTTTCTTCACCAGTAGGTTCCTTCCTCCTTTCCTCTTCATTCCTTCCTTAGACCTTATATTGTTGCTTAGCTAGAAGCATGATTAGGTTGGACCTAGGACTTATGAGAATGCCATTTAGTGGCTTGAACCTAGGTGTCCTTGAATCTTTAGTGATCTTGTGTGTGTGAAGGCCTTGTGGTCTCTCTTCCATCTTACCCTCCTAGTCCAGCTTGGTTGTGTACTTAATCTCTCTTGGGTTGTGGGTTGTTGTTCCCTCCTACCCTTGCTTATCTTATCCTTGACCTCCTAAAGGTTCAAGAGAGCCTTCCTAGCTTCTAGTTGTTGAACTCCTTGTTTGGTTTTAGCTTTGGAGAGACTTGGAGTGTGTTGTGAGTTTTTGTTGACATGTATATCTTGTTGGCCAGGCTTTGGTTTTCCTTTCCGGAAAGTGAGATCGTTGGTTTGATTAGCTTGAGACGAGGTAAGTCCTCGGACTTACTTAGCCGCTTATATGCCTTATTTGGATGTATATGGTGGTGTGTGTTTACCGCTTTTAAGCATGAAAATGGATTAGGATTTACTTGACCTTATTTATTGGTCCATCGTTACTACTATTATTATTATCGGGTGACATCACCGCTCAGTTTCCCGAGGGAGACTGGGGGGATCTTTGCGACTAGGCGATACACGGTATACGGGCGGGCTTCTTCATCACTCCCTTAGGGTATACGGGTTGGGCGCCACCACACTCTTGTTGGTTACACGAGGACAAAGACGAGAGTTATAAGACTCTCGTGTCACACTTAAAACAAATGAATTAGATATGGAACAACCTAAAAAGATATTATGTAATGAATGTTCATGTTGTGTGCTTTGTGTTCTCATGTGTGTGTTTGTGTCATATTATTCTTATAATGCATAAAATGTGAGCTAACGGTTTAAAACCGTTTTGTGTAGATGTCTTGCAGGTTAGGGATGCCGTCGAGTGAGGTGGAGGAGTGGACAACCGAGTGGTTCCGTACATTATAGGATGGGAACGTTTTTGGGGTTTCCTTGTTTTGTCGGATTATGTCTTGTTGTACGTTTGGATTCCTTTACGTTTATGTCATTTTGAGGACTCGGTTGAGTTTCCAACTTGTATCCCTTCCTTTCTTTTCTTGCATACATTATAAACTACTTTTGAGTTTTATACCTTTAATTTGTGCCTTGTTGGAAAGGTTTGGTGAGATTGTTGTCAGGTTAAGGTTCGGGACTCATTGTGTGGTCTCGCCCGTAGCATTCTGATATCCCGCGGATTCGGGGTGTTACATATATTCTACAAAATTAATTTGGATATTTAACATTCAACCAAATTTACACATATAATATAAAAACCGGAATCATAACAAAATTGATTACTCGAATGAGATTACACTTGTGGATGATTAAAAAAATAAAACAAAAAAAAAATACGAATATAAAAAAAAGTAACCAATTTTTTAGTCGAATCTGAATTAGAAAAAAAAAAACAAATTAAAAGTTTTTAACAGTAACGAATCTGAATTTTAAAAAAAAAACTTGTAAAAAACGAATATGAAATATAAAAGGCGATTATTTTTTTTAAATATAAATATGTATAATAAAAAAACGAATCTGAATGATTTTTTTAACAATAACGAAAGATTTAGCAATAGAATATGAATAAAAAAACGAATAAGAAAATTTTAACAGTAACGAATCTGAATATAAAAAAAATAAAATGTATTTTTAAAAATATATTAAATCTGAATATAAGAAAATACGATTCCGAGAAATTTTCTAAAAAGTAACACAAGATTTGCAATCGAATTTTTAAGAAAACGAATAAAAAATTTCCCCAAAATTAAAGAACTTTCTTATGAAAGCTAATAAATTTGAAATCTATGTATGGATAAAATAAATCCTTGAGTAAATATTTTTTAATTAAGTTGTTAGCTAATAAATAAATTCGCACCTAAAGGTCTATTTTAATTAATTTAATTTTTTTTCAATTAAGTTGTTAGTTAGTAAAATTTATACTCCAATATAATATTTTTAAAAACAAAGTTAATTAGGAATAAAAAAAAGACTATTTTTGGTTAAAAAAGATAAGACATAAAATATATAATGAAAGGACATAATTAAAAATATATTAAAAAGATTATTGTTAGAAGATTTGTAAAATATATTGACGCAATCATGAGTTGTTATAGTTGGTTGTAGATTTGGTAACAAACAAAATCGTATTGTTATAACCGTAAGATACTGAACATGATGGGATGAAATTCTTTTTGTTGAATTGACATGATGAGTTGAAAAATATTTTAATTTTGAATTAAACTTGTAATTAAAGTATGGCAAATCTGTAATTAAAATATGGCAAATCCGTAATTATTTGCCAAAAAATCTTAGGTGGCATGACCAATGTGTTGACATGTGGAGTAAAAGGGTTGTGTTTTAGTAGTATGTATAGATAAGCAAAAGACTGTTTTTGTTGAATTGACATGTGGACTAAAATAAAATAATTAAAAATATTATTGTTAGAAGATTTATAAAATATATCGACGCTTTGTTGTGATTAAAGATTTTCTTAATCCAAGGCCGCCGTTCTTTCTTGATTTACATATTACATCCCAACTGATGATGGGTTTATGTTGGCCCCTTTGTTCCAAAAGAATTTTTTATATGTTTTATTTGATTCCTCTAGATTATGACTCGGGAGCATAAAACTTTGCATGACAAAGGTTGGTTTAGCCGCCAGATTATGTTTTACGAGGGTGTTCCTTCCTTCTTGTGATAAGGAATTGGCTTTCCATTTTGAAAGTTGTTTTGTTTTGAGGTTTATGTCACCAAAAGTGATGTGGGACCATCTTCGACACTTTTCATACGAGGACCATCACTAGGTCAAGGGCTAGAAGGATCCAAGACGAGACATCATCAAGGAAGATCAAGGGGAGTTGGAAATGAAGAAATCGATCCACAACATGAAGGAAATCAGTCGATCAAAGGTACAGGAAAATCGAGTCACATGTGAAGCAAATCGGTCGATTTTCTTCTTTCCAACGTATCTAGAAGATCCAACAAAGATCTATCTTTTGGCAATTATATTTTGTAATAATTCTTTAAATCTCTCAGACTATCTTAAGGAATATTTAGATTCTATCTTTTTAGAGTTTATATTTTATATCTTTTAAAATATATCTTTCATAGACTATCTTTTCAAAAGATATATTTTATAGATCATATCTTTTTAGATTTTATATTTTATATATTTAAAAAAATATTTTTACTAGATTATCTTTTCAAAAGATATATTTTATAGATCATATCTTTTTAGTTTTTCCTAGTTTTAGTAGGTTTGATCTCCCTTATAAATAGCCTTAGTGTGGGAGATTGTTAGGGAGTTGAGTTGTGATTATATTTTCCACATTATTGTGAGATACTTGTGACTTCGCTCACGGAATTTGCATTTTATCATTCCTATTCAATCAAAAGGAGAGTTTTTGGTTGAAAAGTTGTGAATCTTTGCTAGATTATTCTTGTGTGTGTTAATCTTGTTGAAGGTTGGTGCTACAAGTCAAACTAGTCCCTCCTTGTGCTTGTCTTATCTAGAAGGCTTCTGTAAGGTTAAAGAAGGAAGGGTGAAAGGTAATTATTTGTTAAGGGTTTTGATCCATCGAGTTCAAGGTTCTTTGCAAGTCTTATAATAGTCCTATCTTCCTATATTGTTCATTTATCATTCCATATTCATCTTCTTTTCTTTCGATATCGTTCACTAATCCGTGTTTTGAGTTTCAAGGAAAATCGACATGTTCTTCATATAAATCGGCTGATTTATCCTATAGAACAGTCCGATTTTATCCCAATTAAGGACTTTCAATCTAGATCGAGAACTACGGGTTATCCCCGCATCAAAAAGTCTCTTTTGTCACTCTGTCGTTGTTGATTGGGCATCCAATATATTTGTTGAGGGTAGTGGTATGATTCATGGCTAATACATATGAGTTAAAATTGTAAACGAAAAATATCTGAAAAATCATAATATTCTTCATTACCAAAAGAAAGGATCAACGTCTTGGCAATGAAATAACCTTATGGAGCTAAAAATTGAGTTCAAAAATGGTATTATTTGGCAGGTCGGAAATGGTAAAACCATCAACTTCTGGCATGACAACTGGGTAACAACAACACCACTTATAAAGATGGCCCAGAACACCAATCAATTTGACACAAATATAAAGGTTAGTCATTTTATAAACGACGTGAGACAATGGGATATCAACAAAATTGATAACGAGTTACAAAACATCATCAACCCAAAGATGAGGAAAAAAATCAAGGAAACAATTATACAAAAAATGATATCCAAGATAGATTATATTGGAGATGTAGCAATAATGGTTGGTTTACTACAAAATCTGCGTCGGAAATGATTGAGAATGATTCAAGCATGTCCCCAAACTATACATGCAATTGGATCTGAAACCTCGATACCCAACCTAAAATTAAAAACTTCATTTGGAAAATTTCACAAAACAGAATCCCAACAAAGGCTAAGCTCGACGAAAGATAAATTGTCATAACAAGGCACTGTGAACTATGCAACCACCATCTTGAGGTCTTGTTCCACTTGCTAATTGAATGTCCTTTTCTCAAACAAATCCTTGCCAAAATCGACAGGTCAATATTAACCGAACTAAACAACATTAACCTTGTTAATAAAAAAAGCTCACGACCTCCTACAAGAAATAAAGAATAAAATTTGACTTAACAAGTTTGCATGCCTCGCAACTATCTGGTGGAGTATATGGTTCTTCAGGAACAAAATTATTTTTGGAAACGAGCCTATTGGTCCTTGCAATAAGGTTATCAGTTTCATTAAAAACCAAATCCAAATGTGGAAAACTAACATCATTGATGAAGACGATTACGATATAAAACAACAACAAAAGGACATTAAGTCTTCCAAAAGGAAGAAAAACAATATTAAGTGGGATAAACCAAAACCCAGTTTCCATAAACTTAATTTTGATGGATCTAAACTCGATTCGGGAATAACATCCACCGGCTTTGTGATTCGGAATCACAAGGGTGAGGTTGATAGCCTTGATGCGACAAAAAATAACTTTAACTCGGTAATAAAAGTTGAAGCGTATGCTCTTAAATCGGGTCTACAAGAGGCTATCAGATTAAAGATCAAAAAGATCGAAATCGAGGGTGATAATCTTTGTGTTATCAAGGCACTCCAAGGATTGTGGAGTTGCCCGTGGGAGTTTGATTTGATTGTTTCCGACTCTAGGCTAGATCTCCGTTTCTTTGACGAAGTCCATATCATACATATTTTCAGATAAACCAACTGTGTTGCTGACCGACTGACCCATATGGGAATATCGAACCCCAGCACCTGTTTTTCCGACGATCCCGAACTTCGTATTCTCATCCGCTAGGATGCTTTAGTATGTACTACCTCTAGGAGATAGACCAACCTAACCGCTTTCCATGTATAAAAAAAATAAAATAAAATATATCGACGCAATCGTGAGTTGTTATAGTTGGTTGTAGATTTGGTAACAAACAAAATCGTATTGTTATAGCCGTAAGATACTGAACATGATGAGATGAAATTCTTTTTGTTGGATTGACATGATGAGTTGGAAAATATCTTAATTTTGAATTAAAATTGTAGTTAAAGTATGACAAATCTATAATTAAAATATGGCAAATCCATAATTATTTGTCAAAAAATACTAGGTGGCCTGACTAAAAACTATTTTTGTAGTATATATAGATAAGCAAAATATAATTGACTGTGTTTTAGTAGTATATATATAAGCAAAAAACTGTTTTTGTTGAATTGACATGTGAACTAAAAGGACATAATTAAAAATATATTAAAAAGATTATTGTTAAAAGATTTATAAAATATATTGATGCAATCGTGAGTTGTTATAGTTGGTTGTAAATTTGGTAACAAATAAAATCGTATTGTTATAACCGTAAGATACTGAACATTATGAGATGAGATTCTTTTTGTCGAATTGACATAATGAGTTGGAAAATATTTTAATTTTGAATTAAAATTGTAATTAAAGTATGACAAATATGTAACTAAAATATGGTAAATCTGTAATTATTTGTCAAAAAAATCATAGGTGACATGAGTAATGTGTTGACATGTGAACTAAAAAGATTGTGTTTTCGTAAGTATACATAGATGATGTCAAAAAAACTTTATTTAAATTTCTTTCGGTTTATGTCACAGACGTACGTCGATGGAACTCACAGACGTACCACGGATTCGGAACCCGTAACCGTGACGATTACGAGTTCTCGATCCATGATAATTTTCTTCGTGAATTATAACAAATTTTTTACGGATTCTGAATGCTCAATACGTTTGTAAATTCCATCGCCGTGTACTTAATATTCCTCCGAATAAAGTAGTTGACCACCTTGTAAAGATAGAACCATTTATAACGGATTTTCATTTGTTGATGATGCTACTCTATCTTTAATTTTGTTTCCACGGATTGTGTTTTAGTAATGATGTGGCACAATCAGAAATTAATATTTAAGTCAAATAATTATATATTACTAAATTGTCACTCCTCTGAGGTTATTTATTAGTTGGATGAGATTGCTATTTTTTAAGGTAGTAATATCCAAGTTGTGTACGGGTATTGCTAGTGTGAACGAGACGGGCCTATCGGGATGAAGAAGCTAAGGTTCATTCCGTCCCAAATATTTATTAGCGGGACGGGGTTGTTAATTTTTGGCAAAATTGGCAAACTAGCAATTTAAGCAAATCAATTGAGAAAGAAGACTCATACTATTTGGGATTGGTATTTTGACCCTCTATAAAATAGAACAGAGGAAATAGAGTACAAAAGAGGGCAAAGTTTGACAACCCATCGGATGTGACATGTTGTACTATCTCACATGGCACATCAATCAGAAAAAAGAATTTCCAACATTCTTACTTTATCACTTATTACCCAAAAATCCGCTTACCCAAATAATGTCACAATCATACCCAAAAATAAATTTGTCAAAGTACATAAATATACTCGAAAACAACATACCCAAAAAATCAAATATCAAAATAAAATCATATCCATAAATTGGATAATATTTTATATTTATACCCAATTTAAATATCACTTAATACAAAAACCATACCCAATTTAAATTTGTCATACCCAAAATTTTCAAAACTCGATATTATACACAAACATCAATATCAAATGACATTTGATCATTACCCAAAAATTCGCTTGAATTTGATCATTATAACACAGTTTGGGTAACCATAAAACATACCCACGATATCACTTTAAAAATATACTTAATAATAATAAATATACTACAAAGTCAATACACATATAAAAGCATACCCAAAAACCCGTTTACCCAAATAATGTCATAATCATACCCAAAAATAAATTTATCAAGAAATATATTGCCTCTATTTTCACAATCATACCCAAAACCATACCCAAGAAATATACTACAAAACCAATCCATGTAAAAAAGATAATTAAATCAAAAGTAAACATCAAATCACCATCATTTCAATTAGATAAATTATTACCCCTATTTTTTAGTTTCCATACCTATTTTTTCTTCTTTTTGTATAAAGACCTAGTTTGCAAAAGAGAATTTCAAGGGGTCCTATTTTCCTAATTAATTCTTAATTTTTTAGGGTAGCAATACCCGTGAACGACACAAGTATTACTACCGTGAACGGGACAGGCCTAGCGGGATGAAGAAGTTAAAGTTCATCCCGTCCCTAATATTTAGGGGTGTAATACGAGCCGAACGAGCCGAGCATCGGCATGCTCAAGCTCGGCTCGTTTAGAAACGAGACGAGCCCGAGACGAGCCTAAAATTTATACGAGCTTTAAATTGTGCTCAAGCTTGGCTCGTTTAAAAAGTGAACGAGCTCGAGCCGAGCTTTTGAAGAGCCGAGCCCGATCCGAGCCCGAGTATCTCGGCTAAAATAATGCTCCTATAGTGTTATTTTAGCCAAACGAGCCGAGCATTGACATGCTCAAGCTCGGCTCGCTTATAAACGAGCCGAGCCCGAGCCGAGCCTAAAATTTACACGAGCTTTAAAATGTGCTCAAGCTTGGCTCGTTTAGAAAGTGAACGAGCTCGAGCCGAGCTTTTGACTAGCCGAGCCCGAGTAGCTTGCCTCATATTAGCTGAAGGGGATTGCTATTTTCTTATGAAGTTCCGTCGGGATTAGGAAGGGATTAGAACGGTGACAAGATCAGAATTTATTATCACCCCTATTTATATGTATTAGAAGTACCCGTGCACAATAGGGGTCTACATTTCCGGATATCCGATCCGAGCCGGCAATCTTATAAAAGTGCGATCCGAATCCGACCCGAGAGCATCGGATATCCGATAAATTTATTCGGATAGGATATTCGAACCAAAGATCAAATCCTAATTTCCGATATTATCCGAGTATTTATTCTTACAATTGGTCGGATATATCCACTCCGATCCGACATTTTCCTATAAACATCGTTCCGTATCCGATCCGATAATCCGAAAAATATGTCCGAATCAAATCAGACTCGAAACACCAATTGCCGGATATTTTCGGATTCAGATTTTTTCGGATCGAATCCTTAAATTTGGGCCTAGAAGTTTGTATTTTTATGGGTTTATAAACTACATGGGTTTATATGGGTTTATGGTTTATTTTCGAGTTTATAAACTCGATCAGTTTATATATATTATTTCGATAAGGATGTTTACTTAAGGGTTTTTTTTGGGTTTATTTTAGTGCAAAATACATTTTTATCCCTAAAAAGATTAAAGAATAATTCAATATATATATGAATAGGAGGGTAATCGAAAAATCAAATCTCGAAGGTATAGTTGTGGACGACAATAATGTGATTGTTTTGAAAGAAATAAATTTTACGGGTGTGAATGTTAGGGTCGGATTTGTAAAGATACGAATGAGGGCAATTTCGGGTTTATGGAAAAAATAAACTCATCCAAGAAAAATAACCTTGAATTGAGGAGGTTATTTTCTAGAGACACCCACCAACCAATAAAGCTCGGGTTTATAAACTAAATGAAGTTTATAAACCCATAGGTAAACAGACCCCTAATGAATAACATTAGTCGGATAAGATATTTTTATTAACCCCTAGTGAGGGTCCTAAACTAGTTTATCACCAAAAACGACCCTTTAGTCTTTTTATTTAATAAGTAAATGCTGATGAGTCATCAGTCACATTGGAAAAATAAAAATAAAATGCAATTAATTAAAAAAAAAAAATCTTATATCTAGAAACATGTTTCGTTAACAGAACAGAGTTCCGAGTACTTGTTTCACCACCATGAGCCCTAATTTCCGCCCAAGATCATCGGCTCCGCCAAATTCAAGCTCCATGAGTCGCTATCGTATGAACGAAAACACCAATTCCCGCGACTTTCGACGGTCGGTGCGACCGCCGGAGCCACCTCCTACTCGGCGCATGAACTTCATAATCGAGCTTCATCCCGACGCCGGCATTCGTGCTTCCGTAGAAGATTACCAATCTTTGATCAAGGAATGCAAACTCTCGCCGGTCTCCTTCGTTCGAGACTCCAATTCAGCCACTAATCGTGCGAGGCTGTTCTACGCTACGTGGACAACCGCTCTGGAGACTATGGTGGCGCTGTGGGAGAATCGTTTTGACGGAGGAAAACACAGTGGCTTCTCTCCCTTTCTTATACCGCAGGTAATAGTGAAGTCTGACTCTAAAGAACTCAAAGAACGGCTGAAATCGGTGTTTATCCACCGAATTAAGGGCTTTCTTGGCGACGAGACGGCTAAAATCAAGAATAGTTTGTATGAGTTGGAAAGGCAGATTGTTTCTGTGACTTCGACGCTTAAGAAGCCTCAACAAATTGGGGTTTTTGAAGTCCTAAGAAGGAAGAAAGAGGGGCTAATGTGTGAGAAAAATCTCATTTTTAAGAGATTAAAGGAATTCAAAGCGGGGTTGAGGTGCATTCTTCATCATCTAGGTGTGAATGAGGAGGATGAAGAAGATGTATGTCGGGATATGAGGGTTTTCTACTTTGAAGAAGGGAAATTTAATTGGGAGAGGATATATCAACTGATTATGCGAGAACGCCGGCGGCTGGATCAAGGGTTGCCTATCTACGCATTCCGGCGGGAAATAGTCTCGCAGATTACCTCTCAGCAGGTGAGTATTTAAATATTTTTCTGCGTTCTGTTTTCATTTTCATTGTATCTGATTTTGGCTCTTTCATGGCGGCCAGTGGGCCATTTTGTCTTTACGTAGATACATCAAATCTTGACAAACATTCTTGACATTAATATGAAAGCTTTGAAAGTAGCTCTGAAAGTAGTTAATTGATGGTTTTTCTAATCCTGCTAGCTATTTTTTGTATTCTAACCGTATGCAGGTGGTGGTATTGGTCGGAGAGACGGGTTCAGGCAAGAGTACGCAGCTGATACAGTTTCTTATAGACACTGGAGTGTCACTTTATGGCTCTATTGTCTGCACTCAACCACGTAAAATTGCCGCCTTGTCATTAGCAGATAGGGTCCGAGATGAATGCAATGGATGCTATGACGAGAATGCTATCAGGTGTTATGCATCCTATTCTGCAAGTCATAGGCTTAATGGTGAGGCCATATACATGACAGATCACTGCTTACTGCAGCATTGCATGAATGACAAAACTTTGTCTGATGTATCCTGCATTGTGGTGGATGAAGCTCATGAAAGAAACCTGAACACAGATCTACTCTTGGCATTGATCAAAACTTTGCTCTGCTCTAGGTCTGACCTGCGTCTTATTATAATGTCTGCAACAGCTGATGCTGACCAGCTTTCTGACTACTTTTTTGGCTGTGGCACCTTCAAAGTTGTTGGGAGAAATTTTCCAGTTGATGTGAAGTATGCACCGGGTGTGGCTACAGAGGATTCTTCTAGTAACATGGCTCCATATGTATGCAGTGTTATAAGGATGGCAACTGACATTCATATCAAAGAGAAAGATGGAACCATCCTTGCTTTCTTGACTTCTCAGTTGGAAGTAGAATGGGCTTGTGAAAATTTTCAGATGCCTGGTTCTGTTGCGCTGCCTTTACATGGAAAACTTTCCCGCGAAGAGCAGTCACATGTTTTCAAAAACTATCCTGCAAAAAGGAAAGTTATCTTTGCAACTAACGTAGCTGAAACATCCTTGACAATCCCAGGGGTCAAATATGTTATTGATTCCGGTATGGTTAAGGAAAGCAGGTATGAACCTTGTACTGGTATGAATGTTCTTAGGGTCTCTTGGGTCAGCAAGAGCTCTGCTAATCAGCGAGCTGGTCGTGCTGGGAGAACAGAAGCAGGGTTTTGTTACAGATTGTACACCCAAGATGAATTCGAGCAAATGCCTGCCCAACAAGAACCTGAGATTCGCCGTGTCCATCTTGGTGTTGCTGTATTGAAAATCCTTGCGCTGGGAATGAAGGATGTAAATAATTTTGATTTTGTTGATGCACCGTCTGCTGGAGCTATTGATATGGCTATTCGGAATCTTGTTCAATTGGGTGCTGTCACAGTAAGAGGTGATGTGGTTGATTTGACTGAAGAAGGTGTAGCTATGGTAAAGTTGGGTATTGAGCCCAGGCTTGGAAAATTGATTCTTTGCTGCTTCCGAGAGCGCTTGGGCAAAGAGGGTCTTGTTCTTGCTGCTGTAATGGCTAATTCGAGTAGCATATTTTGTAGAGTGGGGAATTTTACTGAAAAACTGAAGTCTGATTGCCTTAAGGTGCCTTTTTGCCATCAAAATGGTGATCTCTTCACTTTACTTTCTGTTTACAAGAAATGGGAGGATCTTCCATTTGGAATGAGAAATAAATGGTGTTGGGAGAACAGTATCAATGCCAAAACCATGAGAAGGTGCTATGATACCGTTCTAGAATTGGAAAACTGCCTTCAGACTGAACTTCGTAAAATTATTCCCAGTTACTGGGTTTGGATTCCAGATGCGGTGACAGAACATGATAGGAATCTTAAGAGGGCCATTCTTGCTTCCCTTTCTGAAAATGTGGCTTGTTATTCTGGTTGTGATGAGCTTGGGTATGAAGTTGCTTTGACTGGACAGCATATACAACTGCATCCTTCATGTTCGTTGCTTATGTTCAGCCAGAAGCCCAGTTGGGTTGTATTTGGAGATGTTTTATCAGCATCTAATGAATTTCTTGTGTGTGTAACTGCATTTGATGCTGAGTTCTTGTCTACGCTTTATCCTCCCCCTCCATTTGATGTGTTGAGAGTAGAAAGTCGGAAACTGCAGACGCGGATATTGTCTTGTTTTGGTAGCACTATCCTCAAGAGGTTCTGTGGGAAGTCTAATGCGAGTCTTTGTTGTTTATTATCAAACATCAGGACTATCTGTGGGGATGATAGGATTCGCATTCAAGTCAATTTTGATAGAAGTGAAGTCCGCATATTTGCCGCTTTGCATAATATGGAGATGGTTCTTGATTACGTGAAGAATGTTCTGGAGCATGAAAAAAAATGGCTGGAGAATGAATGTATGGAGAAATGTCTATATCAGGGTGGTGCTGGTACGTCCCAACCTGTTGCATTATTTGGATCTGGGGCTGAAATCAAACATTTGGAGCTTGATAAGCGATGTTTAACTGTTGACGTGTATCATTCAAATGTTAGTGATATTGATGATAAGGAACTTATTATGTTAATTGAGAATCATGTGCCTGGGATTTGTGGTGTTCGCAAATTTACTGGTCATTGTGCAGATATCGAGGACAAACCAAAATGGGGCAGCGTCACTTTTCTTTCTCCTGATGCTGCACAAAACGCATTGGGGTTAAATAAAGTTGAGTTTCATGGCTCCTTGCTGCAGGTGAAATTCTCTTTGGTCAACATAGGAGCAGACCGATCTTTTTCGTTTTCTGCTGTCAGTGCTAAGGTTTATTGGCCAAGAAAACACAGCAAGGGTTTTTGTTTTGTGAAATGTGAAGTTCGTGATGTCTGCTTCATGCTGGATGATTTCTCCCACTTGCGTATTGCGGAAAATTATGTTCGATGCGAGCGTAGCACCAAATTTGCTGATAGTATAATGATATCGGGCATTGATAAAGGGCTTTCTGAAACCGAAATTCTCACTGCATTGACGGCTGCTACAAACTTTAGAATTCTTGACTTCTACTTGGTGAGAGGGGATACTGTAGATAACCCACCGTGTCGTTCTTGTGAAGAAGCAGTGTCCAGAGAAATATCTTCTTTCATGCCAAGGGGGAACCCTCTTAGTAATTGTTGTAGAGTTCAGGTCTTTCAGCCTGAGCCGAAGGATACAAATATGAAAGCCATGATCACTTTTGATGGCAGGTTTCATTTGGAGGCAGCAAAAGCATTGGAGCAGATTGAAGGGAAGGTTTTGCCTGGTTTCCAACCTTGGCAGAAAATACAGTGTCAGCGCCTATTCCACAGTTCTGTTTCCTGCCCTTCATACGTATATCATGTTATCCGTAGTGACCTTGACGCTCTACTTGCTCGCTTTAAGCATAGAAAAGGTACTTACATTGACTGTTCCAAGCTCTTGTTTCATCTTACCAATTTTTGGAATCAGCTTTCGCAGTTTCAAGACAATCATAATAGGTATGGCTCTCATAGTGCCAAGATGGTAATCACAACTATCTAATTGGAAAGCAGAATTATATTATTGCTCATAAAAGGTTAATTTTGAGGCAGAGTTTTCACATTTTCAAGTTAACTCTCTATTTTCGCTTAACCAAAAAAGCCAACTTCCATCCTATAAATGGCAAATACCTGGATGTGATTCTTTGAATTATATAATTAGCAGACAATTAGCAGAAAAATGCCCTTGTGTGATTTGTTTCCAGTTCAGAATTTCAAATTAAATTACTCTCTTTAGTCGCTTTGCATGTTAGTTGAAACAACATTCTCATTTGTACTGTTTACAGGGGTAGAATGTGCTTTAGAGAGGAACAACAATGGTTCTTTCCGAGTGAAGATATCTGCCCATGCAACAAAGATAGTGGCAGACTTAAGGAGGCCACTGGAAATGTTGATGAAGGGTACAGTCATAACCAATACCAGCCTTACACCTGCAGCCCTACAGAATCTCTTCTCAAGGGATGGTATTGCTCTCATGAGATCTATTCAACAAGAGACGGACACATACATCCTCTTTGACCGCCATGCTCTTAATGTCAAAATATTTGGCCTGCCTGAAAAAATTGCTTTAGCAGAGAAGAATTTCGTCCAGCGCCTCCTGGATATCCATGAGAGCAAGAAAATGGTAATACATCTCCGTGGGGATAATATGCCTCCTGATTTAATGAAGTCTGTTGTCAGCACATTCGGCCCGAACCTTGATGGCCTCAAGGACAAGATTCCTGAAGCTGAGTTTACACTTAACACTCGTCGGCATGTCCTCTCCTTTTCTGGTGGCAATAAAGATACCAAGAGAAAGGTTGAAGAGATTATTCATGAGATTGCTGCAAATGAAGATCATAATTCGTCTGGAGAAGACTTCACAGGTGAACACATATGCCCCATTTGCCTGTGTGAAGTGGAGGACAAGTATACGCTCGACAGCTGCATGCATGAATTCTGCAGCCAGTGTTTAGTGGATCAGTGTGAGTCTGCATTGAGAAGCCGAGACGGTTTTCCTATTCGCTGTTCTCACGAGGGTTGTGGTGCTCCTTTTCTGATCATAGACTTGAAAACTCTTCTCTCTAATGAAAAGTTAGAAGAGCTCTTTAGGGCTTCCTTGAGCTCATATGTTGCATCGAGTGGAGGGGCCTACAGGTTTTGTCCCTCACCTGACTGCCCCTCGGTCTACAAGGTAGCGGCCCCCGAGATGCCTGGTGAACCTTTCATGTGTGGAGCATGCTTCACTGAGACATGTACGAAGTGTCATGTTGAGTACCATCCTTATCTATCTTGTGAGAAGTATAAAGAGTTTAAAGAAGACCCAGATTCATCACTCGAGGAATGGCGAATTGGGAGGGACAATGTGAAGAGGTGTCCTGTCTGCGGCTATACAATTGAGAAGGACGAGGGTTGTAACCACGTCACGTGCAGGTGCGACAGACACATTTGCTGGGTTTGTTTGAATCATTTCGCTTCAAGTGATGACTGTTATGCTCATCTTAGAACAGTTCACCAGAGCATCACATGAAAGGTTAGACGAAAACATCCCTTTTATCATCACGGTTTCTGAATGTGAATATAGATGATAACTTAGTTATTATGAGACGCATCTGTACATATGTGGGTAATCTAGCGAGTTTTATACTTGGTTTCAGTATCTGGTTATGGAATTTGATAACCCAGCCTTTTATTATAATGATCAGAGAAGTAGAGCTGCAATACAATTTAGCAGTCTAGTAATAGAGTGAAGAAAATCTCATGTTCATCTTTAAACCTCTGTGATCCTGTTAGATATAACTATGATTTGTTTGCTGAAATGGAGAAGGAACACATTGAAGTTAAAAAACAATAACAACAGTCTTGTGCTTGAATCTTATTCATAGGAATAAGATCAGGATAAGAGAAAATCAAATGTTAGTCGAGTCCCCCATGATCTGTTTGCACAAGCAGATGTGACTGGTGGTGGATACTAAAATGATTTTCCTAAGGGCCCGTTTGGTTCCAACTCCGGAAACGGAAACGGAAACGGAATCGGAATGGAAACGAATTTAGTCCATATGTATACCCTTATTATTATTAAAATTTTATGGAATCATTCCTTGAGTTTAATGCAAAATGCACTTGCTTCCCACATTTTGTTTCCCTATAGGGTATTAAAAGTAATCAAACTCTACTCCAATTACTTCAAAGCACAAGGAATGATTCCAAAATCTTATACGCATGGACTAGATTCGTATCCATTCCGTTTCGTTTCCGGAGTTAAAACCAAACGGGCCCTAAATGTAAAAGATGATTATGTACTTGATTTGGAATGATTTCTTTCCAAACCAAGGTTCTTAACCTATGTTGATAGGGAGCATAGGCCGGAAAAATCGATGTAAGATCTGTACAAAGTACATTAGACTTGAGAAGATCGTGAAATAGGGTTTCTGTCATGGTGAATTCTATAGTGAAAAGTGTGAACAGTAGGAAAATTTCAAACAATTCACATATTGTCCATTTCTGTATGAGCCATTTCCTCTTTTCTTGTAATGGTCATGTGATAATGCCACCAAATAGGCCGAGTTCTAGCTACATTTGCTCGAGGCTCGTTTTCGAGCTCTCCATTGTAGGCCGAGTTCTAGCTAGCGTCTGTAAAGGCTGAATCTTGAACTCGGAATGTCGATGGATTCTTCTGATCATGTCGTAAACAGCAGTGGCGATTTCGTTGACAGTATTCAGTTGGCATTCATCCTCCTTCTACAATAACACTTCTACAAACATCAGAATCTATATACATAGTCCAGTATAGCCGGGCCGTAACCCGGTTCACTATGCTGAATAAGATGTATAATTTATAAAAACCGGTCTATTTTAGACCAGACTGTAAGTAACACTAACCTTTAGAGAAAAAGAGTACAGCACAAACCCATCAATGGAAGTAACATTAAGATGGAGGACTGTAAGATGTGCAGCTTCCATCTCAATCAGCATTCGGAGAAGCTGTTTCGGTTTCTTCCTCGATAGCACTTTGACTGCCACGTGTTGTTCCACCACCGCCACCTCCACATCCGCCACCACCTCTGGTGGCTCTTCACCCATCGTGACGGTGGCGGTGGTCGAGTATTGTGGAAAGCTGAAGAATTCGGTGAACAAGGAATGAATACTGTTAGATTTACGATATTGGAGTAGTTGCTCTAACTCCTTCACAAAATTGATGGCTCCTCCCACTATTGAAGCTTGGTCTCCCTATAAAAAAAAATTATTCAGAATATTTTTTTTTAATAAATTTCCTGATAACATCTATTTTCTCCTAATAACTAAAATATAAAGCATTGTTATAAGAAAATTATACAGTATAATTAGGGCCCGTTTGGTTCGAACTCCGGAAACGGAAACGGAATGGAAACGAATTTAGTTCTATGTATATCCTTATTCACGAAATTTTATGGAATCATTCCTTGTGGTTCAATGCAAAATGCGCTTGCTTCCCTATATTTTGTTTCCCAATCAAACTCTGCTTCAATTACTTCAAACCATAAGGAATGATTCCAAACATTTTTATTAATAAGGATATACATATGGATTAGATTCGTTTTTATTCCGTTTTCGATTCGTTTTTATTCCGTTTTCGATTTCGGAGTTAAAACCAAATGGGCCCTTATTGTCGTTGATGTATAATATTACTATTTTAATTCATTTGAAAGCACTTTTAATCAATTCATGTCTTAATTTGGAAACGTATGATAGTACACATTCTTATAGGTAGCTTCTTCAAATTATGTTTCATCATTTACTTCGTAGAGTATATATATACTATGTATGCTCTTGTGATGGTAATACTCGTTAAAATTCCGATTTTACGAAGCAAAAATGATCGAATAATCGAAACGGTTTCACCAACATTGATATATGAGTGTACGAACATCTTCATTACAGAAATTTCTTATCAGATTTTTCAATATTTTTTTTATTTTTATCGTCTTAATAAACTTCAACCCGAAATTTACCAAAGTTTTTGAAGTTTGATTAGAAATACAAATTAAGGGGCCGTTTGGTTTTAATCGGAAACGGAATGGAAACGAATCTAGTCAATACGTATACCCTTATTCATTAAAATTTTTGGAATCATTCCTTGTGGTTTGTAGTAATTGGATGAAAGTTTGATTACTTTTGATACCCTATAGGGTAACAAAATGTGAGGAAGCAAGTGCATTTTTCATTAAACCATGGGAAACGATTCCATAAAATTTCATGAATATGGATATACATATGGACTAAATTCGTTTCCATTCCGTTTCCGTTTTCGGAGTTGGAACCAAACGGGCCCTAAGTATAATATGTAAATTAAACCACAAAAGGTGAAGTAATAAACTACTAAAAGGTAGACTTTGCATGAATTTATTTATTGAAAATTACAAAAGAAAATTGTATTGGATATGATCTAAAAGAGTGAAACTAAGTTATGTGACCCCTCTTATATATTTTACTCAAAATAATGCTATATTTAGTTATTTTGTAAAATTATACGATCCAATCTAATTTGCCCCAACTATTCCAATTTAGAATCTGATCATTATAGCTTTGCTATATGTATAAAATAGACATGAATGCATGTGCTTGTTCAACACATTGCTCTATTGTCAATCAAAATCAAAATCAAAATCATGTACGTGTTTTTGTAACTTGGTGTTAAGAATGATTGACGTTTTACCAATAGAGAAAAGAAAAAAGAAAAAGAAAACAAACCCTGCAAGAGTAGGAAGGAGGCATGAGAGATCGAAGGATGGAGAGATAGTCATTCATTTGCTTCCTTCTATTCCTCTCCACTTCTATGTGCTTTCTTCTTTGTCTCTCCTCTTCGATCCTCGACTTATCGTCACAACTATTGATTTGATCGTTGCCTCTTCTTCTCTTCCTCCTCCTCCTTGTAGTACCGCGAGAAATGATTGTGGAATCTTCGGCATTAGACGAGTTTTGGATAGGCATATTTGAAGAAGACGAGGATGGAGATACAATATTCATAAGAGTAGTACTAGGATGAGTGTCTTGATCCTGAGAGGAGAAACGCCCGTCTATGTTAGATCTTGACCGGATCGTTGGAATCGAACCCATGTCTTCTTTTCTTGTGGTGATTGTGGTTGTTATACTTTCTGTGCTTGCATAGCTGCTGCTGGAATGCAGTTGTTGAAATACAACAGCTTCAAGGCTCATCTTCCTAATTTGTTTCTGAGTATAAATGGAACAAACATAGAGGTTTTGCTTATGAATATTTGGTAATTTATATAGAGAGGTTGATTGGGACGAGAAGAATTCTTGTGCAAGGAGACGAGGATCATTTATTTAAACGAGTCGAATATGAACACATTTTAAAACTCGTATAAAATTTAGGCTTGGCTTGTCAAAAGTTCGGATTGAGCTGTTTATTCTCTAAACGAGACGAATATGTACACTTTTTAAAGCTCATATAAAATATAGGTTCGGGTCGTTTGGGTAAAGCTTGACACGGTTTGCTACAAATAACATTTAGGTGCATTATTTTAGTCGAGTTACTCGGGCTCGGCATGTCAAAAACTCGGATTCAGTCGTTCATTTTCTAAACGAGACGAATATATACACATTTTAAAGCTCATATAAAATATAGGGTCGGGTCGTTCGTGTAAAGCTTGGCTCGTTCTGCTACAATAACATTATAAGAGCATTATTTTAACCGAGTTACTCGGACTAGACTCGTCAAAAGCTCAGTTCGAGCTTGTTCACTTTCTAAATGAGTCAAATATGAACACATTTTAAAGCTCGTATTAAATTTAGGCTCAGCTTGTAAAAAGTTCGGATCAAGCCGTTCATTTTCTAAACAAGCCGAATATGTACAAATTTTATAGCTCATAAAATGTAGGTTCGGGTCGTTCGGTTAAATCTTGACCCGTTTTGCTACAAATAACATTATAGGTGCATTACTTTAGCCGAGTTACTCGGGCTCGGCTTGTCAAAACCTCGGATTGAGTCGTTGATTTTCTAATCGAGACGAATATGTAGACATTTTTAAGCTCATATAAAATGTAGGCTCGGGTCGTTCGGGTAAAGCTTGGCTCGTTCTGCTACAATAACATTATAGGATCATTATTTTAGCCGAGTTACTCGGGCTAGACTCGTCAAAAGCTCAGTTCGAGCTTGTTCACTTTCTAAATGAGCCGAATATGAACAAATTTTAAAGCTCGTACAAAATTTAGGCTCAGCTTGTCAAAAGCTCGGATCAAGCCGTTCATTTTCTAAACAAGCCGAATATGTACACATTTTATAGCTCATATAAAATGTATGTTCGGGTCGTTCGGGCAAAGCTTGGCTCGTTTTGTAACAAATAACATTATAGGTGCATTATTTTAGCCGAGTTATTCGGGCTCGACTCGTCTAAAGTTCGTATAGAATATAGGCTCAGCTTGTCACAAGCTCGGATACTGCCGTTCATTTTCTAAACAAGCTGAATATGTACACATTTTATAGCTCATATAAAATGTAGGTTCGGGTCGTTCGGGTAAAGCTTGACTCGTTTTGCTACAAATAAAATTATAGGTGCATTAATTTAGCCGAGTTACTCGGGCTCGGCTTGTCAAAAGCTCGAATTGAGTTGTTCATTTTCTAAATGAGACGAATATGTACACATTTTAAAGCTCATATAAAATGTAGGCTCGGGTCGTTCGGGTAAAGCTTGACTCGTTTTGCTACAATAACATTATAGGAGCATTATTTTAGCCGAGTTACTCGGGCTTGACTCGTCAAAAGCTCAATTAGAGCTTGTTCACTTTCTAAATGAGCCGAATATGAACACATTTTAGTTCGTATTAAATTTAGGCTCAGCTTGTCAAAATCTCGGATCGAGCCGTTCATTTTCTAAACAAGTCGAATATGTACACATTTTATAGCTCATATAAAATGTAGGTTCGGGTCGTTCGGGTAAAGCTTGGCTCATTTTGCTACAAATAACATTATAGGTGCATTATTTATCTGAGTTACTCGGGCTTGGCTTGTCAAAAGCTCGGATTGAGCCGTTCATTTTCTAAACGAGACGAATATGTACACATTTTTAAGCTCGTATAAAACGTAGGCTCGGGTCATTCGGGTAAAGTTTGGCTCGTTATGCTACAATAACATTATAGGAACATTATTTTAGCCGAGTTGCTTGGGCTCGACTTGTCAAAAGCTCTGGTTGAGCTTGGTCACTTTCTAAATGAGTCGAATGAGCACATTTTAAAGCTCGTATAAAATTTAGGCTCGGATTGTCCGAGCCATTCATTTTCTAAACGAGCCGAATATGTACACAATTTAAAGCTCATATAAAATGTAGGCTCGGGTCGTTTAGGTAAAGCTTGGCTCGTTCTTATAAATAATAATTAAGAAGTAAAAATAATATCATACTCGAAGCTTAACTCAGACACAGACTTTAGGTCCGAATTTCAGACAATGAAAAAACATTAACCGAATAAAGTTAGAATGGAAGAAAACTAGAAAAACCCTAAAGGAAACAAAGGTAATTAAAAACGTTAACCGAATAAAGCAGGAATGTAACCAAGAAACCTATATACATAATTTCTATTTCATTTTTTCAATGAAAAATCAAGAAATGCAATTCTAAGAAGCAATATTACTTTTTTTTTTATATATATAGAATAATTAAGAAGTAAAAATAATCTCATACTCGAAGCCTAACTCGGGCACCAGACTTTAGGCCTGAATTCCAAACAATGAAAAAATATTAACCGAATAAAGGTAGAATGGACGGAAACTAAAAAAATGCTAAAGGAAACAAAGGTAATAAGAAAATCGTTAATCAAATAAAGTAAGAATGTAACCAAGAAACCTATATACATAATTTCTAATTCATTTTTTCAATGAAAAATCAAGAAATGCAATTTTAAGAAGCAATATTACTTCTTTTTTATATAGAATAATTAAGAAGTAAAAATAATCCCATACTCGAAGCCTGACTCGGACACAGCCTTTAGGCCTGAATTCCAAACAATCAAAAAACATTAACCGAATAAAGGTAGAATGGACGGAAACTAAAAAAAACGCTAAAGGAAACAAAAGTAATAAAACACGTTAACCTAATAAAGCAAGAATGTAATCAAGAAACCTATATACATAATTTGTAGTTCATTTTTTCAATGGAAAATCAAGAAATGCAATTCTAATAAGCAATATTACTTTTTTTATATAGAATAATTAAGAAGTAAAAATAATCCCATACTCGAAGCCTAAGTCGGACACAGACTTTAGGCGTGAATTCCAAACAATGAAAAAACATCAACCGAATAAAGCTAGAATGGACGGAAATTAAAATAAAAAAACTAAAGGAAACAAAAGTAATAAAAAAGTTAACCGAGTAAAGCAAGAATGTAACCAAGACACCTATATACATAATTTCTAGTTCATTTTTTTAATGGAAAATCAAGAAATGCAATTCTAAGAAGCTACGTTACTTTTCTTATAAAGAATAATTAAGAAGTAAAAAAATCCCATACTCGAAGCCTAACTCGGACACATACTTTATGTCTGAATTCCAGACAATGAAAAAACATTAACCGAATAAAGATAGAATGGACGGAAACTAGAAAACCCCTAAAGAAAACAAAGGTAATCGAAAACGTTAACCGAATAAAGCAACAACGTAACCAAGAAACCTGTATAAATAATTTCTAGTTCATTTTTTCAATGGAAAATCAAGAAATACAATTCTAAGAAGCTACATTACTTTTCTTATAAAGAATAATCAAGAAGTAAAAATAATCCCATACTCGAAGCCTAATTCGGACACAAACTTTAGGCTTGAATTCCAGACAATGAAAAAACATTAACCGAATAATGCTTGAATGGACGAAAACTAAAAAAAACCCTAAAGGAAACAAAGGTAATCAAAAACGTTAACCGAATAAAGCAAGAATGTAACCAAGAAACCTATATACATAATTTCTGATTCATTTTTTCGATGGAAAATCAAGAAATGCAATTCTAAAAGGAATCCTATACTCGAAGTCTAACTTGGACACATATTTTAGGCTTGAATTCCAGACAATGAAAAACATTAACCGAACAATGCTTGAATGGACGGAAACTAAAAAAACCCTAAAGGAAACAAAGATAATAAAAAAAACGTTAACCGAATAATGCAAAAACGTAACCAAGAAACCTATATACATAATTTCTAGTTCATTTTTCCAATTGAAAATCAACAATTCTAAGAAGCTACATTATTTAGTAAAATTTGGTTGCATTATGTGGGATGGTCTCTTATAAGATTGATGTGATGTGGTAGGGTCAAATTTTGATATTTAGCTTGAAAAATATGCAGTCCCAAGTAGCAATATATATTGTGTATATGAATCATACTCTTATTATTATCATGTAGCACAATTTCAAATCTTGTTTACACTATAACAATCTTACAACGCGGTTTCATGTCTATGATGTGTGATATGCATGATTGAGATCTTGAGTAATTATCGGATATAATTGTGTCTTATATCGAATTTCTTGAGATTTTAAAATCTGAAATATAAATAATAGAAACAATTTGCTTTACTAACCTTATCTAGTTTTGTATTTAGTAAATGTAACCCTTGAGTGAAGAGTTTGTAGAGTTTGAAAATAAATACAAAAGGTTGGGATATATTTACTTAATTGAGACATTAAAAAGTCCTAGTTACCAAAATTGCCATATTATTTCATTTATCATCAAATAATAATAGAAAAATTAACCCATTAAAGTAATGACGTAAATATATATTTAACTTTTTCAGAAAAACAAAATCAATTTTTATTTGTTCACTGAATTTAACCACCAAATAGTGTTTTACATAGAAAACTTGTTATAAGAAAATAATTCTGAATTAAAGATAATTTTAGAATGCACCTATTAAAGTAATGATTTTAAATATAGCCATAAAATATATTTATATTTTATAAAATTATGAGATTTGTTTTTATTTAAAAATAATATTTTAAAAAAAATAAAATACAAATATTTAGAATATGATTATAAAAACAATTTTAAAATGAGGCAATGAAGTTTTAAAATAATTTACCAGAAAGAAATATAATGATAAATAAGTATTATAAAAACATTAACAAAATTACTATTTTTAGTTGGTTAATTAGTATTTTGATAAAAAAAAATAGAGTTGTTCAATTACATAATTTACTTTATATAAGTTTTTTGATTTTTAATGAGTTATAAATATAGTTTATTATAAAATATTTTTAAATAGTAGTTTTTCCAAAAACACTCATAAAGATATGATATATTTATTTTTATCCTTTAATCAAACGGGTCTTTCTTTTTTTTATATATATAAAAAAAAAAAAAAGAAAAGCAGTTATGGTGGTCTATTTGCTAGAGGTAGTTTACCCTAAAGCATTATTGCGGATGAGAACGCGAAGGTCGGGGTCATCAGAATAATAGGTATTGGGGTTCGATATTCACATATGGGTCAATTGGTCAGCAACACAATTGATTTCTATGAAAACATGTTTAATCAAGACTTCATCAAATAAGCGAAAATTCAGCCTGAAGTTGGAAATAATCATCTTGATCTCTCACGGACAACTCCACAACCTTGGAGTGTCTTGATAACACTAAGATTATCACTCTTGAATCCGATCTTTAATTTGATAGCCTCTTGAAGGCTCGATTTAAGAGCATAAGCTTCAGCTTTTATTACCGAGTTAAAGTTATTTTTTACTGCATCGAGACTAACAACCTCACTCTTGTGATTCCAAAAACACTCATATTTATTAACGTTAATTTATTATTTTGAACGTTATTTTTTTAACGATATATTTTAATTTATCTTTCAAAGGATTAATAAATATGAGATCATATAACTAGTATCATTACTTAACATGTATAAAATATTACACTCATAACAAAAAAAAAACGAATTTTCATGAAAATAAGATATAGTGCTAATATTAAAACATGATAAGATATAAATATTGAATAACATGTATCCTTACTTACCATATACATGCGAAAATAATAAATGATTATTTGTTTAAATCGTGCCCTACAATATATATGATGAACAATTTGGTTTATTAGGCTTTTTCTAACTTTGTGTTTAGTAAATGTACCCTTGAGAGAAGAGTGTGTAGAGTTTGATAATAAATACAAAAGGTTGGGGTATATTTACTTAATTGAAATATTAAAAAGCCTAATTACTACTATAGTTTTTCAAAAAGACCTAGTTATCAAAATTACCCGTACATGATCCCTATATATATAAAAAAAATTATTTGTAATCGATCGTGATATTGAAGAAAAATTTTACACGCACCACCCTTCTTCTATATAACGCCAAATATATTAATTGTACATTATTTTCTCACTCTGTGTTGCTTCTAAATGTGGGAACATCGTTATGGAAAATCTTAATATATAAAATGGATATGATAGGGAAAAAAGAAGTAAATATGATAGAAATATCTTTCTAGATCAACACTGATAGAAACAGCGAGAGAGTTTGGCTCTTACGTAAACAGCTCTTACCATGTCAAATGAGAACAAATTGTATTTGTTATATCGTTAAATAAATGACTGAGACTAGGCGATATTAAAGGGGGAAATCACGTGATTAGTTGAAAAAATATTTGCCGGACCTGATTCATATATTCGATGGTCTATTCACATATATTCGGTGTTTACATATTCACGTGGTGATAACTGTTTACATATAAGTAAGGATATATATATATATATATATATATATATATATATATATATATATATATATATATATATATATATATATATATATATATATATATATATATATATATTATAGCAATTACGTCAAATGGATTTTGTTTTCAAATATCATATTTCTCTAAATATATGATATTGTGATATTAATTGTATAAATTTATGTTTAACACGGTGATTTTAAACATTACAATCATATAATAATATAAATTTAAAAAAACAATCACAATAAATCTAAAATATTTTTTTTAAAGTACGCTTGCACCTAAAATAAAAATATCTTTGATGCAGGAATGAGATGAAAAAAATAATTTCTACAAAAGTATAATATGATTAAAATTCAAAGAAAAATTACAATATTTTTTTTTATAGTATTGCATTTTCCTTTTTTTGATTCGATCGACCTATATCTCTCTACGAGGGGCCATGTATACAGTTTCCTGTCCAGTTGGTCCAATAAGAACCGTTAATGGGCCACTTATATGGGCCTCTGGCCCATTTAGTGGCCCACTTCAGACATAAATATCAATCATTAGTATCACTTGTTGCTTGTTGTCTACCTCGATGGAGCCATGAAATTGGAGGTTTAGATTTATAATGTCATTTATTTCGTTGTAAGAAAAAGTGTTTATTTGCAGAAGAGCTTGAGTTTAAGCTAAAATTTAATATTATTTTATATATATAAAAAATATGTATATAATAAGTACTATATTTATTTTATTTTCCAAAATTTTGATAAATAATGGTCATTTTAGTTATTTGGAATATAATAGTAATTCGATAGTTTTCTCGTAAGCGCATAGAATGTTAAAATGACAATTATGTGTATAAAGAGGGCGTATATATTACTAGTAAATATTTAAAATTGAAAAAAATATTTTTGTTTAGGTTTATAGTAGATGGAATTTATTTATGTCATTTTTCATTGGTTTATTTGTTTGAAACTAGGAGACCGTGTAAAAATAGTGTTAAATATTTTCTACAAATATTAATAAAATTTGAAGTTTATACCGAACTATAAAAATACAACAAAAAAAAATATTTTTTCAAAACGGAAAACGTTTAGTACAAAATATCTTCTAAAGGTAGTCCATTCTAACGCATCCTTGTAGATAAGACCCGAAGTTTGCGGTCGTCAGAAAATGTTGTGTTGGGGTTCAAAATTCTTAAATGAATCAATCGGTCAACTACATAATTGATTTCTCCGTGTTTGACCTGAACTTCCTTAGACAAGCGAATATCCAATCGGGAATAAAAAATGATCATCTCGATCTCCCACAGACAGCTCCAATACCATTAGAATGTCTTTATAACACATAAGTTATCACCTTCTTCTCAGTCTTTTTATCATTTAATATGATTGCTTTTTTTAGTTAATCTTTCAGTGCAAATGTTTATGCTTTTACTACCAAATAAAGTTAATTTTTTCTTGCGTCCAAACTAGTAACTTCACGTTATGGTTACGTATAACAAACCCAATATATGTTATACCCGATTCGAGTTTTGATATATCAATGTTAAGTTTATGGAACTCAGGCTTTGATTTGTCCCATTTATAGTTCTTTTTCTTCCTTTTGATAAATTTGTCGTTCTTTTGAATATGTTTATGTTTAAAGTCACAGTCGTCCCCATCAATAATGTTAGTTTTCCAATTGTGAGATTGACTTTTGATGAAATTTAAGATGATGTGATCAAATCCAATAACATCATTACTAAAAATAATTTTATTCATAAAGAACAAAATACTTCACCATAAAGTAGCAAGGCGTGTAAAGTTATTCATATCAATCTTGCAATCCCATTTTCACTTATGAAAATACAAAAAAATGAAAACGGAAAGCGATTAGGAAAGTCTATTGGTCAGCAACATAGTTGATTTTTCTAAATACATGTCTAACATGAACTTTCTCAAAGAAGCGAAGATCTAGTGTGAAGTCGGATACGATCATCTCGACTACAGATGACATGCAAAATATTTAGAAGATAAATTGTTTGGTGTATGATAAAACACGTTCACATGCATGAATGCGTGATGCAGATTTTAGACGTAGCATCAAGTCATATCTCATCTTATCAATGTCATTAGAATATCACAAAAGTATTATAAATGACAAGAATATGAATTTGCCTATATATAGTTAAAAAAGATGTAAATTTGGATATCAACTATCAAAATTGTGTCTGTACTTAGTTTTTATTATATTTATTACAACTCGAATTTTATTTTTTTGTAGAAAGATTGTTTTTTTATTGTGTGTTCAACCTATTATTATTATTATTATTGTCAACACTTTTTATTATAACAAATAAACATAATTTTTAACATATTACTAAATATGGCAATATCAAAGGGTAATTTCAAGTACTAGTCTATATATACTACTAAAGCAGCACCCATTTTGTCCACGTGTCAACCTCTAAGGCTGTCCACGTAAGCTTTTTTCCAATTTATTTACAAATTTGTCACAACATATTTACAGATTTGCCATTAATTATTTTATGAGAAATTTTTTTATTAGAATTTGTAAACAGTCATCATGCCACGTCAATTTTATTAAAATAAATAATAAAAAAAAATCTACATATCTACCAAGATTTGACACATTTGTTTAATTTAAAACTAAATCAAATTTTGCTCCTCTATCTAAATCTAAGTAAAAGTGATAATATATTAAGGTATAAATATAATACTCGAATAATAATCTTTGTAACAGAATTTTAATTATGTTCTTTTATTTATTTTAAAAAAATTAATTCTCATATGTTAGTCATATTAATTAATAAAAATAATTTTTACTATAAATTGATATCAAATATATGATGCATGAAAGTGAAAATATAATATTTATTTAGACAATCCGCACAAGGTGCGGGCACTAAACTAGTTTACACTATAGGTAGCATGTTATTAAAAAAAATTCTTTGAAAAATGCAAAAAAAAAAAATAACATAGAAAAAAACAAAAGATAGTTATAAGATATGGTGATGAATAGTGAGAAGAATAGGTTACTAAAGTTTTTTTTTATCGTTACATAAGTTTATTTGTTTATGGGCTAATTAGGTAAGTAGGCTTTTTTTTATTTATAACTAGTAACTAGGCTAAAACCAGTTTATAGTTTAGTAATTGTACCCCGTTCCTTTTTTTTACCGTGGAAACAAAAACCCTAACCCAAAAATCCCTTTCCCTTTCGCTCTTTTCTTCATCGCTGAAGGAGAATCGTTCTTCTCTTCATCGCCGATCTGGAGTTCAATAGAAGTCGGTAAACTCGCAATCGTTGCCGCCGCTATCTTCCCTTCCCTTCCCTTTCTTCCAACTACTTCTCTCAGAGATTTTCTTCATCGTTGAAAATCTCCGCCGCTATCTTCCCTTCCGATGTGGAGTTCAATTAGAAGTCGGTAAAGTCGCAGTCGGTAAACTCGCAGTCGAAGCTAGGGTTGTTGCTTATTACCCTTGAAGTTGAAGAGCAGGACCATATTTTGATTTTGAAATTTCGATATCTGTTGTTTGTAATTTCATTTCAGTTGTTTGAGTTTCACAAAATTGGTCAGAAGCGGAAAGAAAGTTTTGCTGAGAAAAAGGTAATTGTTGCTATTTGGAAGTATCTTGTGTTACTGTTTGTGCTTGCATTGAATATGAGTTCTGATAGGTTGTTATTAGTTTGAGCATGATTACCTGAGTTGGTTTGTGATGATACAGATAACATGTTTGAACAGTAGTTAATGTGAAACTATCAGGTGCGGAGCCAAAGCAGAAAGAAGGTAGCAGAAGATAGACCTCGTTTACGGGGATAGCTCGCGCGGCCAGTTTAAGAAAATATAAAGAATGATGCAGAAACCTGATATAGCAGATATTTTCTTCCACTGCTTAGGTTCATTGTTCAGGCTTGGTATGCCATATGAGGATGAAAAGTCCATAGTTTGAAAGCCACTGATATGAGGTATACTTGCTAAATAACAATCTCTTTAGAATTAGTAATAAATATTTGAACTCTTCAATGCAAATCTAGGATTTTTAAAGAGAAAAATCCCTCTATATTATTTTGTTTTGAAAACATGCAAACTGGTGTGTGTATGTTGTACTTTGTTAATATATTACCTGTAAGGAGCTATGTTCCGTAATAACATATGCCTAGTGTTGTTCTGGTGGCCCACGGTTAATGATATAAATATATAATCTATTAATTTATGACAATTTACAAATAGCTCTCTCTTCTTCAACAAACAAATATGTTGATTTATAGAACTGATCTTCATCTTTTTAACTATAATGCTTATAGATTGATGATTCTGGTTTCTGATTTCAACTGTCAAAGATGAGAATTTTGGTTACTGGAGGAGCTGGATTCATTGGCTCTCACCTAGTTGACAGGTTGATGGAAAACGAAACCACCGGGTCCTTCTCAGCCATAGGCTTCTTGGGTGTCCAACTTGCAGCACCGACGACCCTTCACGTGAAAATGTGAAAGTCATTGAAGCTCTGGTGTGAAATATTTTTCTGGTATTAAAATATTTTTATACCAGAAATTCATTGATGGACTTATCAGTGTAATGAAATAGAAGAAGATGAACTTTTTATCTATAATGTATTCATGTTGTAAACATCTTCTCATTTTTATGTATCAATGATGGACTTGTTAAACATGCAGTATATCTTGTTTTGATATTGATCTGATATGAATTTTCTCATGCCAGAATAATCAGTTATGAAGTCATGTGAGTTTTTCAAATTCTGGTATGTAGTATTGATAGAAAAAAATTCTGGTATGTAATTTTCGTAGAAAAAAATTCTGGTATGAAAATCTATGGTTGAAATTCTGGTAAGATAAATTCTGGTAAGATAAATTCTGGTATGATAAAGTATGGTATGATAATTTCTGGTATGAATAAATTTTCTGGTATGAAAAAATTTTCTGGTATGAAAATTTTCTGGTATGAAAAAATTTTCTGGTATGAAAATTTTCTGGTATGAGAAAAGTTAATTATTTTTACCTACCATTAAATGAAAGTGGTAAAAAATTATGGGGTACATTTACTAAATCATATTCTTAAAAAAGCCTAGTATATCAAATTCTCCCTTTGTTTATTAGGTGAAAATTAGATTCTTTTGTTTATTTATAAAATTAATTAAAAGAATTAAAAATTTATAAGAAAAATAAAGGACTTAATTTATATGAGAAAATTGGTGTAAAGGAGCCCTTTTTGTATCCATGATACAATCTAGGCCCCTCTAATTTTCTCTCAAAAAATAAAACTAAATTAAATTATAAAGAGGTTATTAATTGTGGGGACCACTCTAATTAAAAAGATTCTCTCCCTTAATTAAGGAAGATAAATAACTATTAAAAATTAAAAAGATAAACTAAATTAAAAAGATAATTGAATATTAATTGTGGGGACCACTCTCATTAAAAAGATTCTCCCTTAATTAATATGGCTGTTTTTTAATTAAATAAGGAAAATGAGAGTGATTCACAAAAATTCGGTACATAATTTTTATGTACATAATTTCACACGCAGATTATGTACATAAATTCGCACGCAGATTATGTACATAAATTCGCACGCATATTATGTACATAAATTCGCACGCAGATTATGTACATAAATTCGCACGCAGATTATGTACATAAATTCGCACGCAGATTATGTACATAAATTCGCACGCAGATTATGTACATAAATTCGCACGCAGATTATGTACATAACTTCGCACGCAGATTATGTACATAACTTCGCACGCAGATTATGTACATAACTCCGCACGCAGATTATGTACATAACTTCGCACGCAGATTATGTACCTAAAATTATGTAATTAATTTTAATGCCAGCAAATAAGCGATTATTTAAAAAAAAAAAGCAATGTTAATTAAGGGAGAGAATCTTTTTATTTTTTAAAACTAATTCCTTAATTGTAGGGGACCACTCTTATTTTCCTTTTTTATTTAAAAAAATTATGGGGGAAAATCTTTTTAATTTTGAATAATTATAGGGGACCACTCTCATTTTCCTTTTTAATTTTGAAAGTATCTTAAATTATTTTTGATTTTATCTTTTTCTCAAAATTACAAGGGGCCTACTTTATCTACATTTTTACAAAAGAGACTAGTTAATCTACATTAATGCAAAATTAGCCTACTTTCCCTTTTATCTCAATTTATATTAACGATTATAAAACTAACTTTAGTAACTCATTCTTTTTTAGAATTTTTTATGTATAATATTGATCTTCAAAAAATACATAACAATTCGATTTGACTTTTGGTAACAATTATGTGAAATTTAATTGAGAAAATTAGTTTTTAAATACAGTCCATAATTCATGTTAAGAATTTATTTAAATTGATACGAGTAAAAATCTGAGTATTTAATATCAAAAATACACATATACGTGTTTGATGTATACAAATATAAAAATAAGAATATCGAATATTAATCTTATTGTCATCTTCGTATCAAATGGCATTAGACCAATAACGATACGTGTACGAGATATTTAACATTGATGCCAATTGCCAAATTAGCCTCTTTTTTTTATTAAATAAAATAAAGCCCACCAAACATAGCCCAATGACTCACCATTACAAAGCCCATTCCGAAAAAAAAATAAAAAGGTAAAAATTGTTTTTTTTAATGTAAAAAAATACGGTTTGTGACTTTGTGTTACTAAAATTGGAAAGTCAAAGTCTTATATGTAGTTAGATCTAGCCAAACCCGAATTCGTACATAAATTTATCTTTATATTTAATATATTTTTAAAAAAATTAATCTATAAAAAAAACTTGTTTCGGATCCAAACGGGTATGAACTAGGGTTGTGCAGAATTGGACCGGATCGGAATTTACTGTTCGGTCCGGTCTACGGTCCAGAGTTTTTTGAAAATCCGGGTTACTCCCAGGGCGGTTTTTGGACAGTATAAAACTGTAACCCGGGTTGGACCGTAAACTACGGATTTTCGGTCCGGTTTTGGACCGGAAAACCTCACCAAAAATTGCACAATTTAGGTACAAGCCGGTCCGATCCGGTCCGTAATATTCAAAATTGCACAACTTAGGTACAAAGCGATCCGGTCTACGGTCCAATTCAAATTTTGCTGAGGTTTTCTGGTCCAAAACCGGCCCGGAATGGACCGAACTGGACCGGACCGGACCGGACCGTAACCCGGATTTTCAAAAAACCTTGGACCGTAGACCGGACCGTAAATTCTGATCCGGTCCAAATTTTGCACGGCCCTAAATGTCAAAAAAACCTTGGACCGTAAACACGAAAATATACTTTTCAAATTGAAAAACCCTACCTAATTTAAACATATTTTAAGTTACTCGTTTAATCTCACAGCTAGTTTAAATTAACCAATAAAAAACAATTATTAAAAATTTCAACTTTTAAATACATTTATAGTTAAAGGTCACAACTCACAAAGTATACATAAATCACGTTATATAAATAAAATTAAGAAATATTAAAACACTGACATTTACTTACAAATTTTGTCTATTATCAATATTACACATCGAATACTTCTGAATGCATTTAAATTTAAGGACAAGGATATTCAAGGCGATAAATGAGTTGGGTATTTGTCATTTATGATGAAACATGCGTTGTTCAGTGGTTTTCTTCAGTGATTCACCTACTGCTCGCCAACTCACATCATGTTTTTTTTTTTTTAAAAATAAAACCAGTGTGTATTTTAAAAGGATTATATTTTTATCTAAAAATTTTAGATCATAAATTTTATGACCGAAAAAGCTAAAGATACGAGGTTTGCTTTACTAACGTAAAAATCAAACGCCATGTGTCGGCGCCCAAAAACTTAATTTTTCTGATTTTTTGCCTACTATTGCTTTTTATTTTGAGATATGAGCGTCGTCGCAAAGCGCTCACGCAAAAATTCATTTGAGTGCCAAAGCAAAACATTTATATTCGGTACCTAATAAATTTAAAATTGTGTATACAACACAACCCTTTTATAAATCGTTTCACCAAAAATAACATGTTCAAACAAAATAAAAATCGTTGTTTTAAAATGCATGTTTGTCTAAACATCAATTATGACTATATTTACCAATATTTAGGTAAAATAAAATTAGAGTATTTAAGTGTTAATTATCCTTGAAATTCAAATTTTAATTACCTTAAAAAGTATATGAAAAATTGATATTAGGAGAAGACCCAATGAATCGGGTGAACCAAAAGCAAGACAAAAAAGTATGACTTTCATTTTATTATTATGGAATAAAATCCTTCTGATTTTAGACATTTTGGATCATGCATTCAATGAGTTATTTTTATTTTTTGAAAAATCATTAAATGAGTTATTAGGGGTTAGAATCGCTAAGGTGGCTCGTTAAAAACCTTTGGATACATATCATACATGAAAAAAGTTGATTGTAATTAGCAATACAAATCATGTTTAAAGAAGGGGAAAGTAGAAGAATCAAGAATGTAGATTAATTTGACGCCAAAGAATGTTTAATTTTATTGATGTACAATCGATTCATGAACAAATCTCATCGTGTTGATATCAGAATCAATCGTCATCTACCATCTCAGATCCAACAATCTCAATCGAAAGTAAATAATCACACTCAATAGTATGAACACTAAGCAATAATCAGGAGAAGAAAGAGCTGGAAATAAATTATAAGGAATAAAATCCAAACAAATTAATCACAGTGACAAATGAAAGTAGCCGAAACAATCAGAATGAAAGATGGAGAGAAAAAAAATAGATCTAGTGAATTGATCTAAGAAGAACATTCTGGAAAGGCTCAGAAGATGAAGACGGCGATAGATCCGACGAGAGCGGAGGTAGCGACAGCGGCTTTTGAGAGAGAGAAGGCAGCGTTAGGAGCGGGGTTGCTGTCGGCGGACGGAGAAGGAGTATCGGCGCTGGGACCACTTGTTGGTGTAGGAGCCGGTGGAGAAGAGGCATCGGGAGTGGAGGCAGGGGCGGCGGATGGAGTTGCGGTTGGGGAGGAGGTTGATGGAGAAGGAGATGGAGATGAGACTGGTGTAGGAGAAGGAGGAGTTGCGACAGGCGATGGAGTTGCTGCCGGAGGCGTGGCGGTGGTGACAGGAGCTGGAGATGGTGTTGCGGTGGTTGTAGGTGGAGTGGCGGTGGTTGTTGGTGGCGATGCGGTGGGGGATTGAGTAGGGGCTTGAGCGAAGCAAGAAGTGGCGAGGAGAGCGAAGATGAGGATGATCTGGAACTTGGAGGCCTCCATTGTTGAGATTGATGTTGCTCAGATCTACAGAGAATGCGAGAGAGGGTTTTGGAGTGTGGGGAGAAGTTTGATGAGTGTGGGGTATAAAAAGAAGAGTGTGAAACTATTGATGATGAAAATGCAATTGTGGGAATTTCCAGCCTGGAAATACAATTTTATTTTTAATTTATTTACAGAGAGCAAGCTCATCAAGTACAGCAAGGCTTGTGCTGTTCCTTTGTTAGGTTTTGATGCCCGCTTGTCTTTTAAGCTAAGCTTTTTATTCTTTTTAGCCTTTTTGTTCTCGCTTTTAGATTAAAAAAGGACTACACTTGTAATTATATCTCATTTTATAGGTAAGAAATAATTAAAAAAAAAATTAACTAAACAACCCCATCTTTTAGACTGACTAAACTTTAATACTCCATCGTTTAAACTATCAGAACGGTACCCCGCCTATTGAATTCGACCAAAGATTAGTATATGTATTACTATTCACACGTTAAGTTATTAGATCGGTGTTAAATATCAGGGGCAAAATTGTCCACCTACCTTAGATATTTAACATCGATCTGTTAACTTAACGTGTGAACATTATTCTAGGTACTAACCTTTGGTCAGACTCAATAGATGAGGTATCGTTATAATAGTTTAAATGACGAAGTGCTAAAGCTTAGTCAGCTTAAAAGATGGTGTTGTTTAGACAATTTTTTCAAATAAAAATATATAGATTTGAAAATTTGAAAGAATAAAGACATTTTTTGAAGATTTTTTTATAATAAAATCTAAACAATTAATGTTATGCACGTATTATTCAAAACAATATATATTATTTTGTTAACAAACTTTATTACGTATCCTAAATGCATTATTTTTTTAGATTTCAATTTTCATGTCATAAAAATATGATATGTATATAAAGTGTACAAGATATATGTACTAATAATGTAACTACAATTCAAAGAAAGAAAATGAATCTAGACTTTTTATAAGATACATGTTTAGCTCTTTTTTTTCAAAAATAATTGACGGTTTGGCTATAAGTACTTAGCTGTGTTTAGTTGTACGTAGATTATATTTAAGGTTTAGTCTTTATAGTATGTTTACTTATAGATCATTTTCTGTTCATAACGAGGTTATTTGGGAATATTGGTTAATTTCGGATATTTAATCTAAATAAGTTTATTTGTGGTTATAGGTCATTTGGTAGTTACTTGTGTATTTTTTTGGTATTTTATGTTAAATAAAACTTATATGAAATATAACCACATATAATCTTGGTGAGAAAAATTATGTGTGTGTTTAATATATTTTGAACTTTATAAACTTAAATAAATCACCCAGATTATTTTGTCAATCTACAAGAAACAACCCCAAAAATTAAACAAAATAAACTCAAATAACCCCCAACAATCTACACATAAACAAACCTTAATATAAATGAGGTTATATATATTTTTTATATTGGGTTAGTTTATATGATTTTTATTTTAATTGGTGTTTAGTTTTATATCTTTTTAGGTTCTATTTAATATAAAAAGACATCTAAAATATAATTTAATATAACTTTGTAGAAAAATTTATACTTTAAAACGATTTTTTTCTAAATTTACAACTACACTAAATGCATCAAAAATATAACATTAGAAAAAATAAATAGAATAAGCTCCTACGACCTACAACTAAACACAACCTTAGTCTAAGAAAATATATTTTTAATAAATTTATTTAATTAGATTTTAAGATATATTTTTTAATAAAAATAATTTATTCAATTAGTATTTTTAAGTTAAGTTATATTATTATTATTCTAATTGAGAATTAACCGATCAAAAGGTAAATGGGACCAAGGATTTACCGGTCCTGCATTGGCAAGTGACATTACATAGCAAGCAATGGACACGTGGATCATATTGATTAGTCAATTTTAGCTATCACATTTCATTAAGGTAGTACGACGTCGTAACTACTGAATATTTGGTACGAGTATCAGAGTATGACCCGTAATGTTTTCATACATAAAAGATAAATAAAACAAATTAAAGTTTCATCAAATATAGATAAAGATAATCAAACTATTATGAATTCAAAAGGACTATCAAGTAGTTTTAATCTTTAATAATTTATCACTTTAATACGCCTATAATTTTCATTTAATTTTCCAAATTTGAAAAGTATAGTTAATAAAATAATAATATGATAAAACTTTATAACTATAAATAATATGATAAAGAAAAATCTAATTTATTATTAGTAAAATTGAAAGTTCATTTTTTTATTCTCCCATTTTATATATTATTAGCATAAAATCCAAACACCAAACAACTTTCTGCATTTTTTTTATAATGGACAACAAAATATACGAATATAGAATTTTCTTTTAATTTATTATCGTCATTCTTCTTTTAAAATATATCAAAAATACTTTTCTAATTTATCTATTTTTATCTCAATTACAAAAACAAATGGCATCCACAATGTAAGTTTTCTGAATTTTTATTCTTTATTTTTTTTAAAGTTAAATGAACTATTTCATACAATAATCCGTGCAACATAAACAAATATTTAGGAAAAAAACTGTATTTGACTTCTACTGAGTTTTTTTTTTTATCTATTTTTCTAACGATAAATCTATAATAATTTGTTTTGTTTTGGATATAATAAGTTATCGCGTCGAAAGTGAAGATATTCCGAGCCTAGTATATAAGGTCGGTAGATTACTTCTCCAATTGCCAATTGTTTTAGAATGAAACATCGTCGGGTTTATGAGATGGACTTGGACATAACTCGCATGTGCACTCGTATGCACACGACCCCGCTCTACGGTCCGTCTGTATCGAACTTTGACATTTGAGAACAAATTGTATGCGTTAGATCGTTAAATAGATGGCTGAGATTATGCGATATTAAAGGGGGAAAAACCATGTGATTAGTCGAAGAAATATTTGCCGGACATAATTCATATATTCGGCAGTATAGTCACATATATTTAGTTTTAGGTTCACATGGTAAAAACTGTTTACATGTGTGTTATAATCTGTCTATACGTGAAATTGGTTGTGTTAAAGGACCTAATAAATAATATTTAGAAATTCCAGTTTGGCAGATAAATTGGTAGACATTATTATATTTATGAGATGATTTGATGGTATTTACACTAGAAAATAAATATGAATAGTTGATGTACAATAATTGGATTGTTTTAGAGTTTTTGTTGTAGAAGAAAAAAATGAGAATTTGAATTGGAAGTATTAGAAAATTGGCGTTGGGTGGTACAGCACTGCAACGTGGTGGTAATTAGCTGTTTTCAGTATATTAACACACACATTACTTGTATATATGGATGACAATGATCACCCGTTTATATCCCTTTTGTTAAACTTACATACATACAAGTGGCAGATCGAATTTTACGTATATGCGTGTTAGACTCAAGTCCAATCTATAATTTCAGTGACAATTTTATCTTGAAATCAATCAACAATAGAAGGGTTAATGCCTTCATTCGATATAGTTCGATTTTTATTGTAATACCAATATTTTTGGCTTCGGCCATGGGCATACTTTTTCAGGTATAATCTTTGTGATTTTAGATGTGTTCGGTTTCAGATTAAGGCCCCGTTCGGCGGAGCTTTCTGTAAAGTTTTTTTTGTAGAACTTTATTTAAAAGTAAAGATAATGGGTGTTCGTTACAATTTGTACATTTTTGTACTTTTTGGTAAATCTATCATACAAATCTATCTACAAATCTACTTTTACCGAACATCAATTAGTTTATTTGTTAGATTTTTGAAATTTACTAACAAATTTACCAAAAATTTAAAACTACTCAAAAGCTTAAATTACTCAAAAATCTCGGCTCTTTTCAGTAAAACTTAAACTACTCAAAAATCTTACATCGAATCGGATATTAAATACACTTTAAAAACAAATCTTTTCAGTTTTCGGGCGTTTTAAATCGGGGCGAATCAAACGGTTTTTTCGAGTCTGGTTTAATATTGACAACTCTATTTGTAAGTTATATTGATTTTCCTATTAGTGTGTACTCGTGATAATGGTTTATTTTGTCGGTTCACAAATTGAGAAATGAATCAAATAATTATAATAAAAGTCGTGGTTAACATGCCATCCTCCACCGACAAACTTTCAATAATTCTCCAAAATTCAGCCACTTAGTAACATATAGGTTGTACGTCTTTATATTATATGCACTCTTAATTATTACAATATAATCATATAAGTGGTGTTTCAGGCTTTTAGTTCATGTAATTAATTATAAAATAAACAAAATAATAATTCATTTTTGTAGATTATAATTGTTTTGTTATTATTTACATTGGTAATAATAGGAACGATGAAATGTTTATACAGGGAATGCCTTGGAATAATGTTTTTATAAGAGTATATATATAAATTTCTTAATTTTTATAATCAATTAGAATAAGGTTAATTTTTTTTCTTCTTAAATTCTCTTAATTATATTGACGATAAAATTTACATACCTTATAATATTACTCTTTTTTTTTAATAACGGAAAGCGGTTAGGTCGGTCTACCTTCTAGAGGTAATATAATCTAAAGTATTCTTGCAGACGAAAACTTCAAGTTTGGTATCATTAGAAAACTGGTGTTGGGTTTCGAGATTCTCATATGGTTTAATCGATCAGCAACACAGTTGATTTATCTGAAAACATGTATGATATGGACATCGTCAAAGAAACGGATATCTAGTTTGGAGTCGGATAAAGTCATCGACCTCCCACGGACAACTTCACAAATCTTGGAGTGCCTTGATAATGAACAAATTATCACCCTTAATTTCGATCTTTTTATTATCTAGCGATCTGATAGCTTCTTGTAGGTCATATTTAAGAGCAAAAACTTCAACTTGTATTACTAAGTTAAAGTTATTTTTTTTAGATCGAGGTTAATAACCTCTCCATTGTGATTTCAAATCACAAAATCAATGGATGTTACTCTTGAATCGAATTTGGATCCATCAAAGTTAAGTTTATAGAAACAGGTTGTTGCCACTTAATGTTGGGTTTTTTCCGCTTGGTAGTATTATTGCCATTTGATGGCTATATTATATCGTAAATCATTGATAGGACCGATAGACTCATTAGTAAAATGATTTTGTTCCTAAAGAAGAATCAGATGCTCCACCTAATTGTTGCTAGACAAGAGAGCATGTCAAGTCCAATATTTGATTTATTTATTTATTGTAGGAGGTCATTTGCTATTTTGTTTTCAAGGCTAATGTTGCTAAGTTCGATCGAAATTGACCTATCAATTTTAGAAATGACTTGTTTACTAAAGGGACAATCAATAAGCAAGTGAACCAAATCCTCATTACACAATTCAAAATGCCTCGTGACTGCAAAAAAATTTTTTTCAATTTTGCTTTTGTTTAAATTCCGTATTTTTAGATTTTTCAAAGAAAATTCTTAATTTTAAGTTGAGTATCAAGATTTCAAATCAAGTCACAAGCATTTTTAGGGGTGATGACCTTAACATCATCAATCCGATGTTGATTTGGTTGTGAACCACCCATTTTTACATCATTCTTAATAAACTTGGAAAAAGAGGATTAACTAAATCTTCGAAAACAAAAGGCGGCCGGTTAGGAAGGGAGTATGTTAGAGCTTGGAAGGTCAAAGATGAGGAAAGCTTGAATAGCATCCAGTTAGAGTGCAATAGTTGAAGTCTCCACAAGAAATGATGTATGAAGATAAATATACAGAGGGGCGACGAACATGCTGAGAAGGCCGGAATGATCATGACAACGTGAGTGAGTGGCAAAAGAGTTTGTTCGTACCTTAAAAAACTCATGAATGAGGTACGGAGGGACTACATAGGCTTGAGGTGGTCCGATCATGTATCTATAGACACGTTATTATAGAATCACACTCGCACCTTTGATGACACTTTTATAAAACAAATGTTGTGACGTCACTCACTTATAAGTCTGATATGTAAATGTCAAGAATATGATAAAATACACAAAAATATCTGGTTTCGGTATGTGTTTTGTGTTGCAAATCACGTAGTTAGTTTACCATTCAATTATAACATTGGAGTTTTGTATTGTTTGACTCAACAAAAAGTTTTATTTATAGATGATGTGGTGTCGGACTATCCTCGTGCGACAAATCAACCCTTTTTTGATAACAAAACGTGCTATAAACATAGATGATGATGTTACTTTAACTGACAAAAAAAAAAATTAAAGTTTAATAAAACAAGTTATATTTAATATTATTTTTTAAAGGATTTAATTGTATTATCGTTTTATATAGGATTTATTACTACTCTAAAAATTCACATAATTTAAACAACTCATATAAAAAAACTTTGAAATAATAAAATATAACATTATCTTATATATTATCGTCGAGAAGTTTCACCAAACATATGCTGTACGATTTCACAATCTTAACTAAACATATTATTTGTTGACGTATGACTTCATACCTAAAACAAGCTCTACATCTATCGTTGTGAAGTGATTCTTAATATTCATCGATTTTGTCAAAATCCGATACAGACGGACCGGTAGAGCAGGGTTCGTGTGCATACGAGCGCACATGCGCTTTAGTTTCAAGCCCAGCACGTAAACCCGGCAAGGTTCCATCCTAAAATCAATTGACAATAGGAGAAGTAGTCAACCGACCTTATATAATAGTATCGGAGGGTCCCATTTTTCGATGTGGGACCTTATTATTTCAACATATTTTATTTTTAAAACGTTTAAGTTTATTTTGTTTGTATTCAACAATTAGAAATATCTCTTTTTCACATCATGAAAAAAATTCTGGTTTCAAGAGGTACTAGAAAAATATAATAGAAATATTTGAATAGTGATGCAAATTTTAATGGAGATAAAAAGGAAAGGGAAAAAAAAAGAATTTTTGTAAAGTTAAATAGTTTTTTTTTATCTTTTATAATACATTATTTTCTCGATTTTTAATAGTTATTATTAGAGAAAAAAAAACTATATATTTTAAGAGCAGTAAAATAGAAGTACAATATTTTATTGATTTATTATAACTTTAAAATTTTGTAAAAACAATGATTAAATGTAGAAAGTATATAAGATAAAGATGATAGTGTTTTAAAAATATAAATAATAAATAAAAAAATAGACAAAGTTATATTTATAAATTTTTTAATTATTAATAATATTTGTAAGGTCAAATGTTGTGACCCAAAATCCTAAACAAATATTAAAAATAGTAGTTGTTTTCTTTTAAAATAAGGAAAAATGACCAAGAATAATACCAACTATGAGGTATGAAGTAAAAATAATACAAACTTTAAAAATTACTAGTTGGTATATAAATTATTTCACATTAAACCAATTTTGATACGGGGTAAAATTATGGCTACTTTTATTACAAAAATCGCCCACAATTTTTAAAATCATACAAAACTATCCCTACATTATATTTTCTTTCAAAAAAAATCCATATTGTTTTTTTATACCTAACATATTATATAATTATATAATAAAAATAATTTATCACTTTATTCTTAATTATTTTAGGACTTTTATTTAAAATACAACTATAAGAATGATTGAGAAGTTTTAAAACTTTAAAAACAAAAAATTTGGTTAAAAGACTCATACTTGGTGTCATTCCCACAAAATTTTGGTATAAAATAAGATTAATTTATTAATTTTTAAAATTTAAACATCAAATGTAGATTTTTTCCACAAATTTATGTTAAATATATTAATTTTAAGATTTCAAATTACACAAATTTCCAAATAAATAATATATTCTTTCATTAATTTTTACCTACAAATATAGATTATTTCCTCAAACTACCCATAAAATAATAAAGACACTAAATATGGTTCTACTAAGCAAAATTTTATTTTTAAAACTTCTTAATTTTTTTTAATGAATAAACTACCTTCAATATTAAAAATAAAGTGATGGCTAACTTTTGTTACCTAATTCATTAAGTATACAAAAATAACTATGGTGATTTTTGAAAGAAAATAAAATATAGGGGTCATTTTGTGTGATTTAAAAAAATATATGGGCAGTTTTTTGTAATAAAATTTGGTTAGATTTTTACTCCGTACTAAAATTGGTTTAATGTGAAATAGTTTGTATATCAAATAGTAATTTTTAAAGTTTGTATTATTTTTGGTTCATATCTCATAGTTGGTATTATTTTTGGTGATTTTTCCTTAAAATAATAAAAATGTATACATCTTAAGTTTTTAATGAAATTAGAAGTACCAAAGTAATTTAGAAAATCCCGTGCTGATAAAAAAAAATTGTGTATTAATGATAAGACATAAATATTTTAATTTTCAAGAAATAATTGCGAGACGGTGAAGACAGTAGTAATTAGCTGAATTGTTCAAGTTTGGTTTGAGTTCGAATGTAAAAATGTTTTATTAGAGTTTGTTTTGTAAGTTTGGTTAAAATTTCGGATAAATTTGGGTTTGTCTCGTTTATAAATAAGGTGAATATGAACATGTCAAAACTTAGATGGTTCGGCTAAAGTTTGAATCGTTTGATAGAATAACAATGTATGACTATTATTTAGCCGAGTTACTCAAACTGGGTTTGAAAGACTCGAGCATGTTTCATTTTTTGGAGGAGTCAAATATTGTTGAGATAATAACCGTACCATTAAGGGGCCTCGGGGATGAATATGGTTCTGGATCCTCAAGTGAGAACGGACAGGTTATACTACCCGACCCGTTTTGTTTTCACCCATAATAAATATAATAGTGATTTTCAATAAAAGCCCAATGATGGCATATTGATAACAAGTCTTCAGGTCCATTGTTTGTAATTAAAGACTTTTCAATAAAAGCCCATTTTAGTGCTTTTTAAGCGAGAAGCAAGAAACTACTATTAATTTAAAGAGGAAATTTACAATAACCACTCTTATTCTTAAATTATTTGCTTAGAACAACCCAACCTTATAAGAAGTTGCTTCACGTCATCTTCTTAGGGTGCGTTCGGCTAGTCCATTTCAGGTAAGCACGTCCACCGATCGAGAGTCCAGGAAGGGTGACCCGGACCCGTGTAAAATGCCAACCCTCCGGGTTGGCGATCGACGTGTTGGCGGGTTGACCCTTTTGTTTTAAAACCCAATTTTTTTAAAAAAAAAGAAGAAGAAAAGGGATGACCCGGCGGGTCGACCCGCCAACGGCTATTTTAGCCGTTAGGTTCGATTTTTTTTATTTTTTAATTTTTGACAAAATCGACCGTTGGCGGGTCGACCCGCCGGGTCACGGGTAAAGATCACCTCGACCCTTACATGTACCCGTTACCCGCCGGGTCACGGGTAACCCGTGACCCGTGAACATGCTTAATTTCAGGAGATTATTAGAGAGAGCTTATTCGGTCAAGATTATGTTTTGGGATTTATTTGACTAAAGATTTTCATTTCCAGTTATTGAATTATCGATTATTGGGGAGATCATTGAAAACACTAATCCCCAGAATAATGCGAAGAAAGTGACGAACGGACCCTGATGTGAAGTGTAGCGGATCTCATTGAGCTCGTTATTTACAAACAGATTAAGATTAAGGGTTGTTTGATTTTTAATTTTTTTTATTATTAGTGGTTTATTACAAATAAATAAAAAAATAATTTGATTTACTAGACTTTTTTTAGTTTTGTGTTTAGTAAATGTGACCTTAAGAGAAGAATGTGTAGAATTTGAGAATAAATACAAAAAGTTATGGTATATTTACTTAATTGAAACATTAAAAAGCCTAGTTACTACTATAGTTTTATAAAAAAGCCTAGTTATCAAAATTGCCCACGAATAAATGATAATGAAAGATAGTTTGTGTAGGTTTAATCTTGTGATATTTGAAGTCGGCCCAATTCTCTAATTGGGCCGGTGGAAAAGCCCAATAATATATCTCCAATAGAAACATGACACGTGTTGATGTAAGATGCAAACATGAAGTGGTCCATGTATTATGTTGGGTTTGAATTAGGTGAATAATGCGCATGTTTGGTAACTCTCATTCCTGATGACACACTACTCCTCTACAATGACATAGAGAGAGGACAGTCTATGCTTTTTTTTATTAATTAATTTTATTTTTGTAATAACTAAAAGGACTTTTTTTCATAAAAAAAATAAGAATCTTTTGCCTTACTGAACAAATTTTGAAAAAAATTTCATTTTAGGCTCGGAGTGAAATAATTCACCAAAATACACGAGACTGGAGGCTTGGAGAAGAAGCGCGGTCCAGGACTGCGCCCTATAGGACAATTCTTTTTTTTTTTTTTACACTAGAGGCACGGTCATAGATCGCGATTCTAGTGTAAATTTTTAAAAAAATAAATTTAGTTTTCCTTTAGGGCAGTTTTTTTTATAAAAAAAGCGCCTCTCTTTATCTTTTATTTTTTTTAAAAATGTTACATTAGACATCCCGCGCCTCTATTTGTGTTTTTATTCCAAACCACGAATCTCGTATATTTTGGTGAATTATTTCACTCTAAGCCTAAATTGAGAAACTTTTTTCAAATTTAGTTTACTAAGGCAAAAGATCCTAACTAAAAATAGTTAGTGTCCCGGTTGGGTCAGACAACCAACCACATTAAAAATATTTTCAATCTCAACTACGTCGAAAGATCGATGATTTGTTATGGAACCAGTTAAAAACATCATCTAAGGACAACCCCAATGACTTTGAATGTCCAAATTACATTAATAACGTATTTAAATTAAAGATGTGTTGATAATTGTCTTTGAAAGTGGCCGGAATCACATTTCAACCTTAAAACTAAGACTATGATTAAGATGATGACAACCACAATGAGCTTGTGTACCCATCCTTAATCATCACCTTTAATCTCATTTGCACGCGGAAATGTCACTTCATTGAGGCTATATTTGATATAAGAGAAAATATTTGTAAGTGTTTCTTTATAATAAATATTAGTTTATTGTGGTTTCATGAAAATTTAGAAATTATGGGTGGTTTTGTGGAAAGTATTATGATTTGTGGATCATTTTAGAAATATATTTAGGACGCAAAATGTATCTGACTCATAGAGTGGTTAATGATCAAGATGAAACGTAAAAGAGAATCTATGGAATTTTTTTTTTTGGGAATACAAGGGTAAGTAATAGGGAACCGACTCTAGAGACCGGTAACCCCAAAGCATCCAAACGAATGTAGTTTTCAACATCTTCCGATAGCACCTCGTGAAACCATGCAATGCAAGACTATCTGTTACGGTGTTGAATTTCCAAAAAAAAGTGGTGAGCACAAAATTGATCAAAATCGGAGATTAAGGAGGAGACGTCCGAGAAGATCATAATGGAGACAAAGAAACGAAGGGTGAAGCCGGAAGAGGATAAACAATTCTAGTAGTGTAAAGCTTCTCCCAAAGATGAAGCACGTAATGAGCGAGCCAAGCACAATCATATTAGCACCGCCAGATGCATGTACAGTAGAACACGAACTCTTGAGGAAGTGAAAGACGAGAATTCGAGAGATTTTCCCATCAAAAGAACCCGTCATGAAATGAAATTAAATTATTTTTAACTTATTTGTATTTCAAATTGAAATAGATAACCAAAACGTTGTCAAATACACCAACAACTAGAAAATTGAAACTAATGTTCATTGGTATGTTAACATCTTTAGGGAATTCAACTTAGGAACCAACCATATAGCTATAATGGGTCATAAAACTTTTATTATCGGTCTGTGTGTTTTTAATAAATTTGAAGTGTTTTTTTGGGATATGTTAGATCGGTGATCCTTTATCTCTTCTTTCGAAAATGAGCATTTATGCTCGTTGACACCGGCTGGCTGTATTATCATGCTTTTTCTTGAAGCCTTTTTTGCTTGCCGGTTTTTTTCATATATTTTTGTGTTTTATTTTCTCCTATGTTTGTAACCCTTCATGACGGTTTATTCGTCTGCCGATCTTTTTCTGTCATTCAACCACTAGACGGCGCGTCGTCTAATGTTCAAACCGCTCTTTTTTTAAAAAAAAAACTAAAACTTTTTTGATGTCAATTTAGGTTAGTGAACTAGCTAGCCGAAAAGATATCATGTATTATAATCATTGAAGTTTGAAAATGATTTCATTTTACATGGTTAAAGACACAAAGGCAATGAAGAACAACTTTGAACCATTATTGGTGCATTGCTTGTGTAACTTAACTTTTATTAATTAAACAAGTGTTAGCATGTTTTATTTTATATATATAAAATTAAAAATGGTGTATGTATAAAAGTAAATGGACTTGTGGTCGAAGGTCAGGTACATACAAGAGTATATGCGTTAAAATTTATTAAACTCGATAAGATTTCATCATAAAATGAATTTAGATAGTCTAGTTGACAAATTAGAACAACGGGTTTAACATCTTGTTCTCCTTGTAGCTAATCCAAATTATCGAAACTCGATCATCAATATAACAACTCCAGTACCGTGTGAAGGTTTAACAGACTAATGACTTAAGTTGTGTACATACGGGCAACGTTCTATAAAACTCTAACACACAAGTTCAAAAATGTTTTATCGTCAAACCAATTGACAACAAGAACGGGAGTATTTCACAAAACTAATATGCATTTGAACTCGATCAATTTGCGTAATCAAACTAAGATATTTTTATCCAAGATCTTACCTACTTATAAGCTATACATGTCTCATAAAAAAACACATAAGCGATACATTTTTCAAAATGGAAAGCGGTTAGGCCGCCTCATTTCTTCAAAGTGGTCCAATACGGATGAGAATATTGAGTTCTTGGTCAACCTGTGATGTCGATTGTCTCGGATGGGTCAAATGGAATCTATTAACATGTTTGTAATGTACACTTCGTTAAAGGATAACTCCAAACTCTTGAAGGCCCCAAATAACACTAAGACTGTCTCCCTCGATCTCAAGATTCTTAAAGAATGAGTCTTGACTTGTGGGCAAATTGCTCAAATAAATATTGTTAGAGATGATAAGTTCTTAGATCGAAAGTTAAGGCATTTCGAGTTTAGTATGTAAGGTCAGTGAACTACTTCTATTGTCAATTGATGTTAGGATGAAACCCTATTAGACTTATCTATTAAATTTGAGCTCAGCGTGCATGTGCACTCGTATGCACATGATCCTGCTCTACTGTCCTTCCGCATCGGACTTTGACAAATATACCCCTCAATTTTTTTCCCTTTCCTCAAATGAATATAAATAAAAGCATTTTTACTAAATATTATCATTGAAAGTGCATGACTTATGAAAATGGTGAAAGTAGCTATAGTTGAGTAGATAAGAGAAAGAAGCTAGTGATGGATGGACAGGGCAATGCCAAATTACAAACCACTCACACAAACTGAGCTTTTTTTGACTACTCATTTTGATAACATCAAAAGGGATTCAAAAATATATATACATATACTATATTTATATAATTACTTATAAATTGCATAAATAAGTTAAAAATATATATAAAATAGATTTATTTCTATTTACATGCAAACGTAGGATTGATTTGTTTTATGAGTAGGTAACCCACATATCCCAACAAAAGATAAGAGCTTTTCAGCCGTATAATATGTTCACTGCAACACTCGATCAAAGTCACATGTTATACCATGCCAAAACCTCATATTTTCTATAAATTAGTTTTGATTGTAAATTGTTTTGTATAAAAGGATAAAAATGATAAAAACTATATATCAAGGGTTATGTCAAAGTCCGATACAGACGGACCGGTAGAACGGGGTCGTGTGCATTCGAGCACACATGCGCATTAGGCCCAAGCCCAACACATAAACCCGGCGAGGTTTCATCCTAAAACCAATTGACAATAGGAGGAGTAGCCCACCGACCTTATATACTAGGCTCGGAGTGTCCCATCTTTCGACGTGGGACCTTATTATCTCCAACACGCCACCTCAAGTGCAACTAGAGGATATAAACCGAGTTGCATTTGTCAACAGGTTAGGATCGCGGGCCGAATTGAGGCTAACCGCTCTGATACCATGTCAAAGTCCGATACTGACGGACCGGTAGAGCGGGGTCGTGTGCATCCGAGCGCACATACGCATTAGGCCCAATCCCAACACATAATTAAATTCGGCGAGATTTCATCCTAAAACCAATTGACAATAGGAGGAGTAGCCCACCGACATTATATATTAGGCTTGGAGTGTTCCCATCTTTCGATATGAGACCTTATTATCTCCAACGGGTTATACATGAATCATGTGTATGTCTTGATAGTCTTTTACATTATGTCTGTTTATTTGAAGAGGATTATAGAGGTTGAAAATTATGAAAAATATTTTACTTCTGTGAGAAGAATTATGGGAATGAAAGGGTTGAAGCGGGAAATGATAAACTTCCATTGATATTATTGAACGGATCATATATTTCCAAATTTGTTAAGTTGATATTTCACATAAAATCTGCAGTCTAGTGCAAAAAATCGTTGATATAGTCCTCATCTTATAGGTTGGTAGATAAAACTAGGGAGTTTATCACATCTAAAGTTATGAGTTTCGAGTCTAATATATATATATTTTCGGGCTACTCCTATATTTTATTGGTTTTGAGATGAAATTGAAATGGGCTTATGTGTTGGTTTGGGTTTATTGTAGGCGCTCTTATTCACGCGACCCCTAATCTACGATCTGATAGACGCTAACATGAAATCATAACGGTTTGTCTAGCCGGGTTGTTGGTCTTAACCTGGTAGCTAGTTATAAAGAAAATGAGTTGTTTGACCCGTTTGTCCGATAGAAAAGCAAGCATTTTTTCCCTAATTGCCCTTGCAAAAGCGTGTTGAAATAATAAAATTTTCACATCTAAAGTTGAAATATCGAATTTCCGAGTCTAGCATATAACTTTGGTGGACTACTTCTACCTTTAACAATTGATTCCCGAGTCTAGTATATCAGATCGGTTATACTCTCCGTTCTCCAAAGACCGACTCAATATCCTTTCCTTGAAGAACTCGCTGCCGACGGACCTACTTGTTATACTTTTTTTTTTTGATGTTTCTTTTATTTTCTCTTCATGGCGGTTTGTCCGTCTGCCAAATTTTTTTCGACCTTTAAATCCAATAGACGGTGTGTTGTCTAGTACATCAAACTATTTTCAACTTTGTAAAACAAAATGATTTTATGGAGAAAACACAACTCATTGAATGTATATACTAAGATTGAACCTGAACACGTATACTTATACTCGTATATACGTGATTCCTGATCTACGGTCCGATAGACTTTAACAAACTCGACTCAATATAAGATATTTTGTTTGCCTGGTCTTAAAACTTACCATATTATTGACCAGCTTGCTTCTTTATATACTCTAAGCAGGGATCGACAATACAAGGGCAGTTCATGTCGTGTCCTCATGTGTATATACATATATATATTGTCTCTCTTGGAGGTAGCTAGGGCTCAGAATTTCATTACTATAATATTCAAGAAAAGCAAATAAAATATGTCTATTTCAATGCTTTTGACCCAATCTAAACAGATTAAAAAAAGTGATTGAGATTCGATATACCCATGAATCTTAAGTTCGATAACTAAAGTTTTGATTGGCGGTTATCCTAGGTAAATGAGTAAAGCTTGAATACTTTATCTTAGGCCGAGCATATTGCGGTTCGTTCACCGAACCGCAGTTAATCGGTTCGGTTCGAACCGCAAAAAAAAAAACCCGCAAACCGCAAAAAAAAGCAAACCGCAAACAAATAGCAGAAAAAAAGAAGCAAAACCGCAATCAAACAGCAAAAAAACACAAAACCGCAACCAAACCGCAAAATGCGGTACATTTGCGGTTCAAAGCGCAACTGTGCGGTTCGGTTCAGTTTGCGGTTTTGAACCGATGCTCAACCCTACTTTATCTATAATAATAGATTTTTTAAAGATTTTGCGGATAGTAGCTCAAGTGAATGATTTCAACCGACCCTTTTCAAATATAGTTTAAAATTGAACTCGAGTAGCTTGACTAATATAACACACCTTAGTTTTGTAGGGAGAGAAACTATTGAACGTACGCATTGAGTGGTCAACCCAGTTCATTCTCTTCACGATAGTCTGAGCGTGGTTCGGCACGCATGTGGGGTCGGTTAGCTACGTCCGCTACCCATTAAAAATGGTCAGTGACCCAAAAATCACGACTTTTAAGCAATTTTTCTTTTTATATACTATAAGGATTCTACTTCTTTTAGTCGATGAGAGATACCACATTTTTGTCTTTTTTTTCCAAGTTTTGTATTGCGTATACATAACTTCGGATATTATTATCTCATTCACCTAGAATCAAGTTTTGACAAATAAGTATACCACGGTTCAGTGCTCGCAGAGATGAAGACAATGCTTTGTTTCTTGGTGTTGACCATGGTCAGAGCCCAATGAAAATTTACCCGAAAAAATCCAGTACTATACTTATTAAATTTCGAATCAACTAAGGTCTCATTTGATATTGATTCCGCATAACCACAAATCTGAATGTCTCATTCCGCGCCGACCAACACCCTTGTTTTGTAAATATCATAACGAGAATCGAAATATTTTTAAGAATTAGTGATTTCGGGTTATTTACAAATTTGAATCCATATAAACACGAGATTTTAAGCCATTCCAACACCGACACACCAAACAATTTCTATCAAAATTCAGGTTACATTTTTGTTCGTGTATCGTAAACTTGTTGATGCCTTGTGATCAAAGATCCCGAACAAACCAATTGCACGTAATCAAATCGAAAGTAACTGAATTTCAAACGAGACGGACGACGGATATGTAAAACGTTGAAAATACTGACCCGATTAAGACCCGACGCTTACCGTAACGGTTCGGTTCGGTCATAAAATGACCCGATCAAATTGAACACCCGACATAAATGGACCTAATTACTTCCAAATTCCCAACTATACAAAATATGTATAAAAAGTTGTTATAGTATACCTCCCATGATCCCGCATGGATCTCCACTTGACAAAGGAAAACAAAAGAGATCGTCTTTTTATGTTTTTTGTTAATTCAAATCATGTAGAACATAAAAATATTGAAACCCAACAAAAAGCTTTAAAATTCGTATTTTTAGACCAAGAAAAATATAACAAAAAACGCACATGCTAAATATAGAGGGTATACATGCTTGTTAACCTTGACGAGGTTACATTATAAAATTAATTGACAATAAAAAGAGAAGTAGACCGATCTTATATCTTAGGCTCAAAATATCCCTACTTTTGATTTGAGGATTTATTATCTTTAACAGACACGACGAAGAATTACCTGGACTTGGTGTGATCGCTTCCGGTAGTCATGGGTCTGACCGTACCTGACCAAACCGCCGGTTTAGGTTTTTCGGTTTGGCCAAACCGTCGGTCGACGGTTTAGGTTTGTTTTTTAGACAAACCAAAACCGTCTAACCTAACCAGTGGTTTAAATTTTTTAAAAGGACCAATCAGTCATTCTCAAACTGGCGGTTAACCGCCAGTTTGGTTCGGTTTTCTTTCTTTAATTTAGTTTTAACAAACCGTTGGTTTGATTTTTCTCGATTTAGGTTTAAGATCCAAGCGTAAGCCGGCTGTGTTTGATCTACATTTCATCATGGTTGTAGGTAATACATAGTATAAGAATACATTTAGTTGAATAATCTCATCATATTTATGTGTATGCAAAGATAAAAAAGTAGAAAGTCGAGAATCTTGAAATGATAATAAGTGGTTCGGTTCAAAAGAAAGAGAGCAGAATGGTAGGTGTGTAATTTGTAAGTAAGCTATAGAGGGTTACGTTTTCTGCTTTCGATGTTGACAATACGACGAAAGTGTGGGGACGAATACGATCCCCAACGCTTTTACATTTTCTCTTTTTTATTTTTATTTTTAAATTTACGATTTTGGTTTTGTGTATATGGGTTTGCACTTTCACTTTCTGTCGGGGTTTCCCGCCAGCTGACAGCCACGAGAAGAATTTTTACGTGACAGTTCGACACAGAGAGAGAAAGAAGCATGTCGTATGTCGCATCACATCTCTAACACGAAGCAACACATACCCACTTAACTATGGCTTTAACTCTTCTTAATTCTCAAACTATTACGTACTAATTACTTGTATATATCAAGATCCTATGAGTATATGTTCCATTGTAATCCGGAAAATACCGAGTCAATATATAAGGTCAGTAAACTACTATTTTTATTACCAATTGATTTTCAAATGAAATCTTATCGGGTTTGTATGTTGGATTTTAAGATTAATCTTTGTGAGATTCACTGCGTCGAAGACACAAAAACATTCTGAACCTTATCCACATCGCATGTTCTCACGTCCCAATGAACTTGTTCACCTTCGTCAATACATCCATCCAAAGGAATCGATGTTGGGTACCCGATCAACACAATACACTAGTTCTATATTGTTCTGAACCTTATAGAGATCAAGATCCTAGGAGTTTATGTCACACAGACGCCTAAACCCGGGATGATCGGGTTATGAACTTGAAAAAATGAATACATTTTAAAGAACTTATCTTTTCCGGTTAGAGATAATAAATTCTCATATTGAAAGTTGGGGACATACCCAGCTTAGTACATAAGGTCAGTAAACTACTCCTTTTATTGTCAATTGGTTTTTAGATGAAATCTTATTGAGTTTACGTGTTGGGTTTTATGATGAATCTTTCTGATATCCACTGCGTCAATGTCCTCACGTCCCAATGAATTCATCCACTTTCTCCGGTCTATCCGTCCAACGGAATCGATGTTGGGTACCCGATCGACTCAATACACTAACACTGTATGGTTCATTAATAATGATAATGATTTATAACAACTTATTTTTTGGTTAATGAAGTCAAGGTTTTCAAGATTGCTTCATGGACCAACCTACCTAATATTGTCATATATAATCATCTCATATAACACGATTATAATCTATAAAGAAGCACAAAAGTCGAAAGGTTGAAGAACAAAGCCCTTAAGGATATAATGTTGTTGGACAAAAATGATGATACAAAAGAAAACCTATAAATCAGCATAAAAAGGAAGAATAAATATGCAATCTTTTGTGGGGTACTATGTCAATAATGTCATTTCCCGTTTTTGTGAGTGTTAGTGAAGTACCCAGAGTTAGGAGTCTGTGCTTACCCGACCCGCTTACCCGACCCGAATTCAAAGCCCTAAACTCGATTAGACCGTCTTCACACGCGCAAAGAAAAGCTACTGTAAACTCTACTTGAAAATCCATTCGGATCCTCTCCAAAAATTCGGGTTAAAATCCTCATATTCCAATTTGAAAATTCACAAAAATGTACCCAAACTTTCATAAAAAGGTTATAATATATATTCTTAAAATTTTAAATTTTGTGAATGATAATAGAGTATAATTTGAAAAAGTTTAAATTTTGTGACACTATTCAAAATTTTAATACAATAAATTTATATTTAGCTTATTGTCTAGTAATTTTAATACAATAAATTTTAATACAATAAATTTATATTTAGCTTATTTTGTGGGGAAAAAGTTTAAATTTTTACTTCCTATAAATGTTAATAAATATTATTTTATGAATGATAATAGAGTATAATTTGAAAAGGTTTAAATTTTGTGACACTATTCAAAATTTTCCTAAAATAAATTAATATTTAGCTTGTTGTCTAGTAATTTTTAACATTTTATATGCGTACCTAATAGTGTGTTGTGTGTTGTTTAGATGTGGTTATATTTTGATTAATTTTTGTTTAAAATGATAAATTAATAATTATAAAATATGTAATCGTAATACTTTTGTTTAATTTAACGTATAGATATAATTCTTTTTTACTTTTAAATTTGAAAATTATGATACTAAGTTTGTTGTATGTAATTTTTGTCACCTACGAACATTGTCTGAAATCATAAAACCTTTGTATTAAATTTCTGAACTTGAATGTTTGTCTTCTTTATTGCGTGATATTGCGTCCTTCAAGTGTGATAAGAATTTATTATAAACACCCTTAACTTCTCGTGACCAATTAAAGAAGTTGTCTTTCAATATTTGAATTTTGTATTTGAGTATATATTTAGAAATATATATGGATTCCCGGGCTACATATATACTTGAGTTTGAGCCCATTGTATATAAGTGAATTCGCTAAGATGGGGACTGAATTACGATTTTATTTATCTAGAGTCAATACAGATTCCGTGAAAATTTTAGGTTGTTAGAGAATGCTTCTATAGACGGTAGTAGTTATACAAGTAATAAAGAATCCTACAAAATCAGTGAAATATTAGATTCTTTTAAAATCAACAAACTTTTAAGTATCATAGAATTTTATAAAAAATTTTAAAATGCTAATTGAATACCAAAAGATTTATATAAACTTCTAAAAATCTATATTGAATACCCGTACACTTTTAAACTCCAAACAATTCTTGTAAAATCTTAATTGAATGCACCTCCCTTAATTATGAGAGCTTAGTAAATTTACAAATATTACGGAAATACTATAAGTTAGGTCAGAAGACAAATTTTGTGAGAGTTTATGTAGCTTATACAAGCTGAATTTTATAATAACTATTTGATATATAAATAAATTTAGAAAAAATAAAAGTAAAATATTTTTTTGATAATGTTACACTTAAATCTCCAATAATCTTGTTATCCCGACATACATCAAACTTAAAAAAAAATCATATTATATTAACTATCTAATAATCTTCGGTTTTATTTTACATATCAATAAACTTCAACTTCATTCAATACTTGTATTTGAATCATCGTGACAATAGTTCGGATATGAAATATGATGTGAAAAATAAACTATTATGTTGAAAAATATATAAAGTGTTGTTAATATGTCTTGAATGAGTCACGTATGTTTGAGTCTTATTGTTTGACTCAATCTTAAATTCTGAAACTCCTCAATAAAATCTATTGAAAGTGGACATGGCCATTGGATGAACAGCTATAAATTTATATATATTGTCTTTATTATTTGTTAATTTTGTTCTTCTTCATAATTTAGCACAACAAATACTACAATACTTTATAAAGTAAAAATTAAATAGTTATTTGTAAATATATGTTGGTTTGCTCAATAATTATTACTCTACAACAAATAAGAAGTTTATTTTTATCACACTACATAAGAATTTGTCTTAAAATTTTGTCATATAAATAGTCATTATTATTATATAAAAAGAGTTATTTCTACCTCAATTATTTATGCCCTAGCTATATCATATGATATTGTGCACGGCCAACTTAATAACTTCAATTTTTCGTTACACCATAATAAATTTATTTATGAATTACCAAAAACAAGTCGTGACTATTGTGGCATAAATGAAAAATGACTTCAATTGTCCAATTCAATAATGAATATGTGACCAATACGACATGTTGCACCAATTTTAGATGCCAAAAAAGTTTCCATTTTTACATAAAATATAACAACACTAATGAAATCTATCATAAGTTGAAACAATACCATTTTTAGACGAAACAATTACCGGTAAAATATAAGATAACAATTCAATATTATAGTCTAAATTTAGATAAATATAAGACATTTGTCCTTTTGTGCTAACCCTAAAACCCTAAAGATTTGATTTTTAATATAATTGACTAGCACAAAAGAGAGTGGACTCCACGCGCTATTCGGTGGGAGGTGAGACAAGAAAAGTAGGGCCCACTATCACGTCATCTGACTAGAGGTAATAGAGGGAGAGCATGAAATAAGGGGTGAATACGGAAATGCGTGCAGGCAAACGCATCGAAAACATACCCCACGCTCGATTTCAGCGCTGAATACGTGGCGCGTGTAGTACACGTCATTCTGATAGACTTGCAGAGAGAGAAAAAAAATGGGGCCCGCAGAAACTGCAACCTGACTGCCACCATCATCTTCCCTCCACGCCATACTTTTCCTGTCCCTCTCTCTCTCTCTCTTACTCTGAATCTGATTCCCATACAGTAAAAACAGTACTATTCGCTCCACCTGCTTTTTTACCCCGCTTACTCTTTTACAGTTTTACCTCACTTGGTAAAAAACCATACAGTTCTTTAACAATTTGGGTTTCATTGCGTTTAAGTTCGATTATTAGTACTACACGAAACATCCTATTCATAACCCGACTACGCGTACGCAATGTGTAGCCATATCAACAAGCTCATTTCGTTTACGACTACGCTTTGTAGAAGCGTAGTCATACTACGCATACGTCATGCGTAGTTAGGGGTGTAATACGAGCCGAACGAGCCGAGCATCAAGCTTGGCTTGTTTATAAACGAGCTGAGCCTAAAATTTATACGAGCTTTAAAGAGTGCTCAAGCTTGGCTCATTTAGAAAGTGAACGAGGTCGAGTCGAGCTCGGCTAAAATAATGCTCATATAATGTTATTTTAGCCGAACGAGCCGAGTTTTACCGAACGAGCCGATCATTGACATGCTCAAGTTGGGCTCGTTTATAAACGAGCCGAGCCTAAAATTTATACGAGCTTTAAAATGTGCTCAAGTTTGGCTCGTTTAGAAAGTGAACGAGCTCGAGCCGAGCTTTTGGCGAGCCGAGCCCAAGTAGCTTGTCTCATATTACAGCCCTATGCGTAGTCGTAGAGCGCATGTATAGTAGTCCATAACTTACATTTGATTCAAAAAATTAAGGAAAACTTACTACGCCTACGCAAGTAAAAAAAATAATTATTTTTTATTTACGTTATTTCGCCTTCGCATTGCGTAGGTGTAAAACGAGTACATTAGCATAAATAAGGTGGTATGGATAGCAGGAACCGTTTAAGTTTTACTTTTACACCCCCTGTAAACAACCGGCTGCAGCCCGTTCCCGGTTTAAGGAAAGAAATAGTGATTAGGGGTGATTTTGTGTAAAAACACTTAATTTGAGGGTGTTTTGAGGAATTTGTTTTTGGGTTGAAAAAGGTTTGATTTTTTTAATATAAAGACATGATTAGTAGGGTGAGATTGAGAAAGACAGGTCTTAAATCAAGTCTCTTTTCAAAGAGAAAGAATACCTAAACATAAACACTCTTGCTTCTTCTGCTTCTATATATCTCTCTAAATTTTTTTTTGCAATTTTTGCATCTGCAAGACTGCAACAGATCTTTCTTTATGGATTAGGATTGATTACAGAAAATTTCCAATTTCCATATATTTGATGTTGGTGGTTTGGTGGAAAAACTAAGAGAGAAAGTGGGTTTGTCTTTATTAGCTGAGATTATCGAGAGGTTGACGATGATGGAATTCGAGGATCCGCACGAGGTTGAAGACGATGAGGATGAGATGGAGGAAGATGAAGAAGATTCAACGATTCCACAAGCGAACTACGAATCTTCGCTTCCGAATTCCTCTTCTCGGCCGTTCAAAATGCCGATACAGTCTCCGGTGAGCACTGAGCCTAGGTCACCGTCGCCTCCGCCGCTACCGCTGTCTCTTTCGTTTCCGGCGGGGAAGAAACCTACAGCACCTGCTAGGTACAGAGAGTGTTTGAAGAACCACGCCGTTGGAATTGGTGGTCACGCTGTTGACGGTTGCGGTGAGTTCATGCCAGCTGGCCCCGACGGCTCTCTTGAATCGCTAAAATGCGCAGCGTGTAACTGTCACCGCAACTTCCACCGCAAGGAGGTGGTGGACCCCACATCGCAACAGAATCACCCCATCCTCCATAACAACAACCATCAGATTCAAACACCAATCGCTTATTTTCCAAATCCCCATCCTCAACATCCTCCTCACCCTCTTTTCCAATTTTACCCCTACAGTAGATCAGCTCCGGGCGGCTACCCGAATCAAAGGCCGCTAGCGCTCCCGTCGACTTCCGGCGGAGGTAGTCGCGGCGGAGGAGAGATAGAAGAAGCCGAGATGATTTCCGATCCGATGTCAGCGATGGGACTAGGTTCATCATCTGGTAAAAAGAGATTCAGAACGAAATTCACCACCGATCAGAAAGAGAAGATGATGGAGCTTGCTGAGAAAGTTGGCTGGAGGTTGCAGAAGCAAGACGAAGGTCTGATTCAACATTTCTGTGATGAAACTGGAATCAAACGCCATGTTCTTAAGGTCTGGATGCATAACAATAAGCATACTCTTGGTAAGAAAAACCCTAGCTAGATAGCTAGCTAGCTTGCTCGAAATTTCTTTGATGAATTTAGTTTTTTTTTTTTAATTGAACTTAGCTGAGTTAGAACAAAGAGATCTCTGACGACGTCGTTTTGGATGCTTGGAGATGGCATTGCTTATGACTTGCATTATGGTTGAAGATGTTAATTGGTATTAGCATGTGTATTTATATATGTTCTAGGGTTTAATCGTAGTAGAGTATGATCGAGATTAATGTTATAGTCAATTAAGTGCATGCATGAACTTGAGTTATTTGTGAATGTGATTTGATGTACTTTAATCTTAATTACCATTTAGTTATGATCATAAACTATTTTATGATCCCAATCAAACTCGGATGAATTCAACCTTCAATGGAGGCTCTTAGCTAGATTTGACCAAGTTATATAGTTCAAATTCTATATATATTTGCATGCATGGATATTGATGATGATCATTCAAATGTACCCTAGTATATCTTTGTATGGGTTAAGTTTATAAGTATGGGATAACGTAGAGTTATCTCATTAGTCATTAGGTTGATGAATGATGTAACAAGATCATACAAATGTACCCTAGTATATATATATATATAACGGTATGTGATTCGATAATGGAACCTTCCGGGGAAAGAAAACGAGATAAGTCTAGGAAAAAACATGAAGGCCCGGAATTTAGGCTCAAAATCGATCTCATAGCCATGAACCTTTGGGTTACGATGAGCCTCCGAGATATATGTTAGTGTCTAGTGATAAAGTGACTCTATGTATGGAAAAACTGATATCGGGGAAGTTTCTTCAGATGGGCTACGATGAGCCTAAGAGAAACCCGGTCCCGAAATATAGCGGCATTGGTCTATTAACCGAACATACCAAAAACATAACAAAAAATTTGTTGTTGAAGAAAAGGACATTGTTTTTGAGTTCATTGAGTTTTTCCCTTTATAACAAAAAATATGGCAAATCCTATTTATGATGTTGCATCAACTTGAATTGAGACAATACTTGTAGGTTGAAAGGAGTATGGACATTGAGTGTTTGAAAAGCTAGACTTTAATTATGTAATAATAGCTCCTCATTTACATTTTTTTTGCAGTTAGGGGATAATAGTTAATGATCCAAGAAACCCACAAAGTAGTTGGTACTACATCTTCTTCCTAGGATTAATGTACTCTTCTTCTACACATTTATTGTCCATCATGCTCTTCTTTAAAACTAAACTACTACTCTTTTCGAACAAAGGAAATATTTGATGAAATCTCGTTGGGTTTATGTGTTGATTCTTCAAATGTGTGTCTTCTTACACACGAGTCACAACCCATTTTTCATATAGATATATGGTTTAGGTTATGTCTAAGACACGTCACTTATCGAAATTAAAAGCCGGTTGGATATATGAAATAGATAGAGTCGTTACTCGAGCCGAATGAGCTTATATTCATGTTTAACTCTCATAATTAAAGTGAACCCAATCTTAAAAGTTTACTCGTACACAACTTGTTTAGTAGTTAAACGAATGAGCACAAACTGATTTTTTGCAAGTCGAGACTGAGTAACTCTACTAATATAACATCACTTCCGAAGATTTACTCTTGCAATCATCTTTAGGGTTGTTATTTACTCCAAATGATCTTAACTCCTCCCGACTCTAATATTAACATTTCATGATTGAGGGTGAAAACGTATCTAGCTATCATCAAAACCGTCAATGGATCGAGGCGACGCCTAATAAACTTCCTTGTCGAACTTAAAAAATTCAACTCAATATAAATTAAACATATTTTCAGATAAATCAACGGTGTTGATTACATATTGATCCATACGAGACATTATCTCCACCGGTTGACATTTATACAGATAACGAACTAAACTATCTTATATGCTCCCATTCGATAATGTTACATAAAACCGACTTTAACTTGTGCATATGAACAATCGATTCAGTTGGTAGTCTTTCATGATGAAGATTCAATTGATGTACGCAACAAGTGATGATCAACCTAAGAGTTTTCGAAGGAAGAGAGAAAGAAGAAGAAGACACCTCGGGAACGTAATAAAGACTGCTAATTTATGTTGTTTTCATGCCATTATTATAATACATTATAATAAGAGTTGAATTCAATTCAACTTAATTAATGCATTATATTGTTGGCTCATCTTCTTCTTCTCTTGGAAAAAGGAACTGTAATGGCTGGCTTGATTTGTGTGTGGACTTGAGCCGTTAAATGCAAATGATCTCATCTTTTTTGTTTTTGTATTTGATTATTAATCCAGAGGTGATCGACCCTTCTTTGATTATGTGTTGTTTGTTGCAGAAGCCGAAGAAGATATCAATTTGTATATATGAAGGCCTTGTTTTGGGACTCTAATTCCTATGTTTAATACTTCAATAAACTATATGAATATATAATTCAATTTGTGTTTGTGTTGGATATACTTGTGAATATTACATTATTTTCTTAATTAATGATTTAACATGGGTTGGTTATCAGAGGTTGTACACATACAAGTGTTCAGATATGTTAGTGTCAAAGTCCGATACAAACGGACCGGTAGAGCGGGGGTCGTGTGCATCCGAGCGCACATGCGTGTTAGGCCTCCTAAAACCAATTGACAATAGGAGGAGTAGCCCACCGACCTTATATACTAGGCTCGGAGTGTCCCCATCTTTCGATGTGGACATAATAAGTGTCCCCATCTTTACTTTATTATGTCCACATGTTAGGATCGCGAGCCGAATTGAGGCTAACCACTTTGATACCATGTCAAAGTCCGATACAAACGGACCGGTAGAGCGGGAGTCGTGTGCATCTGAGCGCACATGCGCGTTAGGCCCAAGCCCAGTACATAAACCCGGCAAGGTTCCATCCTAAAACCAATTGGCAATAGGAGGAGTAGCCCACCGACCTTATATACTAGGCTCGGAGTGTCCCCATCTTTCGATGTGGGACTTTATTATCTCCAACAGTTAGGTGTAAATTGTAAGTGCTCGTTTGGTTGGAGCGGTGGAATGAAATCGAATAAGGGTAGAGAAAGGGAATATAATGGATGATATTACTTTTATGTGTTAAAAGACCTATAACCAAACGTAGTTTTTGATTAATTCATAATCATTCCGTTACCGTCTCGCGTATCATAGTGAAAATTCAGTTTTCATAATTTACAAGATGATGTGAGGGATTGATATATTCTAAACTCTTTGACACGATTGTTTTTCTTTTATCTATAAAGTGTAACATAAATTTAAACACGTCACTTTGTCTCGGCTGTTTTTCTCTCATTGTTTGGTCTTGTAAATTTGAATTTCTACAAATTTACGAACAATTGATTAAATCTGAATATGCTTTAGTGAAATTAGAAAATTAGGGTTGAACCGCAACTATTGTAAAGTTTGGGATGTTTGAACTGTTAGAATTTGAAAGCAATCAAGGTAAAGATAGGACACGGAAATTTATTTTCAAGATCATCGCGAGTTGTAACTAAGTTTAAGGACACTATCAAGTCAGGATTTTACACTATAGTGTTGAGATGTGTGGATTATTGTGTCCCACATCGACTAATTGAGTAATGTGAAGCTAACATATAAACCCAAGGTTACTCCTCCTATTGCCAATTGATTTTAGGATGGAACCCCGAAGGTTAATGTGCGTAGGTTGTATACTTGTATCAATTCCAACCTTCACCCGTACTAAAAAACTGTTCATTTAAACTATCATCCATCGGAGTATCCTTACCCTAAACCATAACTGCGAGTGATTGGTGAGGCTTGTTTATGTCAGGTTCACCGGCCTTAAAAGCTTATATAATTTTTTAAATAGCTAAAAAAAATTCTAAATTTTTTTTTACCATAGCATGATGAAAATTAAATCACGGACATATATAATATAATACGGTAACTTGATATCACAATTAGACAATAAGAATTAGATGTCTTAAAATCTAAATTTGAAACTAAAAATGTAACTGAACCATCATCACCTAGGGGTGTAATACGAGCCGAACGAGCCGAGCATCAACATGCTCAAGCTCGGCTCGTTTATAAACGAGCCGAGCCCGAGCCGAGCCTAAAATTTATACGAGCTTTAAAACGTGCTCAAGCTTGGCTCGTTTAGAAAGTGAACGAGCTCGAGCCGAGCTTTTGACGAGTCGAGCCTGAGCCGAGCCCGAGTAGCTCGGCTAAAATAATGCTCATATAGTGTTATTTTAGCCGAACGAGCCGAGCTTTACCCGAACGAGCCGAGCTTTGACATGCTCAAGCTCGGCTTGTTTATAAACGAGCCGAGCCCGAGCCGAGCCTAAAAATTATACGAGCTTTAAAATGTGCTCAAACTTGGCTCGTTTAGAAAATGAACGGGCTCGAGCCGAACTTTTGACGAGCCGAGCCCGAGCCGAACCGAGCCCGAGTAGCTTGTCTCATATTACAGCCCTATGACATCACCCCATTAACTATCACTTGACTTTCGACCACGTTGTACATTTGATAATTTGTTATTCGTGTTTTTAGCAATTTTGTTCAATAATCTATTATCTTTGTTTTTCATTTTTTGATTCACCATCACAAGTGCATTACCCATCCGAACAAATATGTAGACTAAAATAAAAATAGTTAAACTAACAACTTGGGCAAACATAAAACATTTATGATTATCACTTTGTGTGGGGTTTGCTACTTCCTAGTCATGCTACAAAATATTGCTTCTTTTTTTTTTTCTATATCAAATCAACCTTTTTAAACGGCTTATATACAAGTTGGAATGATTCGATATAACTATTACGATGGTTGGGTTAAGTATGACATAATATTTGGTCAAACCTTTATAGTTAAATATATAGATAATAATTATACTCATTCTATCTTCGAAAGGTTTGTCAACAGCGGTGGAAACTTTTCCTAAATTATGTCAAGTTTTACATCCGTCATTATAAATTCAAATCAACGATGATGAAATACCTTGTATAGAAGGAATTAACACAAATTTTGTGAATAGTTAAATCAAATAAAGATAATATCAAAATCAGAGTGATACAGCGGAAGCCTGCACTCGTAACGTGGTGACCCATAATCCACAGGTACGAGGATCGAAACCTCGTCCAAAATATCACGTGGATCTACGGTTGAGCAAGTTAAAAAGTTTTGGTTTCGGTTCTATCTTTGAAAGGTTTGTCAACAGCAGTGCAAACTTTTCCTAAATTATGTCAAGTTTTACATCCGTCAGTACAATTTCAAATCAACGGTGATGAAATACCTTGTACAGCATAAGGAACTATCACAAATTAAATACTTATATATCAAAATCAGAGTGGTACAACGGAAGTCTGGTCACTTCTAACCGTGGTGACCCACTACGGTTGAGCAAGTTAAAAAGTTTCGGTTTTGGGTATGCATTTTTAAAAAGTTTTGGTTTCGGTTCGGTTTAGGTCCAAACTGAAACCGAACTTACCTACATTTATAGGTTCGATTTTCGGTTCAAGTTTAAAAAAAAATCGATTTTAAGTTTGGTTTGATTTATACGCTTAGGTTCGATTTTAGATCTATACCCCTATGGGTTAGACATTAACCTTATATATTAGACTTTGTATCTACAACATATAAATACATTTGATGTGGGATGATTTTTATTTCCAAAAACTTTATTTAGAATCTGCGTACTTGTAATTTTGAGAGCCAAAACCGAACCCAAAACCCGAACAGAACTGAAACCGAAAACCGGAACAATCCTCGATCCTGCTTGATTCTTTTTTATTCTAAATTCTTCAAAATTTAACTTTCTCAACAGAATATAATAGAATATATCACGAATTTCTCAAAGGCAACTTAGATCCAATTTGCTTGATGCTGGGAAGCCAAGGCAATTCTGTGTATCGAGCAATGCATCTTCAGATGATTGGGTTGTAGTCTTTTCTCCTGCAAAATTCAAGTATATTCTACTCTCCATTTCAACTTTGTGATGCATCAAAATAAGTTGATCTATATACATTCAAGTAAGTTACTTTTTTGATGTAGTGGATCATCGAGTTGCTACTAAGAACCAGAAGCCTTATATATATGTACATCACCTAGTAAGGTTAGTATAACCATAAGACTTCGGGTTCTTGCTGATCAATCTTCATATTGTCGACGTGACACATTTATACTCTCAACACTTGATGATCAATCTTCATATTGTCGACGTGACACATTTCTACTCTCAACACTCCCCTCAAGTGCAACTATCCTAGACTAATACACGTAAAGCCTTATATATTGTCGATGTGGCACATTTCTACTCTACAAAGACTTATGACTATGGATTTGTTAAGCTAACAGCATTCAATCACTCGTCTCTCTTGTTCGAGTATAGGAGGAGTAGGGACCGAAACGTGTATGATTCTTTCACCATTGATAGGGATTATCGGGATATCTTGGCTTGTGCACACGACTCGGGTGTGAACCAACCACATTGGCAGCCTGAGCTTCTTCTAAGAAAAGCTAAAGGAAATGTTACTTATTTATGTTCATTATCGGTCTACTGATTATGTGTAATGAGGTCAATGATTCAAGACGATTAGGGGTGAAGATATACTATTTCCACCCAAACAAATGTATTACAAACTCTAATATCAAAATGCATTCATTCAAGTACACCATGCAATGATACAAACTTGTACAAAACTTGGATCACACACTTGCAAAAGAGGTTTACATTTCACACACCCAAATCTTCATCTTTTTCTCTCCTGCTGAAATCTCCAAATTCGACAAGGATACTATATGTAGAGGACCCTTTAGGCTGAAATGGTGAAGTCATATTTGATCAATACACAAAAAATGGCGTTCGGTTAAATAGATACTCCAGAAAATTTGAAACAGCTCAAGGACAGTTATCTTCCGCATTCTTCACAGCAGTCGAATTTCATAAACGTGTGTGGATTGTGTGGTTGTCAAGCGAGTATTTGACACGGGGAAGATCAGCCGTCCATCTGAACATCACGAGTGCTACCCTCCTGATCATCAGAAGAGTTGATGCATGCTAACAGATCTTCAATTCTAAGAGGAGAATGACGAGCCATATACTGGAATACTATCTGCAAAATTGCACATTTAAGACGGTGATTTTAATGGCATATGTTGACTATTGACATGCCCATAAATTTGACGATTTTCCCACTTCTGGTTTAATTAACAAATAGAAAAATTGATGTGTTTATTGTACCTTGGAGTAACTATCAGCAAAAGCACGAGCACGATTGGACTTGCCCACAAATTGTATGTTGGCCTTCTCAAGTTTCCCATCCATGAAACATAATCCTCCATCTTCAATGGCAAATTTCAGGAGATTACCTGGACGGGATCCTGACTACAAAGACAATATAAGCAGAAAAGTTAATCAGAAAAGAAGCATTGCCGGTAACACAGAACAAAAACGGCATAACTTCGTAGGTAAGTCAAACATGATGGATTCAGTACAAGTTTCTAGTTCAGTCCACGACCAGATCTACAATCTTTTTTTGAGTTCAGGACCAAGCTGAATAAAAAAAAATATATGAGGTTTGGGGTTCGGACTTCATATAGATTTTTACTTCTTTTTCAACTTGAAATATAAATACAATCCAATCCAAACCCGAATTTTAACCAGACACTGGAATACCACTGATCACTTGGTCAGTAGTCCAGTCCGGTCCAAATTTTAGTGTGGTCCAATTTGTAGGGGGGGGGCATTTCCAAATATTCGATCCTAAGGCTCGGATCCTATCTTCAAAAATATTTACATTACAGATTTGGGAAATACATATGTTTACAAACAAATATAAATGGAAGTCCTTAAATGATAAAATCATTTTATATAATCACATGTTGTCATAGTTTTCTGAGTCATGGCTTCTTTTAATTAAAATCTCTTCTATTCTTCTCCTTTCCTGAAATAATTTAGTCTTGCGCATTCATCTCCCTTTCCATCCAACCCTCCCATTTTCCCTCCAATCTTAACCGATAAACTTGTCGGCAACAGAATTTTAAAACCATACCTTCTGGATGAAGTCCTCGTCTACGCAGCCAAATACAATATGAGGATCATCGTAAGTGGTTAGTTTCCCATCATTCTGAAGCTCTAAAACCACCTGCGTAAAATGGAACCTAACAGATTAATGCACACTACTAAAATACAATGGGTGAAGTTCCCTTCTCACCACATTTCAAACTAAGATGGGATGATACTGTTCCATAGATTCAATTCTACGATGTCTGCGTCTAATGTCTATGGTTGACCAAGGTTGTTGATTTTTTTTATAAATTACTCAAAGTAGACGGCATCAATAATACAAGCAAAGAAAATAGTATAGACATGCACAAGAACTTGGAGTACCTGTTGCTGACTAGGAATGTCTCCTTTACCATCTGTATCAATAACATATTGACTGCACTTCTCATCCTTCCAGACCAATGCCAGTGGTGTATTTCCTGTTTGGTAATGTGCATACCTGTGAAAGCAGGGCAACATACAACAGAAACAAAAGATAAACCACCAATAAACACTGCTTAATAAGCCCATAACTCATAGCATATAATTTGCCAAAAGTTCAAATTTCAAAGAAAGCTGTTTTTATTCATTACCATAATCCTAGCATTAGGGGAAAAAAGATAATAATTTGTCAAATTTTAAGGTTCAGGGACCAGAATGAGCAGATTCCCATCATTTCTTTTCTAGCAATAATAGTAAATTTCACAGAACACCCAAGAACTACATAAAGCAAATTAAGATACATTTTTATTACAACTGCAAACCTAAATCAAATGAAATTTGCAATCGACAAACTCCACAAAAGATTACATAACAGAAGATTGTCGCATGAAATGTACAAAGAATACAGCTGCACAATTTCAGGGGTTCACAGAGATAGTAGCCTGTAGCAATGCTCAAGGGTTCATAGAACTCATAGTATACTAAATTGCTTTATTAAATGATTCATTGTCTCATATGTCTCACATAATAGCTTTAGTTTTAACAAGTATCAATCATCGCCACAAGCAAATAAAAATCTAAACATTTAACTCAACTAAGTAGCATATAAGATGATCATATAAGATTGCAATGCTTATGTCCTATAAACTATAAGATGATAGAGATTAGAGAAAGATGGCATACTTGTTGTAAAATAATAGGCCATCTTTGACATATGAAACTTCCCCAGTATAAGCTGCAAGAAGCCCACCCTGATCACAGTTGTAAACAGGAACTATACTGAATCTATATCTATGGTACTGAGATGGTGGGTCGCAGGCCCCACTTTCATTAAGCTTAGAGTTCAACCAAAAACTTCTGAATTCAACTGTGCAGTCATATAGAGAGTATCCTTGCCAGCAAACCATGTCAATTACATAGTAGGTCTGATCCATCTGTCATATAAGGTGATCATATAAGATTGCAATGCTTCTGAATTCAACGACTCATATGAGTTCACGAGGACTAAAACATTACACAAGGCATGAGGATTAAGGAGAAACATTTACCTCGTGATATATGCAGTCAAGAATACAGTAAGATTGACCTGATCCGGAGTTGCCTCTCGTCCTTGCTCCATTGGGCAGAGCAGATGGAAAGTGATGCAACATAGATCCATTACGTAGCCTACTGACAGTTGTTCCATTTGAGGAGACCACAAAACATCGTTTTCCAGCAGGCCTTGCCATGACAAACCTGCATGACCACGGCGTTTTTCTAAGTGTGCACTATGGATCAATGAAACAGGAAACTCGTATTATTATTCCTGAATATCCACACCTTAACAAGGGAATGAATGAAACATTAATAAACACGGGTTGAGTATGCAACTACATGCATTTAAATTTAAAACCCCTTCTGTAAGGCACTTCCAAAATTTTCCCTGGTGAGAATGAGAAGTCCAGCTAAGACAAAAGGTGGATGTGGGAGGGGCAGGGTGGGGTGGGGGTATATTTGTTAAGGAAACAACAATCAGTAACTAAAGTATCGTATAAAGACAGTTTAAATGATCTGTATTTTGCAGCTAAGATGACAGAAAAACGTGTGAACAAGCCATTACCCAAAACCAACACCTAATTTGTTATTTGTTCTAGGCATTAATTTAATCCCTGAGGTCCTGCTTGGTATCCATATACTTATATACTCAGGATTAAGCAAACCTTGATGACAGCACTATATTCAATTTCAATTTTTTATCAGCGAGGTTATACCCGCTTTCTCAGTTCATCACCTACAAACCTCAATCATCCTCACACTCATTCATTTTTTCCATGGAAAGCCTACACACTAGCTACAATCAGAAACTACTAATCAGAAATAAATACATTAGAGATCAAACACCCTAGCTAAACCTGACTAGTTTCAAAACCCTACTTCTACCGCAGTTTATGAAAATACAGAAATTGAGGGTACCAGTCGGTGTTAAGCTGATCAGGAACGTCGATCATCCACTCAGGAAGCATCAACTGCCTAGCGAACCACCTCCGAGCTTCTTGCCCCCGAAGCTTCGACGCCTGATGAACGTCGGTGATATCACGGGGCGCAATAGTAGCGAAACTGTCGCCAAATTCTTCTTCGACTGGTTCTCCTCCTCTCTGTTGATCGGATACGGAATCTCCAATTTCGACCTCGATCGATTCCGCATTTGTCGACGGTTCCTCGTCGGCGGCAGCGGTAGTTTGGGATTGAAGGAAGAGGGCAGAGGCAAGGCGACGGGCATGTAGTTGGGCATCGCGACGGTGTTGAGCCTGCCGGAGAAGAGAAACTTCGCGGCGTTTCTGCTGGTCTGAAATCGCCGGACGCTTGTATGGGCGACGGAGCTCGTGCGCAGGCATGGCTTCTTTTCCGTTAGGGTATGATTGGCTTGACTTGCCAGTATGACGAAGAGTCGCAAACAATTAAGAATACATACACAAAAAAATACATCAAAAAAAATTGAATAATGATTTTGTAAAGAGAAAATTGTTAACAGGTTCATGATTTACCAATTGGTTTAAAACATTGGATTACTCCTAGTTATGATTGATTTTATTTTTAAAATCAGATTGATTTAGTTTTTATAATTAAATATTATCTCGCACAATAAAGAATTGAGATAAAACTCAACTGAACTTTTTTTTTCTTTTTCTTTTTTAAGTTTTCGGTTGATTTGATTGTTCATATATTATGGGCACCCCGATGAATTTAGAGTACGATTAGGTTACTTTTAGTTTTTTTTTATTAAATTAAATTACACGAGTTGAATCACAAAAGTTTCGGGTTTTACGAGTTTTGGTAATTGGGTTTATGAGTTTAGATTTTTTCGGTTTAAGTTTTTTACTATCGACGGTACAAGTTTCGATTTTTGTTATGGTCATTTTTTGTTTCACATTATTAAAGTTATTTGTAATGAATATAAGCGAGGAAAATTTATTAATCGAATATTTAACGACATAATAACATAACTAACTAACTACAAAAATTGAAACACAGTAAAACTAACGCCAACGACATACTAATAAAACTAAAATTTAACGATAAAAAACGAGGAAGAAATGATTTAGTCTTTTTAACAATAAAAAAGGTTGTCGGTATCAATTTTTGGTTTTTGTTTAGGGTCTCATGAGTTTTGGTTTTTTGAGTTTATAAGTTTCAGTTCCGATTAATATTTACGGAAACCACTAAATAAATAAATAAATAAAACTTCAATTTTACGATAACGGAAAAATAGCAAAATGATACATTAATAATACCAGAAAAATAACAAAAACTATAATTTAGTAAAAAATGACACAATAACAAAAAAACAATAAATTAACAATAACAGCAAAATAACAAAAACGGTAATCTCAACTATAATGAAAAAATAACAAAAACAATGCTTTAAAGATAACTATAAAATAACAAAAATAAAATTTTAATGCCGAAAAAAATTTAACGCTAACTATTAAATATGCAAAAACGATAATTTGACGATAAAGTAATAAATTCGAAACTTTGTAAAAAAAAATAAATAAATAAAATTGGTGTACACGTTAGAGGCTAAACCATGGTGGAATTATCAAGCCTTGTTTTTATTAAAAGTGTTTAGTAAAATCAGATTTGTAGTTGTCGTTATATTTTTTGAGGCATTTTGATTTAAAAAATATCGGACCATATTGTATGTTTAGTAAAAATATTTTTGTTGTATTTTTAACATTGTAAAAGACGTAAATATCCCTATCTTCCTTCCACCATGACCCACGTGAGACGTATATGTTCAAAAGAATCACAACCTATAATTTTGAATCATTTTTGTTTCATTTCATCGTCGACGCATGACACACGTGAGATCAATCTGTTCAAAACCTATGATTTTGAAACCATCGTTGACGCATGACACACGTGAGATCAATTTGTTCAAAACCTATGATTTTGAATCATTTATGTTTCATTTCCATCGTGAGATTCGATTCAGTTCGGTAGATTGGTATCAATGATAAAATTTTACATGCGTCGGGAGCCCAATACATAAGTAAAATATCATGTTAGAACTATTAGGTAATGAGAAGTAGAGGGACCTGGTTTGCATACATATAAACTTGGGCCCTATTTATGCTCATGTTACAAAATCTACATGCATACCTGGTTTACCCAAATATATTTGATGTGAGATAATTTTTATTTTCAATAACTATATTGATGTGGGATAATTTTTATTTCCAAAAACTATATTGCATGAAAAAACATAAGAAGTTGGCTGCTATTTGAGAAATTAGAAAAATTAAGGATTTTTCCGTTTGGTACCCCTAAGTTTTTGGTTTTTTCGGATGGTGACCAAAGTTTTTTACGTTTTCGTTTGGTACCCCCGAGTTTTTGGCTTTTCCGGATGGTGCCCAAGGTTTTTCACTTTTCCGCTTGGTACCCCTAAGGTTTCGAAATTTCCGCTCCGTACCCTTATTTCTTCTTTTTTTTTTGTCTAAAATAACGTTTCTTTTATTAAATTTATAAAAAAAAGGAAAAATAATATAATAACAATTATATATTATAAATTTCGAAGACAAGTATATTTTATTTTTTTTGGTGATATTAATAAATTATGATATTTCTTAAAATATAAGATTCTTACATATTATTTTATAATTTTTAATATATTTATTACTATTTGATACTTTATCATATTTTGCATCAAAAATAGGAATTTATTGTATTTTAAAATTAAATATAATTTATATGTATATGATATTTCGTTATTAGTATTATTTAAAAGAAAATTTTGATTCAACGTGAGAGTGTATTTTTTGGGAAAAATCTTCTAAAATCATAGGATATTCTTTTTTT
>BSUD01000005.1:146997575-147126055 GCA_033239045.1 Fagopyrum esculentum
TGATACAAATTTTCTTTATAAAAATTATTGTGTATAAAACATAAATTTATTTTTTTCATGTTTTGATGTACAATATCAAGAATATGTTTTTTTTTTCATGGTTAATATAGATCTGATTATTTAAGCATGTATGACTCTAATTAATCTATCAAGAATATGTTTTTTTAATAAGATTTTTCAAAGCATGCAAAATAATGATAACCTATATCCTTCATGCATACAGATTGCTCTCATCCATACTGATAAACTCTGTAATGATTATATATTAATCTAAAATAGTTAGATGTTGGATACCTGATGTCCCAGAAAAATAGAAGATGAAGAGTTCATTGACATTTCTTGTAGGTTCTCATTTTACCACGTTTGATCAAACAAGAGAAATATAATTATTAGAGGTAAGCTGATAGGATATATATTATCTAAAATTTCAATTTTTATAATTAACTTGTTTGATTTAAACTATATTACCTAAAAAATTAATTAAGTAGTTTTATTATCAATTAATAATAACTAGTTTTGTATAAAATATAATAAATTTCACATGTTTTGATGCAAGATATAATAAAGTATCAAATAGTAATAAATATATTAAAAATTATAAAATAATATGTAAGAATCTTATAATTTAAGAAATACCATAATTTATTAATATTTGATTAAATTTGTTCAACTAAAATATACTTTATCCCAAAAAAAATAAAATATACTTGCCTTCGAAATTTATAATATATAATTGTTATTATATTATTTTTCCTTTTTTTAATAAATTTAATAAAAGAAACGTTATTTTAGAAAAAAGGAAAAGAAAGAAGGGTATAAAATGGAAATTTCGAAACCTTAGGGGTACCAAGCGGAAAAGTAAAAAACTTTGGGCACCATCCGGAAAAGCCGAAAACTCGGGGGTACCAAACGAAAACGTAAAAAACTTTGGGCACCATCCGGAAAAGCCAAAACCTCAAGGGTACCAAACGGAAAAATCCAAAAATAAATAACAAACAAGTAAATAGCTAACAAATAGATTATCTGCATATTTATCAAATTTATCTAACAAATTAAATAAATACACTCATAATTGTGAAAGATCATATCCTTTTGTCTTGTAGCCAACTGTTGGCTTCTTTGTCTTCATAAACAAAGGATCCTTATAGAGATTTGAATTGAAGTTAATAAAAATCAAAGTAATCAAAAAAATATCATAGTGTCCTCTGTCTTGTTTCCAACCTGTTGGCTTCCTTGTTAAGGATTATGGGAGAGATTTGAATTGAAGTTAATAAAAATCTAAGTGATTGAAACGCCCATTGTAGTCTTCTTAGAGTGAACGAGAATTGCTTTAGCATGACTTAATAACACAAAGAAGCGGCTTCACAACTTTGAGACGTGATTAAAAAAAATGTGTATATAACAACGTCCTGGTTTAAAAAAATTAAAAAAAAATGTGCATATAACAAATGCCCTCAATTTGTCTTTATAGTTTCTTAGTTGTCGTTAGTTTTTTTTCATAATTTAGATTTAAAAAAATATCGTAGCGGACAATATTGTGTGTTTAGAAATATTCGGAAACATGGAGTAGACATTGACCTTATATACTTGGTCTTATTATTTATTATATTCAAATACATTTGATGTGGGATAGTTTCTATTTCCAAAAACTTTATTGACTTGTCATAAGTTGGTTGCTATATAGAATCTGCATACTTGTAAATATGTTACTAGAACGAGCCAAATGTATCATACATGGACTTGGAAGTGTACTGGAGAGATCATGAAAATTTCTGATTTGATGTCTTTATCTTTGGATAAGTTTTGTTATGATACCATCAAGAACACACTAAACTATTACAAAACTAGACCTCTTTAGTAACCATGTCTATCATTGGTCTGCACTCTGCAGCATAAACATGAAAATTCCTCCAGCAACAGCAACGTTAAGAGACTCGAAATGAGGAGCCATGGGTATGCTAACCAGATCACATGTCTTCTTGGATTTCTCTGAGATTCCTCCCCCTTCGCTGCCTAAAAGAAGGAACAAGGGTGTATGTAAGAGTGAGCCTGCAAGAGATTGTGAGAGCGTGAAAGGCGGCTTCAACGGATCAGTGCAATGAGGATGGGCTGCTAATATCTTGACTTGATAGTTGTTTCTGAGAGCATCCAGATGAACCCAATTGCCACAAACAATGGGGAGCTGAAATGAGACGCCTCTACTCGCTCTCAGAGCTTTCTCATTGAATGGATCACAACACCCATCAAGCAAGAAAACGCCGCTCTATATTTGACCATGATTAAAAGGTACATTAGAAAAACAATAGCTTCTGCAACAAAATATATCCTCAGAGAGTTCAGACTGAAGATGTTCATATAAATTAGTTTACTGCAGTCTTACCCAGTTGAATGCCATTGCTGATCTTAGCAATGTACCGAGATTGCCTGGATCCTGCAAAGATTATTCATCCATCAGGCATTCAGGCCTCAATACTGCCATTAAGAGACCATGACATCATTCACAAAACTAGGTTAGATTCATAACAACACCTGAATTTCTTCAAGGACTAGAATTCGGTGACAACAGGGAAACCATTCTCTACAATCCTCTTCCGCTTGATCATTTCTTAGATTCTTAAAACTCGATGGCATCCTCATAAGGGCAATTGCATCAATTGACTCAGTTGATTGAACACCAGAGAGCTTTTTCATCACTGTAGAGCTCACACCAACTGTCTGAACAGCAAGAGCATCATCCAATCCTTGAGGAACCTCTGCTCCATCAAGTAGGAATAGACACTCTATTAACTTGGATGTTTCATTGTTTAACGCATCAAACTCGCAAATCTCCCTTCAACAAACAATTTCAATTCCCATTAAACCCTAACTCTCGCGAATATCAATGTAACGCATAAACCGAACAGAAGCAAATTCAAGTATAGCAAACCTTATGGGAGTAGAGCCAACGACTAAAACACATCCATGAGCGTGTCGATATGAAGAGCTTTGTCGAAGCTTCACACAGTGTTTAACAAAGGGATTCGAAGTACTTGTGATAGATTTGACTTGAGGAGGTAAAAACAACCTAGTCGATTCCGCACTAGCTTCACCGCAATCTCCATTAATAAACGTTCGAGAATGATAAACAGCTATCCTACTTTGGAAATTTGAAGATCTATCGCCATTGCAAAGGAGCTTAGGTGTAGAGAAATACCAGCTCGCGCCTACACACTGCATCCTCTTCCTCAACTTGATATCATCTTCAATTCAAACTCATCTCGTTAGTTGTCCACTTTCATTGGGCCTTGATTTTACAGTTAATGGGCTATACTAGTTGGGCTTTTTGGCCCAACTTAACCAGCCCATTAGCTAAATGCCCACGCCTAAGCTTGTAACAGAGTTTGATTGAGTTAATTGAATAACTTTTCTTTTATAAATAAAATGATTTCATTGTTGATCTAATTTTGTTAAATTTCGGATAATATATATATATATATATATATATATATAGGATGTGGTTCCCATGAGAACACCCCTAACGTGAGAACATGAGAACAATCGTACACCGTTGGATGTGAGTATTAAGGGTTGAGATTTATGGTAGATATAAAAAATAATAATAACTACGAATAATAATAATTAGGAATTCAACAATAAATACGAATAATCTATTAAATGATATGGCACATTCGTAACAAAACTAATAATAATTATGAATATGTTCTCATGTTCTCACGTTAGGGGGTGTTCTCATAAGATCTATACTCTATACTCTCTCTCTCTCTCTCTCTATATATATATATATATATATATATATATATATATATATATATATATATATATATATATATATATATATATATATATATATATATATATATATATATATATATATATATATATATATATATATATATAGAGGGTGTGGTTCCAAAGAAACACCCCTAACGTGTATATATGAGATCGTGCACCGTTGGATGATGAGTATTAAGGGTTGAGATTTAGAGTAAATATCATAATTAATAATAATTACGAATAATAATAATTAGGAATCCAACAATAACTACGAATAATCCACTCAACCAACAATAATTACTAATAATACATTAAACGATATGACACTTCATAACAAAACTAATAATAATTACGAATTTGTTCTCATGTATACACGTTAAGGATGTTTTCATAGGATCTTTACTCTCTCTCTATATATATATATATATATATTGTTTTTTTTAAAAAAAAATTATGTTGAAGATTTTTTCAGTTTTTAGATAATACCCCTAAACTTTTGAATATTCATAATAATATACTTATCATGACATTTAAAAATGACTATTTACCATAACAAGTAAAGAATAACTATGTTTTTCTCAAAATGATAGTTTATGAATGGTAGAACCGTAAAAAGATATTTTTTTTGAAAAATTATAAAGCTTAACTACATCATAAACTCTTGGATAAAATTTTTAAAAGCCCAAAATACAGAGACACTGGATATTCTCTATAACTTTTAGGGCCCGTTTGGTTCCCAACTCCCGAAACGGAAACGGAATGGAAACGAATTTCGTTCATATGTATATCCTTATTCATGAAATTTTATGCAATCATTTATTGTGATTTCATACAAAATGCATTTGCTTCCGCACATTTTGTTTCCCTATAAGGTATCAAAAGTAATTAAATTCTACTTCAATTACTTCAAACCACAAAAAATGATTTCAAAAACTTTCATGAATAAGGATATACGTATGGAATAGATTCGTTTCCATTTTATTGCCGATTTCGAAATTAAAACCAAACAAAACCCTTAATAGAGTTAAATTCAAACTCGACGACATACATTATAGTAGCTTAGTGTTGACTTTGCCTATCATAATAATTATGATATTGATATTCCCTAAAATAGAAACCTAAATAATGGAAAAGAACATGAAAAATAAATATTGACCTGCCTCGTAATAAATCTCAACAAGTAAGGTGAACAGTTACCGCGGTAAAAAAGGCCCAGACGTTGACCAGTCAAACACTGAGGATGATGCGTCTATCTCAAGTGGGACTATCTTCTGTTATTAATTTTTGTCTTATTTTTCAGGAATTAAATGTATCCGTATTTGGTTTAGGTTGTAGCAGATCGAAGTTGTGCTAAGCACACAAGTAGTTGGTAGCCTAAATAAATGAATCTTGCAATTTACACAAACCACCTCTAAAATATGATTCTTTTCAATAAACCGCCCCCAGATTGCATCATACAGAAAAATGCCCTTTTGAAGAAAAAAACTATATATTAAATAAACAAATTTATATTTGAATCGACCCAAAGATACTGATCAATAGCTAGGAAGTACGAAAGACAGTATATTTCAGATTAAATAGCTCAAAAAGTACAAAAACACAGTAAATTTCAGAAAATAAACAGCAATAAAAAAAAGTACAGAAACAAGTAAATTATGGATCACCAAAGCATGTCCACGGGTCACTGACCCGCGATACGGGTCGAAGTGATCCTTATACATGACCCAACGGGTCATTAATTTTGAAAACAAATTTTAAAAAAAAAACTCAACGGCTAAAATAGCCATTGGCGGGTCGACCCGCCGGATTTTTTTTTTTTAAATCGGTTTTTAAAATAAAGGGTCAACCCGCCGGCCCGCCGGGTCTGACCCGTGACCCGGCGGGTTGACCTTTTACACGGGTCCGGGTCACCCTTCCCGGACCGTCAACCCGGCGGATCCGACCCATGAACATGCTTGAAATAGTGATTGCAAGGTTCTTGTGTACATAGTGTGAAATTTGTCTTGTTCCACATAATCTAAAGGAGAGGGATGATGAATACAGTGGAAAATGACAATATATATGTTTTCATTTGCTGTTTTTTTTATAGCTTTTCTTTTGAATTTGCAGAAACCCAAAGGAAGATGGCCCATGATAAGAATAACAAAGAAGAAGATGATCCCACTTAAATCTCTCTTTTTCTTTTTGCTTTCTTTATTTGTTTTTCCATGAAAAAGAAAGGTCTAGAAACTAAAAACAAAAAACAAATAAAAATAAAAATTATATTAAAAATAAATATGACATAGGAAATGTTCTCCTTTGATACACCTTAAGCTCAACAGGGTTTCTTGATGTATATGGTTGCATACTTGCATTTGCAGTAAATTTATTAACAGCTTTACTCACACCTCCACCATGATTCCTCTTCTTCTTCTCTATCCTCAATAAGATTTATTTAGATGTCTTTTCCCCTCTCTTTTTTCTTGTGTTTTACAGGCTTAAGATTTGGGGGCCACCTCCATTAGGACCACCCCAAGAACTCATCTTCAAAACCCCACAAAAGAAAAAATAAACTAGACATCCACCAATCCTATGATTTTGAAGAGTTTCCTCTAGAGATTGTATGATCCAATCTAATCCTCTTGTTATCAGGATTAATAGTAGTACTAATTTCATCACTTCTATTGCTAAAACACTTTGCTTCCAACACAGTAACTGGACTCTCTGGCATTAGTGATGATCCCAACTCACTAATCCTACTCATCAGTGACAAATCCTTGATTAGTTCATAACACTTGACAACTTTACCCTGCAAAACCAAAACCAAAACAAATACTTAGGGCCGTAATATGAGACAAACTACTCGGCTCGAGCTCGTTTAATTTCAAGCTTAAGCACATTTTAAAGTTTGTATAAATTTTAGGCTCGGGCTCGGCTTGTTTATAAACGAGCCGAGCTTGTCAATGATCGGCTCGTTCGGGTAAAGCTCGGCTCGTTCAATTCTATAGGCGCATTATTTTAGCCGAGCTACTCGGGCTCGGCTCGTTAAAAGCTTGGCTCGAACTCGTTCATTTTCTAAACGAGCCAAGCTTGAGCACATTTTATAGCTCGTATAAATTTTAGGCTCAGCTCGTTTATAAACGAGTCAAGCTTGAGCGTGCCGAGGCTCGGTTCGTTCTGCTCGTATTACACCACTACAAATACTTTCTTGATCAAATTTAGCTTATGGGATAAAATTCTGATTTGGTTACTACTAAGTACTTGCTTACCTTCTGTACATTTATGGAAGATGATGATGATGAAAGGGCTTTATCAATGTTTACTGTTTGGATCTCTCCTGCTACAGTGATTGCAACTGCAGCTGCAACTTCAGAAGCTTTGAATTCCAACAAGTCAAGCCCTGCAACAAATGTAATTACTGTTAAAGAATTGAGTAAAACTCAATTGAATTATCAAATTTAAGTACAAGATTAAACCTCTAACAGTGCATAGGATTAGCTGAAATGATTTGTTGATCAAATTTGTGGGTATTGGATTGCCATCAGTGATTTTGTTGAGGAAGTAGTCTATGAAGGTGAAAGGTGTGATAGCATTCATTTGCCAGTTCAATGTGCTCAATACTAAAACCTCCATTCTTTGGATTGTCTTAGCTTCAAACACAAATTTTGTATCTGCAACCTAATAATAGTACCACAAAATCAGATTATTGAACAATGTAGGTAAGTTAAATTGTTTAAAAAACAAATGAAAGAAGATAATCATAATCTCACCTGTAATTCCATTAATTGAGGGACATTTGTCTCCTCCATTTTGACTGCAATTGATAAGCATGCTACTGCTAGTAATTGAATTGTCCAAGCTCTATCTCTCTATAGTGTTCATCATCATCCAAAAAGTGTGAGATTTAGAAATTAAAAAGTATTGATTCAATAAGTGAAAAGTTCTTCACAATAAGAATGCTGATTACTTACAGGTAAATCATGAAGTGATAAGAAACGATCCAAGTAGTTCATAGCTAACCAGAAGGTTAAAGGCCTAAAACAGTAATGAGCATGAGCCTGCAACAAAAAAAACCCCAAATTCTACTTTTCACAAATCAATAATTCAATAACAAAATCAAAAATCAAAGTAGAAAATTAAGAGAAAATGCTAACCTTCCAAATCCAATCAAAAGCCTCTCTTCTGAAATTCAAGTTCAATTCACCATTACGAAGTCTCAACAGATAATCCTCTTTAGGCAAATACTCAACCTCTCTTGCTAACATAACAAAAAAGCTTTCATCGCTCCTCAAATCAACCCGATTGATCGTCGAGTCGGATCCAAGAGCGATGCCACCACGAATCGGGTCCAAATCAGCAGGAGTAGATGCTTCAAGATCATCAAAGCACAAGTCTTTGCTCTCGTCACAGAGAAACATGGCTGAATCAATGGCGGCCATCACAATTTCCCTAGAATCCCCAAATTGGAAGAGCGGGTTTATAATCATCAGAATAAAGTGAAATACATAGTTTACTTTCTCAAAACACAGATCAAAAAGAATGATTCACAGTTGAATATAGAAGACCATTTCAACTGCTACAACTACAGATTACAGAAATGAAAACAGGGGAAGATGAGATTGAAGATTGGAGGCCGAGAAAGACTAAAAAGAGGGAAGCTTTATATATGGTGGGAAGAAGGTATGCAGAGTGAAGCAGCGTTTGTTAGGAGTAGGGTAAGCGAGTGATTTGGGCATTGCATTGGGCCTCAACTGAGGAGGTGGCAAATTATCAAATTAGAAAAACTCAAAATAAACTGTGGATTGCTGGATACAGCAAGAAAGATAATTACAAAAAAAGAACCCCAAATGCACTAATTTATATAACACTATTCACTAAAATTACAAAATGTTACCTTTTAATCCTTCAAGTTAACAAAACATCACCTATCAAGTTGAATTTGATCATTCCACCTAACGAAGAGTCGCGACACACTCAAAACGATATTCAAACTACAAATTTACCGTAAGTTATATATATACCCACGATGGTGTTCGACGTAATTTAGAAAGTAATACTCTAACTTGAATACGAATAGTTTGTATTAACTAAAATATGATAGATGTACAAATATAGCGATTTGGTATCGTTTTTAACTTAAGATTCGTAACATTGAATAACTTGTTCGTTTTTAGAAAAATATTAGTTCTTATCTTTATCTACGATCGATGTACAAATATAGCGATTGTTTATATAGCATTGATATTACGAGATTATTAACACATTGATATATTTTGTAACATTGAATAACTTGTTCGTTTTTAGAAAAATATTCATCCATGCCCACTTTCATATATAATCTTAATTCATCCATGTCAAAGTGACATCGGTCCAAATCTTCAATAATCTTTCGATTTTACCTTTCGTCTTTCACTTTGCTTCAACCATCTAGGTTAAAAATAAACGCAATATTTTGTTTTTAGAATAATATTAATTCATGTCTACTTCTACGATATCTATGTACTTCGATCGCCGAATCTCTGTACATCGGGTGTGTTTGATAAGAAGCGTCGAAAGCTAATAAACACAATATGTGCACATAGTTTTTGTACATTGAATATTATGATTTAGAATCAAGTATCTAAAATATATAGTTTTTGCTTCATTGTATCATATGAGAATCTAAATATTATTCTCCTTATATATTCAAAATGTTAAAATCTAATATTCAAATGTAGAAAATGAAGTGATTATGTCACGATCGACAAATATGTTTGTATACTACAATGTAGTGGGACTGCATGTTAATATGTTATTGTAAATTGTGTTATTAACACTATTGTACAATGATCTGTACATATAGGTGTCTATCCCTACCTAAACGAAACAATACATTATTATATTTAAAAGTCAATAGCAGTCTTGTCTAATAGATAACAAGAGACAATATTATTGACATTAGAACACTAATTGTATGTATATATATCACGTGAGTATAGTAGAATTTCATAGCAAAATATGACACTTAACAAATTAGTATATCATCTCATTATATTCACATAATATATATATATACACACACACGAATGAAGTTGTAGCCCTAGCAAAACATGTCGGTTCGGACGGGTATGTGTTAAATTTCGGGTTCGGGTTTTTCGGTTTAAGTTCAGATTCGGTTTGGGTTTAGTTCAAGGGTTTTTGGGTTCGGTTTTTTCGATGTAAAGAGAAGCATGTCAACCTTATACATTAAACTTTTTGTGGTAGTGTAATAAATGTGATATGTTTCATCCATCGTCTCAGCAAAAACAACCTCAATCTTAATCCAAAGATATAGATAATCATAATGCGTATACATATCAAAAAAGGATCGGATCATTTACGTTGCTTAAAAAACAACTCGAAAAACAGATTGATATACTAACATTTTCAGACATCGTTAAATATTCAGATATTAAGATTTTAGATACCATATCAAATGGAAATCTGGTCATATACATATACGATTATAAGTGGATATATACAATATCGTCGTACATAAGGATATAATATCGATATTAAGGTTTATGTATCGGGTCAACAATAGGTATATATAATCTAGATACCCGTGTATAATTATCGATCCAGTACAGTCAAAGTCATTTCAGTTATTAAGTTTTAGGTCGTAAACCCATCTAAATAAATGGATAATCACTATGCGTGCAGATTATTACTTTCTTCAATTCAATATAAGTTATCGGATATCCACAAACTTATGATCGGCCAGACGACCTAAATACTCCCGAAGAGTCAAAGACTTATATCGGCCAAATAACTATCCGTTTCTATCCGTTTATAAGTTATCGGATATCCGTAAACGAGTTTTTTAATTGCATTCAATTTTCAATCATACTAATTATAACACTATAATTGCTCCACGTTCGACTGCAAACTTATCCTAATGGCCACTTCTCGATTAGTATAAGGTACATCAAAATGTCACATGCATCGTGAATCTTAATTGCACATCCGCACAATTACTATTATTATCTTATTTTAAGCACAATTAATTATATTATAATCTTTTTTTGGCAAGGATAGAGGTGTAACGTTTATATTATACTAGGGTGGACGTGCGTGCTTCGCACGCACGCCGTGGTCTATAATTGTATATTGTGTCGGTTAAGAATTAAAATGAGATACTATATTATTGAAACAAATCGGGGAATTTATCATTACATGATCAAGATAGGAAAGTGTTACATAGAAACGAGACCGGTGTTACATTTAAATAAAACGACAATTTAACAATTAAATTACCACATAACTAAGAAAGGAAAAGGCAATTACAATCCCATTTAACAGCTGTTTTGGCTACTCTTCAAACAAATCGGAAAATTTTATATTTTTTACACCAGACACAACAAATCATCACACAGTAAAATGAGCACAAAGAATCACAATAGCATGTCATGCGGGAAATTCATCTTCCCAGAGTTCAGCTTCTCTTTTTTCCACATCTTCTCCTAATTCATGTCTTAGCTCGAGTAGCGATGGTTGTAGTATTGGGAAGCTGAAAAGAGACACAGTGGTGAGAATATTTTATTTCTCAAATAAATTGTGAATATTTTCTTAGAAGAGTAATTTTATGGTTTTATTACAGAAAAATAGACGTCAGCGAACCGTGTGTCACCAGTGCAATAAAAAGGGGAGGCTTGTATCCGTTCTTGATCAAGAAACTATTCATACTTATGATATTAGTAGTAGCATCCTCAACATGATTTACAATAGAATCATATCATACTTAATTACTCATTAGCATGATATACTACTTTCTCAAGTTAATCCCTCACTTGATCAAATAACTAATAGTAAACTATTTAAGACTTTGATAAACTAAAAAAAGCAAGCCCGCTTACCTTCCTATTTATCAGTAGCATAAGCCCTTTTAAACAGTTCTACGGGCAATCTTTAGCCAAATGAGTTACTTCTCCACATACTTTACAACAACCTCCCTGTAGGTATGCCAAGTTAATATACTTACATGTGTGAACTGTTTAAAAGGAAGTAAATCGAAAGATGATGACTACAACATAAACAATTGGAAACCACAGTCGGCTAAGCATGAAAATGAAAACTCTATATTTATCAACCATACCTTATGGTAAACTCCATTTTTGTTTTTTGGGCAGTTCTTGCTTAGGTGGCCCTGCTCTTTGCAGATAAAGCAGCTTGCAAATTTTGTTCCACCTATTTTTATCAAAAATGAGAAAACAAAGGATATAAGTCATTGTACAGCTACAAAGCAGACTACACAGTCGTAGAATACTCTTCTATATGAAACAAAATGAATAGTATAATAAGGGTATTACAAATAGTTTATGGGTGATTGAATGTCACTTGCTTGAGGGATATTGTGTCATTGATTTCCAATGTGTGGGCTTGTGGTAGGCCGTAGGCCTAATCGCAGATTTTTAGACTTAATACAAAGTACTAAAACGATATATAAGAAAGGCTCAGGTGATCAAGCCTCCATGTCATGCATAAATATCCTCTAGAACAAGTTAAAGACATATATTGTGTCATTGATTTTCAATGTTTTTCAGAGTGGCTTTCTCAAGAAGACAAAATAAGCTCTAATACCAAATGGAAAATGTAGGTATACTACGAAAGTATGGAAGGAAAAGCATGGTCTAAAACAATAAACTGACGAGGTTGCTAGAGGATGTATTGTTTGGATTTCTCAATACGCTGGCAAATAAATGGTTGTAGAAGTAGTTTTCTATGAAGCAATATCATTATCCTTGAACAGTTTTTCCAATATAAAGTAGTCAAGCAAATATCTACACATCCAACAAAAGTTGCATGTGTCGAAAATTTTATTCATCGCTTATTGTATTGTTAATAATGTAGCTTGCAATATAAGAAGTATCAACAAATCAAATGTATCACTCACTGAGATCAAAATCAAAGCTTGAAGAAGAACCATTGTGAAAGAAGAGAGAAATATTTACCATTTTGCAAAGGTTGTAGGCATTCAGACAGAGAATGCTCAGTTTCTCCACAACTATAGCACATCTTTTTGTCCGATGTTTCAGCACTTTTAAAAGGACACCTCGTAAGTGTATGCCCACGTTGTCGACACTGTAGGCATGTTTGCACACCAAACATAAAAAAAAGGTGTTACATTTAAAGGCATATATAAATGACGTGCACAATAAAAAAAACACGGGAAACACATAGGAGTTGCAAGGGAATATCCATGGATTCATTGAACTTTGTAGAAAAAACAAACCATGCTTAATACAACAAGTTCTAGGAAGGATAAGCTTTGCAAGTCTTATTTTGTTCTTGATTCCATTCTCTGTGAGTCAACTTCACATCAAAAATTGACTTCCTTAAACACAATCTAATGTCTAAAGCTAAGGCTAAAGCAAGAACTTTTGGGAAGTTTGTTTCAGCAGATATGGAAGGACTTTTACAGTTGATGAGTTAGCAAGACACAATCCACAAAATCTGAAAAGGAGAAGCATTGTCAACATTAGAACTTCAGCAGCCACAAAATATTTTGGAATGTAACCGGAGAGATTGATAGGAAAAATAGCTACACACAGTCTGAATCATGCATAAGATTAGCAACCTGTGATAACATATCCAAATCAATATTATTTTTAATATCTTGTCTCCAACTGCTTGGAGATAATTCACACAATCCATCTTTGACTTTTGTCATGAGCTTGAGAACCCAAGTAAAATCAGGTCCTCTCTTCGATCCAAAACAAAAATATCAATATAAGAATGCTTTGTTTTGCTTATTGAAACTTTAGCTTGGCTACTGCCTTTGCTAGCACTGCTTGACTTACTCACCAAGCCTTGTCGTTTTTCTTTAATCTCCTTCTTAGGCTCGTGTGAAACTTTTGCACTTGAAATGCTTTTCTGAATCAACCCAACAAAAACAAAATTAAGCAATAAGATAATTATGTTCTTATATGAACTACACATGCAAAATCAAACCCCATAATCAGAACTTGTATAACAAAGGCAGTTAAAAATAGGCCAATAATGACACTTGACAAAAACTTGAACTTGATTTCTCTTAATAAACAAAAATTTCAAGTACTCAGTCAGTTTAACTAACCATGACATCGCTTTCTTCATAAAACTGTTTGATCACTTTCTCACGCTGTTGTAGATTTAAAGTCCCATCAAGATGTGCAAATGATATGTTGTTCCTGTTTATAAATGAACCAACAATCAGTTGAAACTGAGAGTGATCATTAGAATATTAGATGCAATTTGGTTCTATAGCACATAAGCGCAAGAATTAGACACTGAACACATCATTATATATAAAAATTTTTATCCTCATGGTAAGGCAACTGAAAATTTCTATTAAATTTCCTTCAGAAGATGGAGTGTCAGAAAATCACTTAAAATTGTGTTTTACATGGTTTAAAATCTGGAAAGTGTACCAATAGAAATTAGTCCAGCTAGAGTTACCTTACCTTGCTCTTTCAAACTTTAAGCTACTATAATTTTCATTTTCATGAGTTCTTAAATTCAGAAGAAGTTAATATACTTCATTGAAGGAAGTCATGGCTTCAACAACTTCCTTTGTGAAATCTTGGAGAGAATTCTTTCTGGAACTTACAATCAAACCCTGCAAGTGTGCAGATTAATTCTCATCTTAATGCGAATATAGGATTCTATAAGCAAGTTGCAACTAAAGTTAGACGTGTTGTGTCCGGCAAGACGTTCAACTTTAGGTTTCTCCGGATGATGACGATTCCTGTATTAATTCAGAAGAGATCGATAGGAGAAAAACAAAATTGATGCGATTGAAACTTACATTTCATATAAGATATTCAAACATGGAAGATGGAGGTAACGCTGTAGTAGAACACCTAGTCTAAAGTTGGAAGGAGAAAGCGGAGGGTCCATTTGAAGTCCAGCAGCCCGATGGGTGTCGCCCAATTTGATGAACAAACACCAAAATCCTGGGAAAAAAAAAGAGAAAAAGAGTAGCAGAGGAAACAAATAAGGAAGCTGCGAGTTGAAGAAAATCTAGACATGCAAACTGGTACAAGAATAAGTCAATAAAACCCATTTCAATTAGGTCTTTGTGCAACTTGACCGGAGGAAGTCATCGGAGTCGCCGTCTGCACTCTCCCTTTCCTAGGGTACAAGAGCCCTAATCGGGAGAGTTGCGGGTACCATCAAGTGAGTGAGATGCTCAAAATTAGAAACAAAAGAATGAATTGGGCAAGACTCAGATCTATAACTGCTACTTATGATAATGAAGAAGCAATAGACACATCACCAATTGTAACCTTACCAGCAAGCGAATCGACGGCGTCCATGGCACGCCGCCGCAAATATGAGGGAAGTATATCGCTCTCAACCGGACGGCTAGAACAGATCGGTCAACAACGCATATTCGCCTCCAGATCGGGCGGTGATGAGGTCGATTGGGAGCCCTTCAACCGCTTCTTCCACTTCCGTCGCTTCTTCCCCTTCATTCCGCCTCTTCCGATTCTCGAATTAAATATGTACGAAGGTGGTACCTAACAGCATAACTGACATTAACCATCGGAAAGGGAAGAAAGCCGTAGATTAGAGAAGGAGACAAAAACGAAGAAAGTGAGGAAGAGACATGGAAGACAAATCGGAGGTGGAGAAACCCTAGACTCGAGCGGATACAAGCTGTAGACACAGATTGAAGAAGACACGAAACAAACGCCACGTTAGGTAGAAGAAGGAGGTAGTGACACGTATCGAAAATAACTTTAAAAAAAAGGTAAAGGGTAGAGTGGGAATTCCCCTATTCATTTGGGGAACTCCCACATTTAGTATAGTAAGGATAAGACTTGAAAATGTCAATGGGGACCGTCAAATTTGTTTCCATTTCGATGTTATTTTATTCTCTATCAAGCTAGATTTTATGGTACTTTTTACTAAGATTTTTGAAAGGGAAAGGTGAAGATAGACTAAATGAGTGTAATTTTTTGTGGTAAAAAATGATTTCACGTGGTTTAATTACTTTTTTTCTTTCACCTTTTTATCAAATTTAAACTTTGTAGAAAGTAACAAATTTGAGGGGTAATATAATTGAATGTTCGGTAAAATTATTTTTCAAAATGGTAGAACTTAGAATTGTTGAATATAGCTATATGTTTTGTACGTGACATTGTTTGATTTTAAAAATATTTAATAAAATAAAAAATGTTATATCAAAATGAGCTTTTTAATATCTAAAAAAACTCATTAAAATTTATAATAATAAACTTCTCTCATCTAAATTAGATGGAAGATTCTTTATGTAAAGGTTCGAATATATTGTTGATTGAAATTAAATGGGTTTATGTGCTGGGTTGAGTACGATGCATACGTGGCTCGAATGTACATGATTTCAATCTATGGTTTATGTGTTGAGATAATAAACTTTTGGGGTCTAAAATTAATAAAATTTTGAGTCTAGTATAAAAGTTCGGTGAACTCCTCCTTCTTTGTCAATTAGAGTTGTTATACGAGCCTAAGTCGTAAACGAGCTTTAGAACAAAGTAAACGATCGAGTTTGAGCTTAATTCAAGTAGTTCGGCTAATATAACACATATAGTGTTATTTTAGCCAAACAAGTCAATTTTTAGTTGAACGAGTCAAACATTGACATCTTTAAATCCTACTTGTTTCTAAATGAGTTGATCCCGAGTCAAACTCAAGTAGTCCGACTAATATAACACTCATATAGTATTATTTTAGCCGATTGAGCCGATCATTGACATGTTCATGCTCGACTCGTTTATAACAAGTCGATCCCAACCAAGCCTAAATTTTGTACGCGTTTTTAAATGTGTTAATACTCGACTTGTTTTAGAAGATGACGACTTCGAACCGAATTTTTTACGATTCGAATCCGAGTAGATTGTCCCATATAACAACCCTATCATCAATTGGTTTGGACCTAACGAGCATGTGCGTTCGGTTACACACAACCAGGCTCGTGGTCCATCGGACTTTAACAAAATACATTAATTGATCTTAAATACAATATTTGAATCATTAACTAAATAAAATTCAAAGTAATATTAAGTATAGATTTCATCATAAAATCAAGCGTGTTACATCGAAGCTTGTATAGTCCATTTTCATTGTAATGCTCTCCAAGCACACAAAATTTTAATTTCCGAACATGCTTGGATTTGGGTTGAGGTTAACTCTTCAAATTTTCAAACTTTGTACGATTAATCTAATCTAATCAACAATCCACGATGAAGCAATGATCATTTATTATGACGAGATAATCAATTTGATTCAAAAGAAGATTAACGTATAGGCATGCAGCATGCTGCATGCTGCATGCAACGCTCTCTGAATTCGTCAGTCAGTTCTAACACCAATTGCATTTCGGGGGAATTGAGATTCGAGATTAATTTAGTTTAACTAAACAGTGTTATTTATTTACTTAATCCAATTGGAAATCTCTCATTATATTTCATGACTCATGCTTATACCACATTAACCGCTGATCATCTCATTAATTTAATTTAAAAAACACTAATCTAATCTTCTGAATCGCCCTGCCATGTGGCAGTTCGACAACAAATGTCTGCTCCTTGACCGTGTTTTTTTAATGGATGCACGAATGCCAATCTGGGATTTAGATTCTCAATAGTAAATTTCAAGCCTTTAACGTAATAACGTGTCTATAAAACAATTTGGGCCGATTTGGGCTTATTAAGGCCCAATGGGCCGCAATATGCAACAATATAGATTGTTGGGCTGGCCCAAAACTACGAGAAATAAAAATTTTGAATTTCCTTTTTTTTTAATAATGAAAATTGGTTAGGTCAGTCTACCTTTCAAAGATAGTTCATCCCAAAATATCATTTCGCATGAGAACACAAAGTCCAGATGGGTTAATCGGTCAACAACACTATTGATTTCTCTGAAAACATGTTTGATCTGAATTTCGTCAAAGAAACAAAGGTACAGAATGTAATCTGATATAATCATTTCGGTATCCACGAACAACTCCACAAATCTTGGAATATTTTGGTAACACACAGATTTCACCATCGATTTCTACTGTAATGTCAAAGGTAAGAATAAGCATTAAATTGGTGTTTGGATGCCATCGTGTTAATAATGTAGTTTATTTTAAAGAGTTTTGGTCCGATTTGGGCCAAGTCAAAGCCCAATGGGCCTTACTATAAACCGTCTAGATCGTTGGGCCTGAATTTTCAACCTTAACCATAATTATGAGAAGGAAAGTATAAGCATTTTACTTGAAAGTGGTGCGTTATACCTTGTTTCGTTGCAACTCCGGAAACGGAGTGAAAATGAACCTAGTTCTTACGTGTACCTTGTTTCTAAAATTTTTTAGAATCATTACTTGTGATTTTGCATAATGAATTTGCTATCCCCATTTTGATTTCATATAAATATCAAAACTTATCAAATTCTAATGCAATTATTTTAAACCATAAGAAATTGGAAGAAAAAAAATCATAAACAAGATGTACATATAAACTAAATACGTTTTCATCCCATTTTTATTTTTAAGTTAAAACCAAACGGTCTCTCGATATAAATCTAACAAAGTTGAATTTGATGGAAAAATATGTATATCATTTAATTTTTGCCTGGTTAGAAGAAGACATAAATGATAGAGATGGACATACCAACGTACCTAATGAACGTGCAATGTTATGAAATAGTCACAATTTTTGGCAGCTTTGTATCGTGTTCGCAATGCGCGTTTGGTGAAATTATGCATCATTGTGTCCATTATATTATTCACACGTGTCATGTTATTAGTTATTTTAACTAATTATTTATCTGTTTATAAAAATAATTAAATATATTAGACAATACTAGTTAATGAAGGAAAAAATCAAAAAAAAAAATTAAATAGATTAAATTCACTAACTGTTTTTTTTTATATTTACTCTATTAAGATGTCCTCAAATCATACTTATTAAGTAAATATAAATTTAATAGAGTAATAGTGGTAAGTTAATTAGAGTGGTAAAAATTTGAAGGGTACATAAAACATTAGAAAATAAAAAGTAGTCAACTTTACCAAATTCTTTCATCGATTTCACGACGTGCATAACGAAGATATACATGTGTCTCATAAAACACATGCTAGACATGTGTATGTGTTTCATACTCCTGAGTCCTAACATTACCCCTTAAATTTAGATTTTCTTTTTGCAAAACAACATGTTTCTTCTTATACAGAGAAATTTATACTTTAATCGCGTGTACTATTTTAGTTGCCGGCTGATGGACCGACGCCATCCACATCATTAAAAATAGACATCACCGCCTTGCGTGGTTTGTTGTTCCTTGTAAATTTGAACGTTTTTATAACATGTTTCAAAAACTAAAACAATAAAAATAATTAAAAAAAAAAAAAGAAAGAAAACAAATAACTTGAGTAGGCATGTCACCGGAAATCACGGGTTGTAGGTAAAATACAATTGAAGAGACGCTCAATCGTATTATAAGGCCTAATCATTTAGAATTATTTCAAAAATAATAATTTGTGGGAGAGACTAACCGAATATCACCAAATTAACATCATCATTATATTTCTTATTTCTTTTTTTTTTAAGAGTTAATTAGAACACCCGGTTCGATCGGCTTTAATATCAGTTTTTCCCGGCAGGATTCGAACTCGAATATCCAGGCTAACCACTTAAAGAGTCTAGCACCACATCCCACTAGACCAACTGAGTATTGGTATCATTATATTTCTTCCTTTTCATTACTACCTTAAAGAAGAGAGAGATGCATATGCTCTAAGGTTCGAGGCAGGAATCAGTATTGAAATGAGTCATCTATGTAAAATGTTAGACGGACCGGAAATTGAAAGATAATGATTTTAGTGAAAATTTTATTCTGATCTTAATATAAATATTGATTTCAAATACATAACGATATGATCTATTTCAAGGTGTTATAAAATAAATCACCTTTAAAACTAATTGTGCTATAAAATGTTATCACATGGATAATGTCAATATTCGATATAGCGTATCATAAAGCGGAATTGTGTGCATACGAGCACACATGGTTTCATATTAAAATCAATTTGCAATAGGAGTAACTTACTGACCTTATATATTAGTCTCGAAATATTCTCAACCTTCAATGTGAAAACTTATTATCCCCATCAAATAATAAAGGGATAATGGACTTTATAAGGTTGGTGATATACCTTTCTATTAGCAATTGATTTTATGGCGAAATCTCAATGGATTTATGTGTTTTATTCGAACTCAACGCACAAGGACGGAGCCAGGATGGGCTAAACAATGCCTCGTCCCTCCCGGCCGAAAAAACAGCTTAGCCCAATAGAATGTATGTGCAAATAAAATAAAGCCCACCGTTAATTGCGGATGATATTTGATGTCGTAATGAGATGACTTGCCTCCCGTTTGGTTAGAATTCCGAAAACGTAATGGAAATGAATGTAGTCCATATGTTTACATTATTCATAAATGTTTTTTTTGAATCATTCCTTGTGTTTGCATATAAAATGTAGTTGTTTCTCCAATTTCTTTTCCCTATAGGGTATCAACACTAATCAAATTTTACTACAATTACTTAAAACCAGAATGAATGATTCCATAAAATTTCATGAATTATTATGTATATATGGACTAAATTCGTTTTCATTCTGTTTCCGTTTTCGGAGTTGGAACCAAGCGGGCCCATTATTTATTTTATATATTTTAAAACAATTTAGTAATTGGGATGATATTTGATGTTAATGATTGTTTATGAATTTAAAGGAAAAAATAATATACGGATTTTGACTCGTCAAATTTTATACCGATTAATAAATAATAATAAAAAAGTTTACATTGTATGTGGTACTTGGTCCAGCTATTGTGGAGTTTATTATTTAATTACTAGATTGCCATCATGTTGTTAGGCGTCAGCCCACTTGTCCCTCTCATTATAGGTATACGTCACCGATATCGACGGATCAATATCCTCCGTGTATACGGATCGGATATATATCCATTCACAAGAAAATATATGTAAAATATGTACATAAGCACGTTTAGTTGAATTGTTAAACTTAGAATTTTTTTTTTTTGATGGTACATGTAAATTTGACCTTTTTGGGTTATATTTTCTTATGAGTCTACCATCAATAAGTTAATATTTTAAGGGGAAAATAGATAATATTATTTATTCATTATTATTTATAGTTATTTTAAAGTTATGTATAATTTATTAAATAAAAAATTTCTTTTATTTCTTTAAAGGGCTAATAAAGATTGATTTTGTGAGTGGTAGAAGGGTATAATCCGAAAAAAAAAATCTAAAATTTAAGGACACTATTCGAAATTTGTTGAAACCAATATTTTAATTAAGTATTGCGCGGTGGACTCCGTCTATCGTCAACATCAGAAAACGACGGCATTGGCTTCGTCTCCGCGAGCACTGAATCGTGATATACTTATCTACTAAAATTGAATTACGAGTGAATGAGATAATGATGTCGGAAATTACGTGTACGAAACACAAAACTCAGAAGAAAAAAAATACACAAAATGTAGCTATCCCGCAACAACTAAAAGGATTATATAAGGAGAAAAAAAACGCTTAAAGACTGTGGTCTTTGGATCGCTACAATGGGGAGCATACATAGTTAACCGTCCACACAAGCGTGCGCACCGAGCTGAGCCGCAGGTTTAACCTGAGGCTATATGGGTCATGATTCATGAAGAGAACATACAAGACTGGTGGTGTTGGATTGGCAGAAGCGGAAGCGGTTCGCCAGATTTGCAAAACCATTTAGGGATCTTATATCTAGTGCAATTTTATCGTGCGATTCGGACTCTACACACCAACGGTATTGTAACCCTACAAGTTTTTTCTCCTTACTTTTGATTTTCTTACCGTTTTCGAAAGAAGTCTTCAAAAAGAGGTTTCTACAAAATTTCCTTAATATTACGTATGTCATATTCACACGTTACGTGTCACTATGGAAAAAAAAAAGCTACCATTATATAAGATTAGTTTAAGCGTGAAAATAAAATTTACGCACCTATCGAACTCGTCTATTCACTTTTGAAATTTATTGTGAAAATAAAACTTACGCACATATCGAACTCCTCTATCCAAAACCATTAAACCATTATGGGCCCGTTTGTTTTAAACTCCGGAAACGGAAATGGAATGGAATCGAATATAGTCCATATATATATCTATATTCATGAAACTCTTTGAAATCATTCTTTAGGGTTTGAAATAACTGGATTAGAATTTCATTGCTTTTGATACCCTACATGGAAACAAAGTAGGGGAAACGAGTGAATTTTGCATAAGACCATAAAACCACAGGAAATAATTCATGAACAAGACACACATATGGACTACATTCATTTCTATTCCGTTTCCGTTTTCGGAGTTGTAACCAAACGAGGGCTTAATGTTGTTTACTTTTCGAAATTTCTTATAGTATTAGACCAACTAGATCTCGTGTCAAGGTTTATCAGATTTATCAGTCATACACGAGTAATCAAATAACTCGTAAATTACATGTAATGGATCAAATATGTAATTATATTTATAATTATTCATTAAAGTATAATCTCATCTACAAATTTGAGTGTTATAATACAATTCTATACAAAGTAAACGTATACTTTAATAGAGAGGAAATGTCTTATCCTATTGTCACAATGTCACATAAAAGTCACCCTAACTATACGTGTACGAAATTATATGCACTATTTTATAAATCAAAATGCATAATTAAAAGATTTGACTTTATAAAATAGGCCCCGTAAATGCTACAAAAAGTCTAGCCGTGCGAAAAATCGACTCTTCAAATCAACAAAAAAGTAAATCAACAAAAAATAATTACTTGATGAACTAAGGTTTGATCCAATTGCTATTATGGAACCAAATATGCAATTATAGATTCCTTAATAACCCTATCATGATATCGATCCTTACGTTTACGGTTTAGGGAATATGTTTAATTGTCACATAAAAGTCACCCTAACTATGCGTGTATCGAAATTATATACACTAATTTATAAATAAAAATGCATAATTAAAATTAGTTGACTTTATAAAATAGACCCCGTAAATACTACAAAAAGCCTAGCCGTGCGAAAAATCGACTCTTCAAATCAACAAAAAAGTAATTACTTGATGAACTAGCCGTATAGATAATTGTAAAAAGGCCATTTGCTTACATAATTACATTATATAAATGCTTGACTAATCTCAATTATGGATAAAATTAAATACTAAGCATGATGATTAGATGGCGGTATTTTTGGATATGATTGAAAACGAAGTGGCTACGATAGGAGCCAGAAAGACGTAAGAATATGAGTTGGACCTTAGAGTATTCGTAAAGCCAATAAAGCTCCTACGAACTTTTATTTATTTATTTATTTATTTATTTAAATAATAATCTTTATATTAAGGGAAATTAAGGATAGGTGCCTTTGTTGGAGATAGTAATGTCCCACATAAAAAGTTGGGACACTCCGAGCCTAGTATATATAAGGTCAGTGGGTTACTCTTTCTATTACCAATTGATTTTAAGATGAAATCTCGCCGGGTTTATGTGTTGGGTTTGAGTCTAATGCATATGTGCGCTCGTATGCATACGACCCCCGTTCTACCGGTTTGTCTATAACGGACTTTGACAGTCTATTTTTTACTTGTGAGTTTTTCAAATTATGTTCTAAGGATTTTCTGCTTTTGAAAATACTCTTGAGTTTTATAATTTATCAAAATATTTTTTATTATTTATAAGTTAACATATAAAAAAATTTATATTTACTAATTATTATTAATAGTAACGTATGAATAACTTATACTTTTTGTCTACTCATAATGTCAATAAAGGTTAACTTATGGATATTAGGAAGATATATTCTAAAAAACTATAAAGCTTAGGGTTATTATTCAAAAAGTAAAACTTTTTTGGACATTATTCAAAAAGTCTAAAAGTAGAGGGGCACTATCTGCGATTTCTCTAAAATTATTATTAATAAGAATACGCATTTCGCATGTGCCAAGCACACGCTCCTCCAATAATCTTGGAGTTTATGATGTCACGTGCCTAGCACACGCTCTTCCCTTTGGTGCTACATGTCATATTGTATTATTTATGTTATATAAGAATGGATAAAGATTATTATATTTATACTGTAGGTTATTATTTCATATATTTATAAATTTTAGAATAGTTTTTAAAATTTTAAAAAAAACTTTAAAGAAAGATTTGGTTAAATATTTTTTTTATTGTTCTGTAGACCCCTCTAATTTTATCCTTATTTTAAATATAAATTCATATTGTAAATTATATATTTATAAATTTTAGAAATAGTTTTTAACTCTATTACTCTATTGAGCGAGTATCCATAACATAAACTCATATTGTAAAATATACTCCTATTTAACTCAATTCTTACATGTAAGGAGAATTATATAGGTAAAATTAAAGAAATTTGTCTGTAAAAAAATTATATTTATGTGTGTCTTTCATTTTCAAAAGTGTGAAGTTCAATTTTTAATAAAATATTTAAATTTAATTATGTAACAATAATACTGTATGTGTGTAGTTTTGTATTATATTTATGTAAAACTTGGTTGTTAAAATAAAATTTTAAAATAGACATTAAAGGATATCTACTATTACCAATATCTGATGAATACGACCCACCCAACAAATAATACATAAAATAGCTAAGTTTAATAAGTTAACACCAATAACACGTTATTGATTAAAGAGATCCCTCCACCGACGCTTAAAGAATATCCAGGGCTGAGCAAGTTCGGTTCGGTTTATAAGAACCGAACCGACAATTTCAGTCCAGACTGAACCTAAACCGAAAATTTAGTTTCTGTCTTCGGTCCGTATTTTTTAGGATTTCGGTTTCAGTTCGGTTTCGGTTCGAAACCGACAAAACCGATTAAAAAACGAAAAACCGAAACTCATTTAGTTAAAATTGTTATACAATTGAAATTTTCATTAGCTGTGGCAGTTTTAATTAGTACTTGATGTTTAATTGGGATTGTTATTTTTATAGATTTTAACTCTTTTTACAAAAATTGTTATATAATTGAAAATTTTTATTTTATTGTTATTTGATCGAGATTTTTAGTTTTATTTTTAGGTTCATTTCGGTCCAAAACCTAAACCGAAACCGATATAATCGGTTCGGTTTTAGGTTCGCATAATTTAACTTTTCGGTTTTGGGTCCAAATATTTCGGAAATTCGGTTTTCGGTTCGGTTTTGGACATATTCTCAACCCTAGTGATATCAACTAGTATATAGGGTCCGTCCGGAGCATCGGTTGAGAGGATGAATTTTATTTATTTATTTATTTATTTTTGAAAATAAAAATATGTTCGAAATCATTAGACGGCACACCGTCTAGTGGATCGAAAGGTAAAAAAAAATCGGTAGACATTAAGGGTGAAGGTTTACCAATCACATTTATTGATTTTGTAAGAGGTGAGTCACCATGCACAATCGATTATACTTATAAGAGGTGAGTCACGATTCACAATCGATTCTCACACAGTCGACTCTCATCATCACTTCTCATATTACACACAAGCTTCATCAATGTTTCTCACGATCGATTCTCAAGGTAAACGGGAGCAATAAAACCTTGTAACAATTAGGAAGCTATCAACAAAATTTTGACTTTGTTGCCAAAGACCCAGACAGGGGAGATACCCACAAAAAAAATCACATGAATAAGTTGAATTAGGGTTTGCAAAAGGAATCAACTTAAGGAGATACTAACCACAATGCTGGTGGCGCGACGGTCTTGTGCAGGTGAGCAATGAACGGATACAAGGCGAAGACCGTGGAGATAGTACGCTACTTCCCTTCGTTGTTGAGTATTGGGTAATTAGGAAAGTTGTAATCGGATGAATGGAGAACGGTAGGTGTGAACTGTGAACCTTGTGACGTGAGGGACACATGTCAGTTATATAAAATTTTAGACGCCACAATTTTTTTAATTTTACTCACAAATAATTTACTTTATACGACTAATAACAGGCTTAAACACTTTACAAAGGCGGAGTCCGCATGCGCCTAGAGCTTGGGGCGCATACGGACCGAGTCCGCCTCAAAGCTCATTGGTGGGCGCATTTATTGTATTGCGTATACGACCAATTTTATTATAACAATAAATGAGGACGCCATCTATTAAGAATTTTTTTTTGTTATCGAGCGGTTAGGATGTCAATCATTCACCCAGAAGACTTGAGTTCAATTATTGGTAATGGAAATTTTCTCCTTCCAAGGTAAAAGGCAAACTTTTAGCCGTTGGACGTTCCTTGTCTAGTAAGTCGGTCTCTCTCATTTTCTTATTAGGTAAATGTACCCCTAATTATTTTTACCGTTCAAACATTCATATTCGCTTCAAACCTAGATCTACACCTTCCTTTCTTCTACCCACGCCGTAGCAGCACTTCTTCCCCCTCAACCTTCTTCAAATTTGTCTCCTCTCACTTCCCCTAAACCCTACTCTCTTACTAACCGTCGGCAATCCATCGAAGTTCAACCGTCGTCGATGTGTTCGTCCGGGTGACAGGAGACGAGGTCGGAGTTGTGAGTTCACTCGCCCCGAAGATTGGACCACTCGGTCTCTCCCCTAAGAAGATCGGAGAAGATATTGCTAAGGAAACCACAAAGGACTGGTAGGGTCTCCGAGTCACTGTCAAGCTAACCGTCCAGAATCGTCAGGCGAAGGTCACCGTCGTCCCCTATGTGACTGCGCTTGTCATCAAGGACCTCATGATGGGGATTACTAGAAAATTCTGCGGATGCGCATGTCATCAAGGACCCCTTGGGGGATTACTAGAAATTTCTGGTATGAAATTTATGCGAGAAAATTATGGTACGAGTTTTTTGGCATGAATTTCATATTAGAAAACTGTGTTATGAAATTCTGATATAAAAGTTATGATATGAAAATTTGGTATAAAAATTTTGACCTGAATTTCATGCCCAATTTAAAGGTTATGATCTCCTCGTTAATTAAGGTTGGTAAATATAAAAGATAATTTATAATAAAATAGAATTTTAATACCATCAAAAGGTAATATCATAAAAATCAATCAAATTTATTTAGTTAATTCAAATTGGTTTATTGTTTAATCCCCCTCTGTTTATTATCAATTAAAAAAAGTTGGATGCATTTTAATCTATTTGTATTTATATTAATTCAATGATTTATTTGTTTTATTTAAAGATATATAACATATATACTACCTCATCTATTTAATTAAAATTTTAAAATTGTTTAAAAAGGCAAACGGTTTTCAAACCTGTTCGTTTATTTATTTTAACTTAGGAAGTAACAGTAATTTCATTTTCGATTAATTATTTATATGAAAAATATATAAGGATACATAAAAATAAAAATAAAAATATAACTAGTATACATTTTTCCTTTTATAATTAATAATGTTGGTATCAAACAAATTTTTAATTAGTAAAAGAATAAAGGAGGAGATGTTTTAGGAAAACTAAATAAATATTTCTTTATTTATAAATCTGTTTTTCTTTTCTATTTTAATAGGATTAATATTTGTATTTTTATAAACTATCTTTTATATTCATTACTCATTAGCCTTAATTAGTGTGAGGATCTTATCCTTTAATTTAGTTATCGATAGTGTAATTATGAATTGTGTCAAAACGATCGTTATGAACTATCAATCGCTATTGTTGACGGTACAATACAATGCATATTGTAATAAATTGATGGTTACCTTTAGGGCCTGTTTGGTTCCAACTACGAAAACGGAAACGAAACGGAAACGGAAATAAATTTAGTCCATATGTATTTCCTTATTCTAGAAATTTTATGGAATCATTATCTGCGGTTTCTATTTTAATAGGATTAATATTTATACGTATGAACTAGATTCGTTTCCATTCTGTTTCCAATTCCGGAGTTCCAACCAAACGGGCCCTTATTGTTTCACGACTTTAAATGTTATTTATTTTACAAAAGTACAGATTAAAAAATACCTTAATAAAGTTGTAAATTCAAAATGATTGTTTTCCAAATACAAAGCATATCGCAAACGTTTATGGTAGGTAATGTACATTTGTGTCCTTTGTTTAATATACTGATATTCAAATACATACCAACATAATAAAAAACAAGTAAATAAAGAATCAGTCATGATTTGCATACGTTCCACGCAATACCCTGTCCAAGTGTCCAACGATTGCTTCTCTGTCCGGCTTCTTCTTCTTCATCATCAATTGCGTTACATATCAAAACAAATTTCTCTGAATTTCCCCAATTTTGCTCAAATTTTGACAGAAAATGCAAAATCATGATATATTGGCTAATTTCAATCAGCATCATCATTACACAAACACACATAGATGATAGAACACAGCTGTAACACAATAAAATCTAAAACAACATAAAACTGGAATTCGATTCTTGATCTTTATTCTTCCTGGTTTTCGTCATAATCATATATGAGTAACTAGAAATCCTTCATCATCTTCTTGACTTGCTCCAATGTAACGAAAAGCACCACAGTAAACGGACCTTGTCTGGAAATCGTCGGTATAAACCCTTTGTAAAGAGCCATGGGCCCCTCAGCTTTGATTGTCTTCACTGCACAATCCAACGCGCCGGCGTACGGCGGAGCTTGGCCTGGCTCCACCTTCATGTTCATCACCCTAGTCTTGATCACATCCACCGGATTTGTAACGACGGCCGCCACGAACCCGGCGGCGAAACTCGCTGTTACGTGAGTCCCGAGGCCGTCTTTCATGATCCCCTTCTCCAGAATCGTCTCTTTGAATGTATCGTATGATGCCAGCTGAGATGCGGTTACGAGCATAGCGCGGTTCACCGTAAGTGATGAGCCGCGCCACAGGCTAATAACTCCCTCGTCTTTGACAGTTCTTGAGATTGCGTCTATCACGCTTTTGTAGTTCCGGCGTTGCGCGGCTGGGAGGCGTCCATCGGCTTGCATACGAACCATTGCCAAATCAGCGGGGTTACCGACAGCGGCTCCGATCCCTCCGGCAATAAGTCCAGCGCCGATTTTCTTTTCGAGGGGGAGAATTCCAGTGTTTGGATCGGACCACTTCTGTTTCATGATATCATAGAGGCCCATACGGGTGGTGGAGTACAGCGTTTGGCGAAGAACAGTGGCGGAAACGCCGGAGAAGAGCGCAGCAACGCCTTCTTGTTGGAGGATTTTAGCACCGACGGAGATAAGCCCGACACGCGGCGGCGGCGGGACGTGAGTTGGAATGGAGATTGTGTGAGCGCCAATAGAATGTGAATGAAAAGCAAGAGAAGGCCGGACTTGATGAGCGACGGCAGGAGCGGCGCATGGGGATTCGCCTTGAAGCTGCATACGGACCTTAATTAGGTCAAGAGGATGAGTAGAGCAGCCAGCAACAATGGAGGCGATTCCTCCTTCAACAAAACTCTTAACTCCCATTTTCGATTGATTCGAGAGAAAATCAGAGATCTGGTTTAACAATTGAAGGAGAAGGCTGAACGAATCGAAAAATTGAATTAGGCAAAAAAAATGAAAGAGATTATCAATTGGACCAATTGGAGGTTGAATTCATCTCACTGGAAACCAGGAGATGAGAATGGAGACCGAAGGCGATTGAGGAAGAGTGAGGAACGGAGGTCCTTTGAGACATATGATAGGGTAAAATCAATGGAGGAAGACGAATTCAGATATGAGAGAAAATCGTCGAGGAGAAAGCGAGCTTTTATAGGGCCGGCTTGTTAACTGGGTTTCAGAAAGAACAAAGAAGACGCGAAGAAACGTGAATTTCCCCTAGTCTTACGCGCTTACTGTTCTTGGGCCCCACTACCCCTATATATTTTTATTTACTTTTCTAACCTTCTAGGTTTCCTTTATTTTCTCTCGAATACTTGATTTTTTTTTTTAATTATTTTTGTAATTTTTTGTATACATGGAAATTTCTTAAATCCACATACAGAAGACATCCTCAAAATTCTGAAACTCGTTTTTAAATTATTTTTTAAAAGTCAATAAAACTGATTTTTAATGTATTTGAAAAAGTCAAATAGCAGGAGAAAAGTACACAATATTTCATATTATTATTTTTTTAACCAGAAATAATTTGGTTTATTAGTCTTTTTCTAATTTTACGTTTAGTAAATGTATTATTGAGAGAAAAGTGTGTAGAGTTTGAAAATAAATACAAAAGTTTGGCGTATATTTACTTAATTGAAATATTAAAAAGCTTAATTACTACTCTAGTTTTTCAAAAAAAACTAGTTACCGAAGTTGTCCTTTTTACTATACTAAAAAGTTTGAGACTTTAGAATATAACTTCTTTTTTTTAACAAAAAGAATATATTTATTTCTATGAATAAGCATAAGGAATATTATTATAGATCATCATTGAACGGAACACAAACGATCTAGGAAAGAAAAATGTAAAATATTTATAAAAAATCTCCTTTACTATAGGTTAATGTACACCCTTCATAATATTCTTTCAAATCTATTTTTAAATTTCAATGGTTAGGTGCACTGGCTTTACAAATAAGGTAGGGTACAAAATTGGATTGGTAATAAATTTGTGTACCCAAGGCATAATTTATGGGAAAGGGGGGTGTTTGTGAGTAATTAAGGAAATTGCTAATGTGAGGATGGGGAGTTGTCCAATATAATTGGGACACGTGGCGAGCACAATGTACAAATTGCATGAGTATGTGGGTATGGTAGGAACCTGGCCAGATGAGCACTGGTAACTACTCTCGGATTCGGATTTCTGGGGAGATGGGTTGGTTCGGAAATCGGGTAGTAATCGGGGGAGGATGTTTCTGTTAATTGTGTGTTTAAAGTGTGTGGGGCCGACTTTCTGGCTGGGCCCGGTTTGGAATGGGTATTCGGTTCTCCGCATTGGGCCGACAAGCGAGAATTGTTGGGTAAAGGTTCTTTTTTGGTGACAACTGGATTTGAAGTGTTCCAATTCTCGCGGGTTTGACCTAAATTTGCGTTTTGATGTACTTTGACCCGGTAAAGTTGGGTCGGTCCGGCAATCTGGGTATGTACATCCCTCATTAGGGATTGGTAAAAATTATGATCCGATCAATACTCAGTTGGTATAGTGGGATGTGATGTTAGATTTATTAAATGGTTAGTCTGAAGATTCGAGTGTATCCGAGAGTATTCTCAGCAATGGGTCACGGCTTATTCTCGTCCCGAATGTAGAGCGACAAAGCCAAATGAACTGGAAAAAATATAACCATATACACTTGAATCATCGATTATTGGAGGGATTAGTAAAAATAATAGTCATGTAGAATAATTTGTTAGACTTGTCGAATGGATCCATAGTCTTTTGGTATGTTCAAGTTGGGGAGCAGGTTTGGAGTGTCCTTGTTCCAACCAACTTGCAACAACTCTTCCATAGCCTGGACTGGGACGATTGGGTCTTTGAGAATATGCTTGTTGATTATATGATTGTCCCGGATATTAAGCGAAGCTTATTGTTTATGGTGACATTATGGTGGCTATGGAAATGGAGGAACACTCGTATGTTCCGACATGATGATCCTATCCTTGATCGAGTGGCATTTATATGGGTAAGGTTAAATGAAATATGGATGGCTAATGTCAACAGGAAAGATAACCTTCAACTTGCTCCCAAAATTGAGGTGATTGTAGGGTGGAAGAGTCCTATGGTGCAAGCTCAAAACAGATGACGCTTCTCAGGGCAACTTTGGCGTTGGAGGTGGTGGTGGATGTATCCGAAACTACCTTGGAGAATGGGGTTGAACACTCTCTCCCTCTAGCTAGCCTTATTACTCGTTGCCAAGGCTTATTAACACGGGACTGAATCGTTAGCTTTTGTCACATATTCAGGGAAGGTAATAGAGTTGAGGATTCGTTGGTTATAAAGATCTTAAATGTCAACGGGGTCATGTCCCTCCTTCAACTCAACCGGCCGCCGCTCCTTATCAAGTATATCCTTCGTTACTCGTTGATTGATCAGGCGGTTCAGATTTATCGGCGAATAATTAAGAGTTATGAGTATTGTAATCTATAATATATTTCTAAAGTATTTTCGTACATATAGTGCAAAGCCGAAAATTTTATAAACAATAATATTATTAAATACGATATACAACTATTTATAACATGAATAGCACAAACAACAATAAAGTTATCACCCATACTCAGTTGGTCTAGTGGTTGTGGTACTAAACTCCGTAAGTGTTAGCTCGGTTGAGGTTATCCTATCATCAATGTTGCCAAAATTTGGCCGGAGAACATACAATATCGAATTAAGTTGATTAGCGTATAATTTATATATAAAATAGTTAGATTATAAAGCATTGCACACCAACTATCACAAATTACAAATGCAAAACATCAAAGGTAAAAGCAGACGAAACTGCATCACAAATGAAATCATAAAACTCAAACTTCTTCAATGATCAACAACACCAATTACAAAGCAAACGAAATAAAAGCTCCGACTTTAGCTTGAAGGAGGTGGCGCTATGAAGGGGATGGAAGGAATTGCAGTGGGAAGAGAAGACAATTTGGGCAGCCCACCTGACCCAATCGGGTTCACGGGCAGCGGCGGCAAGCCGCGGCAATGAGACCGTTGGAAGAGCGGGCAGAGGCGGTAGGGCCGCTGGTTTGGGCAGTTGGGTGCTGGCGGCGGGCCCTGGCAGTTGGCTTGGGCAGTGATGGCAATGTCTGTAGAAGTCGACGAGCCGCCGAGTTCGTGTCGATCAATGAAAGACTCGCCATAAGGCAGGCTAAGAAATCGAGCTTTGTTGAAGCCATTTGACAATTTCGGATTTTGAGTTTCGGGTTTCAGTTTATGTTGGAAATTTATAGGAAACAAATATGTTTGCTTGATGAGATGTTATTGGAGAGTGTTAGTTCAACTTCTTAATAAGTATAATGCTAACTAAATATAAATATTTATTTAATATGAATCCATAAATCAATGTTGTTGCTTGTTAGGTAGTTTATCAAATGGATTACTTTACAAAATGTTAGATATAATAAAAAAAATAGAACGATGACCATCTTTGGTTCTTCTGCAACTATGGGTCACTGGTGCTTTACATCATTTCTCGGTGGACTAGGATCCCCTATCCAGCCCCATATGTTCATAATGTTTGGACATGACTTGAATCTAGACCCAACCATAAGCACAATCTTATGGAAAGTATAAGGACAACTTCCATTACCTCCTTCATCTATCAGGTTTGGAAAGTTAGGAACTCCCTACTCTACTGCAACACCTTCATTCGAGCTGTGGATTGTGCTGCTGAGGCCATCAGCTCAATTAAACTGCACTTCGAGCACTCGTGGAAGGGCCGTTCTGCTGCCTCTCTCGCCACTCCCCGAATGCAAGATGAACCTAGTCTAATCTCTATTATTGTCGTCTTTGATCTAGCATCCCCTACCTTACGAACATGATATTGCCTTGTAACCCTATGTATATTCTTTCTATCAATATATTAAATTTTCAGAAAAACAAAAAAAAAACTTGGTTTGAGATTCATATCAACAAAATTTTCATGTATTAGGCTTTAAAATGAAATTTGGTTTCGGGTTAATCAAGCAAGGTATTATGAAAATAATTTTACGTGAGGCAAACTATGTTGCTGAATATTTGGCTTCTATATTTTATACTTTTCAGTTTCATTTTCATATGTTGTTTGACGCTCTAAAATACGTTATGAAATGGTTGGACCATGATGTAAGCGATCGGACTATTTTCCGCTTAAAAACTACTAAATATTTGTTTATTTATTTATTACATTTGAGTATACATAAGTACCATAAGAAACCACCAATCCACCCACTTCGCCTAACAAATTCAAAGGGATTGAATTCGTGTAAGATGATAGTTTAAGCGGGTGGTAGGACAAGTGAATAATTTAGGTAATGGATTAGGCGGTTGTCAAGACCATCTAACCGATTTATTGCCATTCTTAACTAGGTTTAAAGATAAACATTTAGGGCTCGTTTGGAAGCACCGAGAATCATTCCCGGTAACGGAATGATTCCGAATCAATCAAAAACTATGTTTGGTTAGAAGTCTTTTAACACATAAAAGTAATCTCATTCATTCCATTTCCTTGCCCTACCCTTATTCGATTCCATTCCGTTTTCATTCCACCGCTCCAACCAAACGAACACTTAACTATATATCCGCTTAAACATGTGAAACTCGGCGAGTCAAAGATCACATGGGGTTCAAAATCTTATATTCGGTTTTCCCTTATTCTCGCCATTCATAATCGTTTATCTTATCTTCGTCGCCCTCATTTACTTTCACCACCTTTTTTAACCGAGATGATCTTATTTTTTTGTTTGTTCATTTTTCTTTGATGTTTTGTTGTTTTTTCGAAAAAAATATACTACTCCACAACTTAATTCATTATACTTTAATACCCGTTTCATAATAATTTGACGTATTGCTCGTCTTGCATAAATCTTGATAGCACCAAATATCCGAGAGTTTACGTAAATCGACTAATGTGTATCTATTGAATTAAATCGCAAGTCGATTTTTTTATATGTATAAATAAATTTAGGATTTTATTTAATTTCATAAGATATATTTTTATAAGCTCACATAATATCAATACAATAAAACTCTTTATTTCTATAAAATATAATCACTTACATCCTTTGAAACAAACTAAAGAAAACATAAAAACAAACACAACTCATACCATAACGAGAACATGAAACTGAACTCCAAATATAAAAACCACAACACAAACAAACAAACACACATGAAATCATACAACTCAAACCCTTGATCGATACTCATTCAACTCGAATCCAAACCCGAACCGAACCCGAAATGGGATCGTTAGTTTGAAGGAGGTGGAGTAAGGAAAGGAAGGGAAGGAATCGAGGTAGGAAGTGAAGGCAAACTGGGCAATCCACCAGACCCAAACGGGTTAGCAGGCAGCGGCGGCAGCGTAACCTTCGGTAAGGCCGGAATCGTCGGAATCGGGTTTCCGGCTGCCGGCAAGGTCGGAAGTGCAGGCAGAGGCGGTAGGGCAGTTGGCTTGGGCAGTGATGGCAATGTCTGTAAGAGATGTCGAGCCGCCGAGCTCGTGTCTACCGAAATGAGAGCTAATACAAGGCAAGCTAAGAAATAGAGCTTTGTTGAAGCCATTTTGATGCTTTGAAGAGATATTTGTTGTTTGTATTGTGAAATGAGAATTTATAGGAAATGAAAGTGTTTGGTTGATGAGTTGTTGTTGGGCAAATGCATAGTTAGTTCAACTTCTCGACGTGTATAAATTTGGTACATTAAGAAAATAGGATTAATTTGCATATTTAGAAATTTAATTTGATGTAGGATTTGTATTTTTATAGGCAATTATAAATGTAAGTGGTTATGTTTTTTTTTAAAATTTTAAAAATGGTATATGAATAATGTTATTGTATGTTAGGTAGATTGTGAAATGTATAATCACTTAAAATAGTTAACTAATGTTTGTTTCATATTTTAGGTCGTTACTTTAAAATGGTCCATTCATAATTTTGTCTATCTTATATTTTATATTCATATAATAGTTGAGTTAGTTCTTAAAAGTTATTGCCTAAATATTAACAATAATTATGTAGATAAAATATTTAGTTATTTGCTATAGTTTGTGGTGTTCTTGTAAACGTACGTGTCCTCAAACTCGCCAATCCACGTACCCTTTTCACCCGACGGATTCGGATGGATTGAATTCGGGTGATACCTTACGTGGGTGATGATTTAGGTTGATGATTCGGGTTGACCGTTAAAACCATCTATCTTCACCATTCCTATTTAGGGTTCTTATATCAATCGAGCATTAACATGCTAGTTTACATGATCTTTAAAATGTGTCTGTTCGTAAGAAAATGAATGAGTTGAAGTCGAGCTTTTAGCCCTGTACATGTGTTTTTTCGACTATCCCGTGTTCTTGCAATATTTAGTTAATTACCGAGTCTTTCTCGCCCTCATTAACTTTTACCTTAGGAGGAGTAACCCACCAATCTTATATATTAGGTTCGAAATGTCCCGATCTTTCGATATGGAAAATTATTATCTCTAACATGCCCCCCACAAATACAACTACAAGATATAGACCGAGTTGCACTTGTCATAGGTGATGACCGCAAGCCGAATAGAGGCTAACCGCTCGGTTACCATGTCAAAGTCCGATACAGACGGACCGCAGAGCGGGGGTCGTGTGCATTGCAATTCTTTTTTTTTTATACGTATAGATGAATTACGGATCTCCATTTCAATTCATAAGAGACTTCATAAAATAAAATTCTTCATTTCTATCAAATTAACATAAGCACACACATTCTTTAAAAAGAACGAGAAAATTAAACGTTACAATAAACATGATACAAATCACTCCAAACCGGATATCACACTCATAACAAATAAAAAACCCTACGTACATATAACAAACCGAACTCCACACATATCATTCCCACAATAACAAGCACATGAAATCATACAACTCGAACCCGAACCCGAAACCGGATCATTACTTCGAAGGAGGTGGAGAAAGGAAAGGAAGAGAAGGAATCGAGGTAGGAAGTGAAGGCAAATTGGGCAATCCACCTGACCCAAACAGGTTAGTAGGCAGCGGCGGCAGCGTAACCTTTGGTAAGGCCGGGATTGTCGGAAGTGTGGGCAGCGGGTTGCCGGCTGCCGGGTTCGGGAGTGAGGGCAATGTAGGCGATGCTTGCAGGAGTTGGCGAGTAGCCAAGCTCGTGTCAATCAATGAGAGAGTTACCATAAGGCATGCTAAGAAATATAGCTTTGTTGAAGCCATTTTGATGCTTTGAAGATATGTTTGTTCGTTGTATTGTGAGTTGGATTTGGTTTGATTGAAGAGAAGATTGAAATGAGATTTATAGGAAAGAAAAGTGTTTGGTTGATGAGATGTTGTTGGGCAAATTTGAAGAGAAACTCACAAATGGATAGTTAGTTCAACTTCTTAAATGTTTCGGGTATGGTTTTGTATTAAAAGGCATTTATAAATGAAATTGTTATTTTTTTTAAAATTAAAAAATGGTATGTATGTCATGATGTTGCATGTTAGGTATATATATTGTCAAATGTTTATCATTTAAAATAGCTCTCTAGTTTTGTTTCATATTCTATGTCATAATTTTTAACATTTATTATTGCCCCTAAATTTTTTTAATTATTATTTTTGGTTTAATTTTTTCCGTAGGATTTTTTTAACTTTCGGTAGGTGGTAATGTTGGGGTTATTAGGAGAATTATTTGGAGGTGTATTGTTTTGAAGTTTTTTTTTTTTTTTTTGGAAGGTAAGATGTTCTACTACACCAAAAATAATTGGTGTATCGAGAGTCCGGACAAGCGGCAAACGGGTAAAGCGTCATGCAAAAGAAACATACAAGACGGAAACAAAACAATCACCACAAGCAAAAAACGGATCCAAAAAGTCAGAACAACTAAATCCTGGAAGAAGACGCGGAACACTCGATGCTGACAAAACATGGAGAGAACACGGGATAGATGAACTAGCACGGTGTCTCGCCGCCGGGAAGCAGGATGGTAGAAACTTTTTTTAGGGGATGTCATACCTCCTGTTTCAATGTGGATCTCACGACGTTGCCTCCACCTAGATGGAGGATCTTCGGAGACCTCGAACACAACCACGATAAACACGAACAACAGGGACATGCGACTACGGCATCTTCCATTTTGAAGTCTTTTTTGTTTCATGGATTTGAGGTAATCTCTAGTTTACCCGCTTTAACAATGATATGTGTATGTACGTAATGACTTGATTGTAGTTGGTTTTGGTAGATTCGAAAGTGGGAAATAAAAAGTTTTTCAAAATGCATCAATGGATGTCGATCGTAAGAATATCAATGATAAGGCCATTGAGTATATGAGAACATGAAACAACCGTCAAAGTAATACTTCACAACGTAGCATGTGCATCAGGTAAATTGCATGGGAGCCCCCTCCTTGAGGTACGTACGTACGTACATAATCAATACCGACGGCGCAAGATTCTTGCGCCGTCGTTTATAAACAGCCATAACATGACCGGTGCTACTTCTTGCGGCAAGAAGTAGCACCGGTCATGTTATGGCTGTTGGGGTCAATACAAACAACATTGGAGGGTGGAGGGGTTTTTTTTTATTGAAAATTTATGTATATTAGATGGAAAAAAAAAGGGATTACAACTTCTTAGCGCAGAGAAGACAAAGCAATAAGAGAAGGTAAGAGATGAGATTAAATTAGGTGAATGCCAAGTCTATTGGCATAGAAGATGGACTCATTAGATCTATCATTCCAAGTGTGAGCAAGGTAGTTCTTGGTAGCAGTTATGATGGTGTTTACACAATACATGGCACGAGTGAAAGTATTGTTGTGGACAAGAAGGTTACGTGCTCTCCACGTGAAGTAAATGTAGGACATGAAGGAGCAAATCCGGACACTGCCAGCAAGGTTCCCCTTAGGATTCGGGCAGGAGGTAAGCCATTGCCAAGGGTTGTTGAGGTAAGGTGGGGAGTGGGCAGTCTTGTTCCATGTGAAGACAATAACTAAGACGAGGGAAGAGTAACTACATCGGGTCCAAAGGTGGTTGGTGTCCCCAGAGAAGGTTTGGCAGATCAGACAGGTGTCGTTGGTGGTAAGGTTCATTTACGAAGCCTGTCAAGAGTGGGGATTCTGTCTAAGTTGGCAAGCCAAACAATAACGCTGCATTTGGGGATATTTATGTTGAGCCAAATGGTTTTGAAGTTGAGAGTGGAAGGGATATGTTGTTAATTTGGGAACATGCTCCGTTCCTAAGGTACTTTTTAAGAGAACATTATATTACCTTGTCACCCCTCTTTCCAGTCGGGTGTTAATTTGTCAAGACTTTTTGAAAAGAAATTGAAATATCCAGTTGTGTTATTTCTATCGTGATCAAATCCGGACCAAATATTTTTTACAAAACCGGACCTAGACCACATATATATTTCGGTCCGGGCGTTTGTACCAATTGAGTCCAAACATAAACAAAGGACACGTAATACAAACGATTAGCACATTTGCAGTATAGATGAAACATAATCAAATATGTGATATATATATTACATAACCATCAACAAGATACATAAACTCAACTCGCATCAAAAAAGAAAAATACAAACACACAATCAATATCTATATATGTATGTGACAAACTCAAACTCGAAATACGAAAACAATCTATAGCATCCACACACATAACAATGTGTTCAATATAAGTTGATGATCATAAAATCATAGCCATGGGCTTAGTTAGATGGAGGTGGAGAAAGAAACGGGAACGACGGAATCGCGGTGGGGAGAGAAGGCAAGGACGTCGGAAGCCCGGAACCAATAGGGTTAACGGGCAGCGGTGGGAGCACAACCTTTGGAAGCGTCGGAAATGGCGGAAGTTTGGGCAGCGGGATGGTGGTAGTTGGTATGGGTAGTGAAGGTATTGTCGGAGTTGTTTGTAGGAGATGACGAGCGTCGGAGCTCTCGACGAAAGTGAGAGCCACTATAAGGCATACAAGAAGGTAGGTCTTTGATGAAGCCATTGTATGAACTTGCCTTGTGTTTTGAGTTGGGTTTGATTTGAAGATTGGATTGGGGGGTTTAGTATTTATAGTGTTGTAATGTGTTGGTTTGATGAGATGTTGTTGGGGTAAGTTAGAGAAAGATTAGGGTTTTGCATGGATTGGTAGTTCAACTTCTCAACTAGATTGTTTTTTAGTGTTTTTTAGTGTTTTTTAGGGTTTTATGACTTGAATTTGGAATTAAAGTAAGATTACTTTTGGACTTTGGAATTGCGTGTGCAAGTGTTTAAGAAGATAGGTTTAGAAAATGCAACAAAAGCAATAGCCACAAGTGACATTATTTTGTAAGTTGGACAAACATGGACTTTCATGCCTACAATTTACATTTACAAATTATTTTGAAGACGATGATTCACCAATTTTGTTTTTCCGGGACCGATCTCTAACCGTGTAATGTTAATTTTATTTTTTATCGGTCTCGAACACAAGATATGAAAGACATATATCCAGCGAGTCACCCTTATAAACACAAGAGTTTCATCCTAAAATTAATGGACAATTTTGGTAACTAGGCTTTTTTGAGAAAATAGAGTAGTAACTAGGCTTTTTAATGTTTCAATTAATTAAATATATCCCAACCTTTTGTATTTATTTTTAAACTCTACACATTCTTCTCTCAAGGGGTACATTTACTAAACACAAAACTATAAAAAGTCTAGTAAACCAAATTGTTTCAAAATTAATTAGCAATAGGAGGGGTAACTCATGAACTTAGATATAAGGCTCACAACTTATTTTGTTATCAATGTAAGTTATTTTATCCCTTATATGTCAACCCTCTCCCTCAAGTGTTAACTACCTGAATTAGTGTGAAGATGTTTGGAAATGTCCCACATCAACAATATGATATTGAGTGAGCGGTGAGCCTAACATATAAATCTTATATTAGGCTCTTTGCCTATTTTATACCTTCTTTACACGTGTCATTTCGTATATTAAGTATGTTATTTATTTTTGAGAAATTTCGGATGATACCCTCGTGGTTTGAGGTATTCCGAATTTTGCCCAACAGTTTTTTCAAATTCGGATGGTACCCTTAAATTTATGTTATTTTCTGGATTATGCCCAAATTCATTAAACTTTTTTCAATTCCATTAAAAACATACAAAAGAAAATAAACTAAAATTAAAAAACAAATTACAATAGAAAGAATGATTTATTTATATTAAAACTAAAGTAAAACCGTAACTTTTTTTTAAGGGTACCATCCGAAGTTGAAAAAATTGTTGGGCAAAATCCGAATTACCCCAAACCACGAGGGTACCATCCGAAATTTCCCTTTATTTTTCCTAACTAGAAGTTTATGATAAAAAATGGACAAATTTACCAAGTTTGCTTTTTTGAGATTTTGTTTTACTAACTGATCTCAAAACAACCTAAATACAATTAGTAAATGTAACTTTTCTTTTTTACGGTTGAAAGACTTATATTTATAATAACTTCTGCGCTATTTTTCTTTTAATTTCATTCTTAGTTGTTGATATTTTAGTGTTAAAATTCTAGATCTTTCTCAACCGTATAGCGATTTTGTAAAATCTCAATTGATATTTTTTTTATAATAATAAATAATTTTCTTAACATTTTAATTTTTGATTACCTATTGAAAAATGTAGTTAACAAATGTTCACCGGAAATAGTTCATAGATAACTTACTATTTGCATTTGTGGATGTTCAAAAGTAATCTTACCTATTGTATCAAAGTCAATGTTGATTCACGTGGAATTACGGTGTTACATATTGGATCGTAGGTAACTTACTATTACTTGTTAAATTTATTTTGGTGTATCGACTTACCTATTGTATCAAAGTCAATGCTGATTTACGGGTCTTACATATTGTATCGTAATTGACAATGTTTGGACGAGATCATATCTGAGTATATGACCTCTTCAAAAGTTTTATGTGGAATAACGGTGGATATTGTTTTTCATACCAAAAACTCAACTAGAAATCATACCAGAAATTCATATCAGGAACTCAATAGAAAATTCAACCAGAAACGTGTAACACCTCAAATCCATAGGATTCGAAGTGCTACGGGTTAGTACCTCACAATGAGCTCTGACCCTATCCTGATAACAAGTTCACTGGATCTTAAAACAAGACACAAATAAATATAAAACAAACATTTATAAAATGGAAATATCATATATCGGAATCCATACAAAACCTCACAGCTAGTATCAAAACTATGCAAGACATATATCCATACATGCACAACCCCAAAACCCATTTTGCATGTACGGAAGCCCTCGGTTGAACACTCATGTCAGATCACTCACCAGTCCTCCTATCTTGCAAAGCATCTACAACATGGTATAAAACGTTAGCTAACAACCTACAAATTAGAATAACAGTAATAGCACACATAACACATGAGCACAATAAACCACACAACATGCTCACACACATAAATCAATTAAAATCTTTATCAAGTGGTTTCATTACTAACTCATATAAGAATGTGTTACGAGGAGTATAACAACCTCGCCTCTGTCCCCTTTCACCACACAAGTTTGGAACCGGTGTCAATCATCACTACCTAATGGACTGGTCGCAGAGATCCCCTAAGTTGCCCCATTTTGAGCTGGACAAGTTATCACCGTCCGGTTATCATACACATGGGCCAATTAACACATATGGTCATCCTAGTCCAATTAGGTTATCTAATATAACACATATACATACATCACTATTCCAATCACTCCAACACATAGAAGTCAACTAAGTAACCTGTCACAAGTTAATCCCGACCAATCTCGATCAACTCTCTCTATTCTTGTCGGCCCAAAAAGGTGACCGCTCATAACTATGCCGCAACCGCTGTCCAGCAGAGCCGCACCCACGGTGGCGCGCCTGTGGGCAAGGTCTTGTGCGGTTTGCGGGGTCTCCTAAAGGACACGAGTCTTACAAAACTTATACCAGAAACCATACTAGAAACTCAAACCGAAAACTCAACTAGAAACCATATAAAAAAATTCAAACAGAAACATATCAGAAATTCATACCAGAAACTCATATCAGAAATTCAACCAAAAATTCATATAAAAAACTCAACTAGAAACCGTATATGTTTGTTTTTAAAGAGAGTTAAAAACGGATCAATAATTTTTTACCTATCATTTAATAAAAGTAGTAAAATTTAAAGGGTATACAAAAAAATTTGTTTAAAAAAAAAGACATATTCCACTAAATTCTTTCCAAAAAAAATCCTCCTACCTTACAAAACTCTAAAATGTAAATAGGGCAACGGTTGTACTCCCCAACACCTAACTTTATCACTATATATGTGTAACATCTTTATATCAAAGGTTTATCGCATTCAAATGTACATGTAAATAATTTTAACATCTTGTTGATTATTTATTTTGAATATCCAATTACCATTCGTAAGTCATAAGTTCAAAAGTAGTAAGTAGCTAGTAACGAGATACAAATGCTCTAAGATCTCATTTCATGTATAAGTTCATTAACATGAGTGGTTCACCAATCTTATATTTTTTGAATATAAATATTTGATTTCAGATGTCAAAATGTCTAATAATATCCAATCTATATAGGAAGAAGATTGTGATCGTTTGATATATCGATTAAAGCTGATTGGATTCATAATTGATAGTTGATATTGAAACGTAAAATTTTTAAAAAGGGGAAAATGTATCAATTATAAGACAAAAACAACAAATTAAATACATGACCGGAGTTCATCACCAAACCAACATGATCAAACAATGAAAATACAAAACATGAACCGTACGTACAAATGAAATGTAACACATACAATATAAATATGCTTCATAATACAAAAGATTGTAAGGTCTACTTTGAAGGCGGCGGTGCAAGAAAAGGAAGCATAGAGCCGATGGAGGGGATGTTCGTCGGAAGGGAAGGCAAATTAGGGATCGCCCCTGACCCGATTGGGTTAACCGGTAGTGGTGGAAGAGTAACCTTTGGAAGGGCGGCGCTCGTGGTGGGTAGGGTTGGAATAGCCGGCAAAGGCGGTAGAGCCGTTGGCTTGGGGAGTGTAGGTAGTGTGGGTGTTGTTTGCAGGAGACTACGAGCAGCCGAGCTCGAGTCAAGCAAGGATAGAGCCACTATAAGGCAAGCAACGATGTAGAGCTTTGGTGAAGCCATTGTATTGCTTCTAGGTCAAGTCTTAGAAGAAGAACGAATATTTTTGAACAATGTTGGTTTTTGAGGTTGATGTGAAGAATATATATATATATATATATATATATATATATATATATATATATATATATATATATATATATATATATTGGATCTTAATGTGTTGATGATATGGTATATATAGGTGAACAAACTATAGGAAAATTAAGTTTAAATTTGTAGTTAGTTTAACTTCTCAACTAAATTATTTTTTGTGAACTAAATTTAAATATTGCATTTAAGAAATATGAAATAGTCAAAGAGAGTAGGACGTTCACGTTTTATGTTCAAAAGTTATAATAACTAGTGTAGTTCCCGTGCCAAGGCACGGATATAATTTGAATTTTATAATTTTTATAAAAAAAAAATTACGTAACATAATGGTTTAATTAACTAACGAAATATTAATTAAAACTTATAATTAAATTAATTATAATTTCAGATAAACAATAAATATAGACTAATTTAGACAATATTACATATCTTAGTTAATGTTAGTATACTATTTTATAAAGTTGATAAAAGTGAAATAAAAATTTTCAAAAGAAAAAATAAAAATAAATTTCAAAATTAAAATATAAATGTTAAAGTAGAGAACATTTAAAAAATTCAATTACAAAATTATCTTAGGTTGTTTTAAATAATATCCATAAAAAAAAAAGATGTAATAATTATATTATAAAAATTTATACATTTTTAAGTTAGTGATTATTTCCTAATTAAATATAAAAACTATATATTTATATGCTAAAGTTAGAATAATAAATAATCTAATCATTTTATAATTAAAAGTGAGAAAATTTTTTTAAAAATATTGAAAAGGATATCTTAATAATATATTGAAGATTGTGATAAAATTATAAATGAAAATAATATATCTATTATCTATATCATTTTTTTTAATTGATTTGTTAATTACTATAATTATAAAATTAAGATGCGCAAGAAAATGACACGTGGTGTGAAGTTTATAAGATCAAGACACGTGACACAAAGTGTTTCTACTTTAATATATGTATATAGATTAACTGATAGAAGTTTAATAAAAATAATTTCTTCAATTTTTTAATAAAATTAAAATACATTAGCATCTATACATAAAATAAAAAAGTATATTCAGTATAGATAAATATATGTATAAGTATATATATGAAGTTATTTTGGTATAATTTTTATCATAGAATAATAAATCTATTAGTATAATTTTAACTATTTTTATGTATATGTGTAGATATATAAAAAGACATGTATGGTAAGTAGATAAATATAACTTCTATTATAGGATAATTATACTATTACATTATTGACTAATTTAAATATGGCAAATGTATATATAATTTTTTTTTTAAAAAAATCAAAATTCTAAGAAAATGACACGTGGCATAAAATAAGGTAGGATGAACCACGTTGAAGGAAATGCTTTGGCTTTAATATATGTATATAGATACTATCATTTATAATAGTCTAATTGGTCCAGATAAACTATGGGCCGCATCTTTACAAAAAGCCCATTAAAAGCCCAATTAATAGAAGACGCTGCTTTTTGGATCCAAATAAGCCCAAACCAGGCCCATTTCAGTGGAGCAATACAATTTCAAGTTTGGAACGAAATTTTACCCGATTTTTTAAATGTATTTATATTCGTTTGAACATAAACAAGTTTGAACCGAGTTTCTTTCGAGTCGATCCAATTAGCTCGTCTTGTAGAGTAACACTACTATAAATTAGAATTCATCGTTACAAACTAGCCGGTATAGGCGAGTGAACTAAACAAATCGTTACGAAAGTGAATGAGTAGGTCGCCTCATATCACATTCACAGTCATACTATCGAACTTTAAAACATGTTCAAAATCATCCCATTTGGAAAATTAAACGTGTATGTATATGCACATATTCTCATATTTTTGTTTGGAAAGATATACACACGTGTGTTCGCAGTGTTGGTGATAGAAAGTTTTCCGGGGAAGAAATTTTTAAATTTTTCTATGGCGTTTCATTTTTTGTAATAAGTTGAAATTGATGATCAAAGTCCTCAATTGAAAGCAACGAGAAAGGGGTTCGTACTATAAATTAGAGTTCATCACTACAAACAAGGCGGAATAAAAATTCTTTAACACCTCGACTACTACCTACGCCAGCACCATCATTCTCTCTATCAAAAACTATACCTCTCGCCACCGGAAGGACCGTTCTCAGGACTCCTTATATTGGGCTAGAATGCTTGGAATCCACCTTGTTTGATCTCCCCATCCTTTCCCTACTTCTGTTTATGTTAAGTAATTGTGGTCGAGATGACCCACCCCTTTGTACGTCCTCTTCTCTATCTATAAACGTTAATTTTAAAAAAAATAAAAATCTCTAACACACGCGAGAAATCTCCATCACAAAAGGCAAAAATACATTGGGGGAGAAACTGGGTAACGGTCTCTAAACCGATCCCGTCCGTCCTGGTTTCGAATTAGTGATTACTACCGGAATCCCCGATGGATACAACTATCGATGATGATTTTAGTTGATTGATCATTGTATTACAATGTTTTATAACTGGAAAAAATTATACGGAAACGGAATTATTTGGTGTACAAATTCAGTTCTCAAAATTTCTTGAAAACGAAATGGCAACCTTATGATAAACGATGATTGAGATAAGTAGGACACTTCTTGTCCCATTAACTCCTCTGGTTCTTCTCTTTCGTGCATTAATGTCAATTGAACAACTAAAAGATTTTGTACTATAAATTCTTCTTGCTTGATATGTTCATCCAAGTTGATCGAATTTATACTTGATATGGGAACTTAGAATATTTAAATGAAAATATATAAATTATATATATGATAAAAACAACAACATCAATACAAAGACATGCACGTACAAATGACGTGTAACATTATAATACAGAAATGAGCATGTAAGGGTCACACAAACAATATAAACTATGCCTCATAATACAAAATATTACAAGGTCTACTTCGAAGGTGGTGGTGCAAGGAAAGGAAGGATAGACCCAATAGAGGGGATGTTGCTCGGAAGGGAAGGCAAATTGGGGATCGCCCCTGACCCGATTGGGTTCGCGGGTAGTGGTGGAAGAGCAACCTTTGGAACCGTCGGCATTGGTGGAAGTGTCGGCAGCTTCGGCAGGGCGGCGCTGGTGGTGGGTAGGGTTGGAATTGCCGGCAAAGGTGGTAGGGAAGTTGGAAGTGTGGGTATTGTCTGCAGGAGATGGCGAGAAGCCGAGCTCGAGCCGAGCAAGGAGAGTAACACCATAAGGCAAGCCATGAGGTAGAGCTTTGGTGAAGCCATTGTGTTGCTTATAGGCTAAGTGAATCAAGTCTTGTATGAAGAATGTTGGCTTTTGAAGTTGATGTGAAGAGAATATTAAGTTTGATATTTATAGGATTATAATGTGTTAATGTTATGGTATATAATATATATAGGTGAGCAAACTAGAAAAAAAAATTAACTTTAAATTTTAAGTTAGTTTAACTTCTCAACTAAATTATTTTCTATGATTTTAGAAACTAAATTGAAATATGAAATTGTCAAACTAGAGGAAAATTAGGTTTGATTTTACAACTAACCCAATAATTTTGTTAAAAAAATATTATAATATTCTAATTGGGCCGCATCTATACAAAAAGCCCATTAAAAAGCCCAAATCATAGATAGAGACGCTGTCTTTTGGACCCTAACAGGCCCAATCCAGGCCCAAAAGGACCTGAACAGTGGGGCCGATCAACAACCACCTTCAACGCTCTAGATAACGCGCCGAGCCCTTCCCGCCCAGGAACACCCTCTTGCAACCACAGTACACTCTTAGTCCGGCCACCGACCGTCGCGATCTCCGCCCTAACGATCTTCACTTTAACAGTTTTCAGCGCTCTCGATAGATCGGAGAGGAGATCTGGTCTGTCTTCGCAGCTCAGTGTAGCAACCACAACTCCGCCGTCACATCGACGGAGCCTCACGCCGTCGGTTTCCTCAGGGAGTAGTCTTTCCTCCTCTCTGACGTCAGAGGAAGGTGAAGCCGTTAACTGTGACGTGGCTTGTTTGAGTTCTCTCACACGCCGGACCACCTCAGCTAACAGCGACGCCTTGTCATTCTGACACCCAACAAACCGCCATACATAAAGAACAAGTAAATAATTACTATCACAATCATTCTCTCTGTCCAATAAATTATTCTTTTATTTTTTTCATGTCTCTTCAAATTTAAAATAGAATTTTCAATTTCATACGAAAGATACTTACTTTGAGAAGATTAGGGAGGAGAGTACGGAGAGTGGAGAGGTGGCCGTTGATTCTTTTCCGGCGAAGGCGTTCAGCTTCCTTGTGACTCTTGCAAGCCGCCAGAGCTTTTTCCTCCGGCGTCTGAGATACAGTGGTGACAGAAGTTGACGTCATCATTGGAACCCTTTGAAGAAGAAAGCTAGAGTTGATCATATCCATAGGGTTTGATGAAAAACCACCAACGACACCATCAGCACCGCCATTAATAGAGCTTGAGATTGGTATTACAGTATTCATCATCTCTCTCGCCATGAAAGCTAGGGTTTGTTAAAAAAGTGAGGATTTGGAAAACAAAGAATAATTCCAAGTCAAAACTCAAAATGTCAAAAAAGACCCACCAAAAGATGATTGCTTTTTGTTTAGAGGGATTGATTAGAGATCATGAAAGAACATTGATTGCAAAGAGATTTCGTCTTTATGGCGGGGAATCACCATAGTTAAAGAAAGAGTGTGAGATTGGTGACGACGATGATGATGAGAGGAGCATTAAATGGGGATTTTATATAGACGAAGGAAAATATGAAGAGTGAAGAGGGAATGTGAGATCTCTATTTGCTGCTTCATTCTGCTGCCTGATACTCATTTGCTTATGTATACAGATTCTTTGCCTGCAGATATTATTTTATTTTTTGTTGGCTTTCTTGATTGGCAAACAGTAATATATATTTTTTATTTATTATATTTAAAAAAAAAAAAGAAAAAAAAAAGAGGAAGAAGAAGCCAAGATAGGGTTTATTTTACATCAAGTTTCTAAGTTTGTTCATTTTGAAAACCCACGATGCTAGCTATAATTTGTGTGCAGATTACAGACTATAGAGTGATATATTTTGCTCTACATATATTGATATAGTGTTAATTATGATTGATAATGTAAAGTATATATTGCATCCAAGCATATACCCTAAAGGTCCCTAAGGATTTGTAAACCCTAATCCAATCACATCCTATATATATATATATATATATATATATATATATATATATATATATATATATATATATATATATATATATATATATATATATATAAATGTGTGTGTAATGTGTATGTGAAAACCCACGAAGCTAGCTACATGTAGTGTATATTGGTCATGAAAAAAATTATATATTCATTAAGGAAAAGATTAACCATCTATTTTATCAGCTATAATTATACAATATTACAAATTTGTGTATAATCCTTTTCATGTCACAACTCGATCACCGGATATAGTTTAGTTAGACCGGATGTCCATATGGATCTGCAGACCGGGAGTCGTGTGGCATACATCGCATTCTCTTTACATCTAAGTTTAATTAGTTAGACCTTACTAGAATGTGTGTTAGAAATACACATCTTAACACGACCCGCAAATACACTTAAGGTATTTGAATCAGTTAACACTTAGAGAAATGGGCATAACCTCTCTTTCTCCTTACATATAAAATCAGACTAGTGTAATACCCGCACGTTGTAAACGTGCGGATTTTGAAAATTAAGGGTTAGATTTATTATTATTATTATTATTATTATTATTATTATTATTATTATTATTATTATTATATATATATATATATATATATATATATATATATATATATATATATATATATATATATATGAATTGATAAGTAATTATTTATCCGTTTTGATGAGTTTAAAATATTTTGGAATATCCGAAAAAATATGCTCACATATAATTTTAATTATTAAAAAATATTTATTTAAATATTTTTATAAAAATTTAGAATTCACTTTTTAATTTATATTAACATTTAGAAATCACTATTAAAATAAATTTTTGGGGATTCGAAAAACGTGGTCTTGACACGTGGTTAAAGAGGCTTCTACTTTAATAGATTTAAGAGTAGAGGATCTCTCATACATGATAAAGAGAAAAATGAAGAGGATGAGTTTAACAAAAGAAAGTAAGAAAGATGAGACAAAATGAACAAAGGAAAAGGAAATAAGAGAGTTAGGGTTTGGATTGAGAGGCTAGGGCTGGAATATTCCTGCTACTTTGTTATATTGTTTGGCAGTCAATTTGACATAGCTGGGGGCCTCCCCTCCTAATTCTATAAAGCAATTTGCTTGATCAATCATTTTCTATCCCCTAAAGCTACTAGTTTTATCTCTTCCTCTCTCACTATTGCCTTCCATATTTTATAGAAAATTACTAAGATAAAAGTCTCAAAATGTATAATTTTTAAGGTGTGTATAAAGAGACTGAAATTTATAGACCTTCTATTGGTTTGGGAAAAGAATTTTAAAAAGAATGCATCTTTAATCATTAAAGTCATCACAATGATGTTCATGATTAGTACATGTTGACTTAAAAGTCTAATTTACTATCTTGACAACCAATTTTATAAGCATTTTAGTAGTACTGTATTGGTTTACAAGAGTTTTTCAAAAACTAATATGTAGGTTATGATTATGCACTTTCATTTCAGTATATTGAAAGTTATTAAAAATAATAATACTAAGAGAAAAAAAATAAGAAAACAAAAATTATAAGGTGTAATATTTATTGATAAGTTATAATTAAAAATTTTGTATAAATAATGGTACAATGAGAAAATTTATATGATAATTAATAGAGAAAATATTATTTAAAAAATATCAATAATAAATAAAAAGTAGATTAAATTCTATTTGTAACAAATTTTAATATTAATAACACTTAAAGTATATTTATACTGGTTAAAAGTCTTTTAAAGGTATTTGTTTTCACATCATTATAAATGCATGCTTAAATTATAGTTTGAAAAAAAGTTAAACTTTGAGTTGCCATTTAAAAGAAACATTGAACGTTATTTGTTATTACAAAACTATGTTATATATTCACATTATAGTTTGTATTAAATATCTTGATTATTTTTTATTAATAAAAAAAAGGAGGATAAATTGGTATGTAAAAAAAAAAACTAGTTTATTCAAACATATTATTGTGTATCGAAATGTATTTCGTTTCAATAACTAAACTAATTATACGACATTAAACAAATCTTTACGATAGTTTAACATGTTTTAATTTATAAAGTAACATTAGAGTGTGTTATATACACGACGCTCAATTTACTCGTTGCCAAAATAACTGGCAGTGTGCCGGTTGCTAGCTTGAACGTTGACCAATGACACCTTCAATTCAGGTTCCAACCCTAAGTTTTTTTTTTCCATCGGTTTACTTGCAAGTTTTTAAGACCTCGGAAAAACCACTTCAATGATTTCCCTAACATATAGATTTTTCTGTTTTTTACCATACAATGTAATAATTTAGGGCATAGTAGAGAAAGTTTATGCGGTCGAAGAGGGTAATTGGAGATGAGTTTTTTTTTAATATAAAAAATTCAACTACGCATTGAGATAGATTATGGTAACAAAACTTGATTCAAAAGTTTAATAATTACTCATTTTTAATATATATTAACTCAATTAATTTATAAATAAATATACTTTTTCAAATTTAAGAGCCTAGCACCCAATGTATTGTTTTATTTTCACTCAACTCATGTTTTGTTTAGTTTTTTCACTTCAACACATCTCAAACTTCAACTACTTTCTCAACTTCGACTTGTCTATGCACTGTTTAAACACCCTACTGCCACAATATAATTTTTCTAAAATGAGAAAAATCATAATAAAAAAATAAAAAATAAGACAAATAATTCCTCTTGTTGATGTGAAACAGTGAAAGACACCAATAATATTAACTTAATAATGTAAAGCTCTATACTTTTGTTTATATATATTAGATTCAAACTCAAGAACAATAATGTTAGTCTAACTTTTCAAAATTACAGCTGGTCTATTTCATGTCTGGAGAAATTCTGTCTCAAAAGGAAATTATCAATGACAATTCTGACCAGTCCCCAGTTCTTTTTCTTTTTTTTTTCTTTTTTTTTTAACTTCAAAATATAAAATAAAATATGAAAACTCAGACAAACAAAGTAAGAAAATGAAAGATAGAAAGAAGAAGAAGAGACAGGAAACATGTATACTCTTCTTTATACCAACATGCACAGAACAAAAATAATCCAACATTTATCTCTTTTTGAGCTTTTTGGTGAAAAGTTTAAATAAAATTGGCAAAAAAAGAAAATAAGGGTTTTTGGTTAATATGAAAACAACAACATTTGCAGATTTGCATATATTGTCCTCTTTCCATGTCTTTGCAAAAATGCTTTTAATGGCTTCTTCTGCATATGTAAGAGAATGTGTTCACTGTCTTTTTTGTTCCTTTTCTTGTGTAAAAAATTGAAACAAACCTCCAAAAGAAATGTATTTCAGGAGCACAAAGTTATAATATATAACAAAATAAATCAATAAATCAGCTTCTATCATTGCTTTTCTTTCCTTTCTGGTGCAAGAAAATCAAGGGTTATTAAACAGAATATAAGTCCAGAATTACTTCATTGTTATATAGAAAGATTTTCTGATTTTACAGATATACTGTTATCTGGTTTAGTATATAGTAATCTTGGAGATGAACCAAACAAGGCCTAACATTTATATATGGAGAAAATTGCCTAAACAGTACCCAATCGTATAAATTATCAGAACGATACCTCACCTATTGAGTCCAAGCAAAGATTAGTATTTGGATCACTGTTCACACGTTAAAGTTAACATATCGGTATTGAATATCAAGGGCAAAATTGTCCACCTACTTTATACATAAAGTTTATAGTACTGCAGATTTTCAACACCGATCTGTTAACTTGACATGTGAACAGTAACAGTAATCTAAATACTAATCTTTGGTTGGACTCAATAGGTTAGGTACCGTTCTAATAGTTTAAATGACGGGGTACTCAAGTTTAGTCAGCATAAAAGATGGGTACTATTTAGCCAATTTTCTCTTTATATATGAGTATATGTTATCACCTTAGAGAATAGAGATGATCACTCCAAAACTCTTATCTAACATACAAGTCTTTAACTAATGTGTACTCATAAGCTTATGAATTTATCACCAATGTTTATAAGACATGGGTCATATTTCCTCTCATGATTGAATACTGTTGCCCTTTATGACTGAGACCATTCTACATCAACATGTATTTTTTTATTACAAAAAGAATGCATCTTGAGGAAAAAGAAAAATAGAGATGAAGTATGGGAGTAATAAGTTGTACAAAAGCACAGCTTTAACCGAGCTAAACCCGAGGGTTGGACAGAGAAGGTAAGCAGCTAAGGCAAAAGAACAGAAACAATTACAACCTCATCAAGAACCCAATCTTCTGCATATTTGGGAAATGGGGAAGTGAATATATGCAGAGGCTCATCCCAGTTATTAAAAACTGAAGGCTGTGTCTAAGAGTCTAAGGGCAAGACTGAAAAAAAACTATTCTAATTCTCAATTTCTGAAATAATGATGAAATTTTCAGTACAAAATAGTAATTTGTTGTGTGTATACTGTACAGTTCTATGGGAGAGAGAGTCTCAGATAAGGTACCTGTACTGTATATTCATCTTTCACCTGCACCTACTTCACAATTTTGTGACAATAGTCCAAAGACAATATGATGTTGTCCTGCTGTATACTGCTCTTTTTCGAATTTCGCCTCAGAAAATGTCTAGTCTTGTGTACCTCATTTGCCCCTGTATCATACCAAGTTATCAAATCTCTTTTCTTTTACTAGCTGGCACTGCACAAACCGGCATAAAATTAAGGATCAAAAGTGAAATTTAGCTATTGAGCTACGCTTGTGATTTCAGTGAAAGTTAAGGTATAAAATGCAACTTTATAAAATAAGACAGGGTATTTAGTAATTTAATTACAAATCAGGAATACAAATATTAGAAATAAATGAGACAGGAAATATTAATGGAATTGTGGTAACTTGGTCAATAAAAGTAGTATTATAACTTGTTGCAAAAGAGGTATAAAACGAAGATCTATACACTTATACAGTGCTTTACCATACACAGTGCATTGATCTTCAAATGACTCTTAAAGCCGAGATACGGATTTTCTGCACAAAAGATTAGAGAATTAATTCTATAGAGTAGTGTGTGGTTCTATAGTAGTAGCAGGATATGAAGATAGCTGGACAGAATATGAGGTTTTGCAATCTAAGAAAACAGTCAAGTGACCTTGTGTGAACATATAGTCAAATAAATACACTAACATAGAAATTATATTTTAAGATTAACCTAAGGGACATTCACCAACAAACAGTAGCTGTTTATAGTGAGTTTTAATCAGCAAGGATGCACTATAATGGACCAACAATAGAAAGTGAGTCATTTCAATTCACTTCCTTCATCAAAATAAATAAGTAAATACAGTACCCAACTATTTTGAAATAAAGAAACCCCAGAAAATTTTGATATATGGAATTCATCAACGATCAGAAGATTCCACTTTCCTCATTTTATGGGGAAAGAACGAATAACTTGAAAATAGAATAGTGTGAAAAGACTGGGAAATGCTTGGTGATTGTCAAATAGTAGAGCATCTCTGGATTTGATTTAGAGTTTTGACCCAAAGCTTCGCTGTTTACTGTATCAAAACACATGTCCATACTACAAATTCAGATTTGAAAATGAATATACTATCAGATAGATTAATGAACAGAACCAAGAAAATAACCAATCACAATCAGAGTAGCTTTGTAGGGCACTAGTCCATACTGATCAACGTACTTCAAGCTAACTCAATATATGGATGCAAATTTTGTATCACAGATAGTGAGTTAACAAGGGAAAGTACTCAAATCTGAATATATTCCAAACAGACAGATAACCCTTTTAAGGTTGCATTTGGTTGTTGACAGCTAATCTAAAGTCACAGTTTAAGCATTCAAAGAAAGATAAATAATCAAAAATAACAATGTGTGAGCTAAAGTTTCTGATAGATCCAAAACAATTTTATGTTAAAAGAGGTCAACAGCAGCAAAGTTGCTTACCTCGATTAAGAGCCGGGCAAGCTGCAGTACATCATATTCATAAAGCTGAGATTCGAGAAAAGGGTTCAAATACTACAATAAAGCATTACAAGATCAAAATTCTCATGTTAGCCAACTTACCTGGAGAGAATCGCATGTAAAGAGCAATTGATAACACTACAACTTATGCTATTTCCCTGAAATATTTCAGAAAATGCCACAGAAGACTAAACTAGAACCGATAAATTGATAATAAAACAGTTACTAGTTTGAGTGATAATACAAGAGAATGCCTCTTTATCATGACTTTCAACAACAAACTAACAAAACAAGCATCAAAACCTCTGCACACAATACACAAGTTTCATCTTGGAGAGCATCAAAAGTTTCATTTCATTAAGTTCTTTCACTTTTTCAACTACAAAATCTTACACCAGAAGCAGAATGAAACTATATATATGTGCATTCTGCATTCCTAAGTAAAGTTAGGATTGCTTTACTGCGTGAGAAGGAAACAAGTTGCGAGCTTCGGGCTAGTATTCATAGAGATTCAAACTTATACACGCAGTCAATGCAAAAACGCCTTTCTGATAGACTATTACCGCTTTCACGTATCCACAAAATGAACAAAAAAACGAATACTAGTACTAGAACATTAACGTCTCTGTAATAATAAAAAACACTAATCTTCGTCACCGTGAGGCATCTCCAGGAAAATTTCACCATTCTTCTCAACAAACTGCATATCAGCATCTGTTAGAAACCCATAATCTTCCACATTCTGATCAAAAATATTTCCTCCATCATTTACACCTCCATTTCCCACAGCATCAGTCAAATTGGTCTGAAAATCTCTCCCTCTTTGTATGAACACATGTGATCCAACCCCTGGCACTTCAGTGTTCCCATTTCCGTAATCTACTGGTGCATCAGATTCATCACTGTCTGAAATATCCACAACACCTACATTCTCAACCAAACCCTTCCTCTTAACACCAGTTTTATCCTGTGGCAAACCGACCATGCCACCGAAAGGCGACCATGAATCAAACTTCTTCCCGTTGCTAGCACCTTGCGAGTGTGAAAACCCTAACGGAAAATAGGCAAAACAGCTAAAGCACTCATACTGATTTAAACCATCAGCAGCAGGAGGCGGACTACGAGCAGACACCCCTTGGAACGCCCTCCTACAACTATCATTTTGACACCTCAAGCAACAGCCCTCATAAACCCTAGCATACTCATACATATAGTAGCAATACGGGCAAACAGTCCAGAAATTCTCACTTTCTTCTGCACCAAATCTCTCACTAGTGAACCCTGTCTTAATCAATGCATCCAATTCCGATTTCCTCTCAGGATTCCCAAGCACACCCCATGCCTTCCAAGTAAACTTCAAAGCCTCTTCGGCATGGAGAAATGTCGATTTCACGGGGTTCAAAAGCAAAAGCATAGATTTAAATTTAGATCTGATTATGTTAATATCACAGCAGAAGGTGTCAACACCGAGAACTGAGTACCAGTTGGTATAGGAGGATCCTAGGGTTTCGGAAGCGGCCAATAGGATGTCGGACACAACGGCGATCAGTTCTGCACGGCGATTGAGATCCCGGTTGTCATTGTAACCATACGTTGAATCAGCGGTGGAATGGAGAGATTCGAGAGCGTATTGGCTACTGAGGGAGTAGTTGCGGAGGCGAAGGTGGTTCTCGGCGAGGTTAAGAAGTTCAGAAGAGGAGAGAATGTGCGTTTCTTCCTCCGGTTCCATCTCCGTCTTCTTCGGAGGGAGACGAATCGAGAGAGAACGAGGGATTCGGATTTATGGTCTTCGGCTGGGCTCGAAGCTTCGAAGGAGAGAGAGACTGAGAGGATGCGTGAGACAGAAGACGTGTGGCGGTTTCCTTTCACAGCTCTTTGAAGTGGACGAAAATACCCTTACAGGTTATAGAATTTACAAGCGAAAATTTCCATTCCGGGATGAAATCGTTACGGCGTTCGCTAATGAAATCTATTCCTTTCGCGCCTTACGCAAACGACGTCGTTGCAATAACAACAAATTTGAAGTTAATTTTGATGTGAAATATGGCCGTGGAGCGTGAAGACGATGCTTATGTTGGAACTATAATCAAATCAAATCATGAATAAAACATGTTTTAACACATGTGTGCGTCGGATACTTTTTCGGGCACGTTTTCGGTGGGCTCCGGCTATTATTAACACCGGAAAGTGAGAGTGTTGGTTTCCTCTCCGCAAGCTCTTGCTCGTAGAATATTTATACGTTAAATTTGAGTTCCATTTGAATGAGAAATGGATGCACGAAGTTGGTTTCATAATAGGCAATAACTTGGAAAAATTAGTCCAAAATGAGAGCTTCCCGTGGATTATAGGGAGGGAAAATCAATGGGATATATAGGGCAAGTATGCATCAATGCATGCGGCCTTTGTGGGTCATTACCCATTTTCAATGGGGAACGGCGTAGTCAAACCACACAGGTAGACCTAATTATAATATGGGTTGGTCACTTATATTATTTCAAACATCTCAGTCCAACAAATCCGAAAATAATGGGTTGTTGGACAGCTTGATGACTCCGAAATTGGGGATGCAGTTGGACAACTTGTTGACTCCTAAAAACGGGGCTTTTTCTGTCGCTCCGAATTACCTCCGTTTTTTGTCCAGTCAATGGGTTCCGAGGCCCAATCCGTAACCAACTCTACTCAAGTCCTATAAATAGAGTCTCATTTCAACACACCAGTCAATGGATTCGAACCGGATACATTCGAACGTGATAAAGAGTGTTACAAAGAGATTTCGATCTCGAACGTGATAAAGAGTGTTACAAAGAGATTTCGATCTGACTCTGTTACAATCAGGCACTATGCTAACAGTTTAACTAACAGGTCCCTAAAGAATAAGCCTTTATACAAGTCTCTTCGTTTGGAGGAGACTCCTAAGCAATCAAAAGTTGAACGTAAAATGGATGCAAAGAACCGGAAAAGAAACACAATGAAGTAAAGCAATCTTCGGATGCTTGTGATGAACAGCATATCCATTCTGTTTACAGACTTTCTCGATCTGAATCACTGATTTCAGAAAGTGGAAAGAAGTAGCTACCAAATTAATTGTTACAAACATTATTCAGAATTTCTGCAGTAATTGAGCTACTAACTGTAAACACAAATTAATAACTACTATGGGGCACTCATACAACTAAAGAGATCTTCCTCACGTGAAACGCTTCCTTCTTACTCTCTTTTTGATTTGGAAAGGACTTTCTTTCTCTGCCCGAGCATGTAACTGTACATATGTGGACTACCTGCATTTGAAAGAACAATAGGAATCAGCACTGGAAATATGATGGTGTAAACGGGGCTAAGGGGATAAAACTTCGTACCTGGAACATAGATCAAGAGACTTAAGATGCATGCATAGTAGTAGTCAAAGGAAAAATTCCATTTGTTTGGCATCCTCACACAGTATTTTTCAGATGCCTGCAAATTAGAAGATATAGAATGAAGTGTAAGATCAACCATACAACTTCAATTCCATAAAGAAGACTGAAGCATGAAGGCCCAAGTGTATATCTTTAGGACAACTTCTCTTAGATATTAGCCTTTAAGACGTGTCAAAAATCGGTTATTAGCCTTTAATGACAGATGGTAGGAAAAAAGATACGGTTGGCGGGAAACTGTTTTGTACAAAATGGTAAATATATGAAATAAGTGGGTCAAAAGACCATGAACCAATTTTTAGACTACACCAGCAGTATCATATTCAATTTTGAGCTCCAGATACCGGCAACTCAAAACATTGGAATTAGATGAAGCGCAAAAGTTACATCAGCTTGAGCTAATTGTATCCTAGATTGGTTATGATTTATATTCTCAGCACCCAAAATAGGTTAATTGTTAATGGACTTGTTTTAATCATTGGGCAGCAACTAGAATCTTATTCTAGCACATTACACAATATATATTAAAGAAGACAGTGCATGACATAAAAAATGCAATTGATATGCACCCGAAGCTTTCTAACCTTGGCGTATGGTAGGGCAAGATATGCAAGACCAACTTCACTGGTTATGCCAGTTGGATACAACAGAAGGAAGGTGCTATACCTGCATTGCATGACCAAATTTCCAACACTTCACACAACTGACAAACAAGAAAGCAAGATATTGGAAGAAGATAGCAGAAGCTGCAGGACCATGTTAAATCCATGTACCTTAGCCACAAGAGAAATGAAGGTGTAAAGCCAAATGCTTCTTTCATGCCAAAGAAGGAATAGCGAATAATCTGAAAACAAGCAGACACAAATGAGATATTGGTACTTAAAAAGGATTAGCAAATATTATGGTAATCTGCAGCAAATTCCTTGAAAAACAGTATGTTCTTCATGTTTTCCATAACAATAATTTACTATCATTTTCAGGTACTGTAACCCCCATGAGTAGATCAATATAGAGAAATCATTAATCCATTATTCATTCTTTGATGTTGATGGGCAATCATTGAAAACCCAGCAGAACAGGAAATGCAATTGGCAATACAGATCATCAATTGCAATATTGTGTATTTGTGTGATCTCTTTATATCCCAGACACACAAAAAAAACTACACTGATTAAGCAACCCCATGTTTCAACCCCATGTAAAAATGGGAAAAAGACCATATTTCACATTTCAAACTACTTAAATTGTGTTATTTTATACTACATTACTCAAATATAAAATTAATATCTTATAAAAAAATATATACTAGCTCATAGAGGAATCATTAATCCATTATTCATTCTTTGATGTTGATGGGCAATCATTGAAGATCCAGCAGAACAGGAAATGCAATTGCCAATACAAATCAGCAATTGCAATATTGTGTATTTGTGTGATCTCTTCATATCCCAGACATACAAAAAAAAAACTACAGTGATTAAGCAAGAACGAATAGAATAGAACTCTCACCTCAGTTATAGACCAGCTAAGTACTAAAGATGAAACAAGAAAGTGGGTTCGAATCTGCGAAAACCGAAAAAAAGCTTTTAATCAATTAAAATTCTTACCCATTTTCAATATTATGCAGCTAAAATGAAAGAGATGATTAAAAAGTACCAACCTCTGGATAACTGTACAGAATACCCCATACTAAGAACAGCCTTGACAATATCTGAGGTAGAGTAGCTGATATTGGAGACCTCACCAAACCTATCAACCAACAATCACCCAATCACCACTAGAATATAACATTTTTCTAAAATTTTAGATCTTTGGGCTGTTCAACGGCAAAGTTTACTTACCGACTAGAGAATGAATGATCTGTAATTACAAAAAAAAAAAAAATCAATATTAGGTTACAATGTGAAAATTGACAAAATCAAATAGAAACTGATAATATGCAATATGAAGATCAAAGATTGAGACCTCTAAACCGGCGGCGGACTGAGCAAGTATAAGGGGTGTCTCAACGGCCGCGTAAACATGTTCATAGCTGGCTTCCCTAAGTGTCTTAACAGCCAAAAACAACACTTGGGCCCTGAAGAAGAGAATCCACATAGCTTTAAAACTCGATTCATAAATCAAGTCAAAAGAAGTTAGAAGAATAGTGAGCTTTCCTTACCAGCCATAGAAGACAACCCAATTGTAAAGGGAGAGGTAAACGCGTCTGAGAAGGGAGAAAAAGCCCGCCATTTCTGCAAAAGTTGGTGCTTCAAATTACAAAGAAATAGCAAGAGCGGAGATGTCGAGGTGTTGTAATGGCATTCTTTATAGCGGAGAGAGATCGGAGATGAAGCGAATTGATTAAGTTAGCTTGTAGGTGAGCAGATGAACTAACTAATGGGGTCAGAGAAGTAGATGGCGATTGGCGAATAGCGATCTACAGTCTACACTGCATTTAATTCAGGCATAGTAGGACTCTGATATGGGTTGGGCCCAATAAGTTTTACGGGCCCATAAATTAGGCCCAATAAGTTTTCTGGATCCATACATCAGGCCCAATAGGTTTTCTGGGCCCATAGGCTCATATAAACAAGTAGGATCCCGGATTTGGGGTTCGTCCCAGTCTTGTATAGTTGTCTTGTAAATGATAATTATCTTTTTTTTATATAAATGTTAATTTATGCACAAGTGAGTGTATTTCGAAAAATTATAAAGTTTAGAGACATTATTCAAATTCTATATTTCGAGAAAAAAAACTAAAGTGTAGAGACATTATCTGAAAATTTTATATAATGGATGGCGACTAGAAAATCTTTAATTTTTAAACATCGAAGGTACCCATTTCGTGTGCTGGGTTTGGGTTTTCACATGATCATGACTACGCATATGATGCGTAGTTGGAGCCGATCTCAATTAGAGTGATACTGACTAACTACACAAATGATGTTCGTAATCATAGTTTTGCCCCCCAAAATCACATTTGTAAGTTATGGTTCTCCTAGTGGTTAAAACGAAACTAAACACACGAACTACAGTTCCGGTGTTGATTATAGATTTTTACCATCACACATCGTATACACCTATTTTTCTTTATAGTTGTTAGATTTTGGATCTAGCCGTAAGTGTATGATTGTATGACTTGTATCTTAAATTTTACGCATCTACGAAAGTCGAGAAAGATAAATGTATTCCTCATTCATATCCCAATGTTACTTTAACAAGATAAAATAATACAATCGTTACTTCGATATAAGCATAATTCTTGTGAGCAGTGTTGAATACTTTAATGAAAGCTAAAGCTTTAGGCGTGATGCCCCTGCCCCAAAAGAAACAAAAACAAATATGATCGCACAAATTAACATTACTAGCTAATTATCTAACATCAAAGATCATCCTAGTGCAATAGTGTATTAGGAGTCGCGTAATTGGAGGTCGCCAACTTCAAATATTTTCGGTTTCAAATAAAATTCAACGCTAAATTCAAATTTATAGCAAAAGTCTATATCAACGGAGTTTGTCTGGGTCACGGTTTTTATCGAGTTAATTGTGGACGGTGTTCTTGTACTTTACTTTCTTTTTGGAATATGCCAGATGATTTTTCAGTTTTCGTACGGTGCATTTAAAATTTATGTTTTTTTAAATATACCTTCTAAACATCCATAATTTAACATTTTTGAGAAGCAAAAAAAAAAATCATAATTATCATTCTTAGTTTATTATTAATAGTCATTTTAAATGTCAAGGTAATTTAATTTTCTAAATGGATAATTTATCTCTCGGTTTTTCCTTTAAAGTGTCATTAAAAGTTAATTTATAGATAATAGAAGACTGTATTTCGAAAAATTATAAAGTATAGAAGCATCATCCTAAAGCTAAAAAACCTTGACATAAACTTTCATAAGTAACGTATCTCATATATCTTACAACCTAACTTGTGATTTTTTTTCATAATAATTGTAAGTTTGATGATAAACCCGCATAGAGTCCATTTGGTAGACAAATTTATTTAGATCATGAGAGTTTACTCCTCGTATTATCAATTGGTTTTACGATGAAACTTCATCGGGTTTATGTGTTGGGTATGGGTCTAATGTGAATGTGCGCTCGTATGCACACGACCCTCGCTCTACCGGTCCGTCTGTATCGGACTTTGACATGGTATCAGAGCGGTTAGCTTATTCGGCTCGCGATCCTCCGAGCCTATGAAACTCCATCGAATTTATGTGTTGGGCTTGGGCATAATGTGCATGTACGTTCGTATGCACACGAACCCGCTCTACCGGTCCGTCTTTGAAAAGAATAATCTTGGTGATAAGATGTTCGGAAGACATAACATGATATATACAAATTAAAAAAAGTTCTCATTTCATAAACTACAATAATAAAGTTTACAATGCTCATGATGGTATCCGGTCGGAGTTTAGTTACCACAACTCCGGCTTTGACTCCGCCTCTATAATTTCAGGGTTTCTAAATGAATTCATACGCGGTATTATGACCGCACGTAATTGGACTAGATTGGAATGTCGGATAAACAAATTACGGTTCCGTCCCGTCCTAGACCGTAATATAAAATTTTGGTCCGATCTAAACTTTGACAAGATTTAATCCAAACAAAAAAAATATTTAAACAAAAAAGTCAATAAAGTCCGGACCATCTTCAATCAAACCGTGGTAGAATGGACTGTTATGATCCTCCTATTCATGAGATCATGGTCCGATCCGGTCCAAACCGTTTTGACAGCCCTACGCCGTTTTCCAAACGAACCCTAAATAATGATTGTTAACATGTTATCGTGTATAGTATTCCGCGAAAGATTAAAGAAAAGATAGAGTATTAAAGTGTCTTTCCCATAAACTAAGTTTCTCTAAGCATGATAATGGACACTTGTCTACATACCAAAGAGTCATATGTATACGTTATTGCCAGCAGCACGACTTTTATTGTGCTTTCTTTACCATTTTTTTAATGATGAATGTTGAGTGATTTGATGTAAGTTTTTTCGTGCAAATTCAAGATTAATATGATTCATCGAATCAAAAGAGATTACATGCATTATATCTACTCAACAAATATGTGTCGATATAAATATTTGATGTATCACATTATTTGGTTCATTTGATATTTGATCCGAATAATTAATACATGATCAATTGGATATATCCGATTCGGCATTTTTTCAAAATAGCGATTCGTATTTGATCATCCTAAAAATCTTTCTGGATAGGACTCACAGGAAATTAACGAATATTTTGGATTTGGATTTTTCTGAATTAGTGGATCGGGTACTTTTGGTGATCTTTATAATCTAATATTTAGAGTAAACTACACAAAACCTTTCATGATAATAACTCTTTTGTAAAAAAAACACATTTATAATTGTTTTTTTTTACATAAATTCACCCTTAATATATTCATATGTTTGCAATAAACCACCCCGTAATTTTTTTTTGAATAAAGTTACCCTTAATTTTAAACGTACATCAGATATATAATAGGGTTTGACACAAAATACCCCCGAGATGGATCATATATCAATATTTTGTGTTCAACGTGGGGATTGATAACAACAACCTAATGCGATCTATTTATAACCCTAAAATACCCACAAAACGGATCAAAATACTCGTACCACAAAGCCAGAGCGATACGAGCCTATATACTCCGGGACGGGCCAAAATATCGATTGTGAATCTAGTTCGCTCAGCTGCTTGCTGGTATTCTTAATTTGAAGTCAAGTTTTCAGTTTTCCTGACATAAAAAACTATATAAATTATATCCTGATTAAAAAATAAGATCTGTCCGTATAATTAAATTCTCATCTAAAATACTGTCATTAAAAATTTCCAGACTTTATAAACCACAAGATATGAAATATTAAAATTGTTATATGATTTTAGTATGAAGAAATAGTGTATACGTCAACTCTTACAATATTTTGTACACCACATCCTACACAGAGGCGTCTCAGTTTTTGTATATAGAATCTAAGATTTATTGTTAGTTTTCAGTCAATTATATACGCATACTGCTCCTCGATGCTCTAAATTGAGAGTTATAAATCATTTTCCTGACTGAAAAATATACGAACACCTGTCCATATAATTGAATTATAAAAATCTAGCTGTAAAATCCATGAACGAGTGTCGGTGAGATAGAATATGAATAACATTATTCTTGATGATTTTTTTTCTCATATATTTAATGCAAAGGGGGATGAACAAAAACCAGAACAAGTGCAAGGAAACTGTTAGCGGCAAATCGGTGATTTGGGTCCCTCTTCAATTGACACGAAGTTACTTCTTAAGCACAAAGATTAATGCACCTCTGTTGATTTCCCTATGGATTGCTTTTTGTGTGCTTTCAGAAAATTTACCCGTTAGCATGGGACCCTCCATTGATAAGGACACCGACCCTTCGCCTTTTTCACCTTCATTTCTCTTGCTTCTTTCACAATCACCAACCTGTGACCTGTAGAACTTAGCTTGAATGGCTGTCAATTAATGCTGCAAGCTGCTGGTTCTTATTTAATGTCTTTCTAGTCCATCTGAATTCTTGTTTAGTTATATTCATCGTTCATCCTCCCTTATTTGAGGTGCTTCTGTTTCTGGGTTTTTAGGGTTTCGTTTTCTCTTTCAATCTGGGTGTTGATTCGAAGTTTCAATCTGGGTATTTGATAAAATTTGATTTGATGGGGGTTATGGGCGAGTTCGTGCTGTGGATTGCTCTTTTCATTCCTTTGGTTCATGCTTCTTCTGCTGCCTTATCTGTAAGCTCTCTCTTTATCTCTCTAGATTAGTGTTATGATGATTGGAGCTTTGATTTTTGATTTTGTTTGCTAATTTGATATATGCTGCTGGGGGGCAGGTGAGATATGTGATATATTATTCGGGCAGGTAAGATATTGTTTGGTAGTTTTATATGTTAGTGAATTTCCTCATTTTTGCTATTGCTGTAGCAAGTCAAACTTCTATTTTGAGGAGTATGATGTATTGTTTGAATTGATGATACCATGAGAAATTTGTTGGTGAAATAAGAAAAGAATTCCTATGTAGTTTTTGGTTGAGTTCTGTCAATCATGTAAATGGATCTTTCGGTTCCTTTACTTGGTGAAGTTGATTGCTTCAATTGAGAGGATTTGTCAAAGGATTGAAACATGCTAGTCTAATGGTAGGTCCAACAAATTGACATCACTGATTTTCGAAAAGGCGATTTGAGGTTCAATTTTATGAGTTATATTGTGCAATTGGTTATGTAGTAATCTGTTCTTGATATTGTAGGAGTGGAATGCAGTTAAGCCTAGACACTCGAATCTGCTCAAGGGTGCTTTGCAAAGTGAAAATGTAAGTTAGTGAATGAAATGCATTTGTTATCTCTATCATTGAAATCTATTGGTTTCGGTTATTCAGCTCGTGTACGTTTGTTGTTCTCTAGTCAAATGGCGAGGAATCGGATCTCTGGTTCCCTTTGGCTGACCAAGGATGGAGGCCATACACAGAATCTCCCGATGCGCCCAGTGAGTAGCCACAATTTCACCTGACCTTTTTAGTAGGAAGACAATGCTTTGTGAATCTTTTGTTCATGAATTTTACGTGGCTTAATGTAGGAAAACCGGAAAAATCAGAGGGATATATTCAAGTATTTCTTGATGGAGGTTTGAACCAACAGAGGATGGGGGTAAGACTAAGCAGAGACTATTAATGGCATGAACAAGTTTCATTCTTAACAGTACATTTGATGTTTTTGTAGGTTTGTGATGCAGTTGCGGTCGCTAAAATTCTGAATGCAACGTTGGTCATCCCGCATCTTGAAGTAAATCCTGTTTGGAAGGATTCAAGGTCTTGCTTAATTCTGTGTTGTAGTTTTGTTGAATACTAAGGCATTTGTAATGCAGCCATTTCTAAAGAAACAGTCTCTCTCTTTTGACAGCTCATTTGAAGAGATTTTCGATGTTGACCACTTTATTAGTGTACTGAAGGATGATATTTCCATTGTTAAAGAGTTACCGTATGAATATTCGTGGAGCACAAGAGAGTTTTATGCCACTGCCATTAGAGAAACCAGGGTTAAGATGGCACCTGTACATGCTTCAGCTAATTGGTATACCAATAACGTTTCGCCTATATTGAAGAGGTCTGTGTAATGTTCTAGAAATTCATTTTGTGTTTACATTACCTAATAGGTCTGTGTAACGTTTCGCCTATATTGAAGAGGTCTGATTAGTATTAAACCAAACGGGCCCTAATACTAATCAGATAGGATGTGTACTTACATTATTTTTTGCTTGTTTTGAATCAGTTATGGTCTTGCTGCAATATCTCCATTCTCTCACCGCCTAGCTTTTGACAACATGCCAAAATACATCCAACGCCTACGGTGCAAAGTAAATTTTGAGGCTCTGATATTTGTTCCTCATATTAGAGCACTTGGGGATGCTCTAGTTACTCGCCTCCGAGATCCTTTTTCTAGAAGAAGAGAACTTGATGCCACTTATCAAGAAGACATCATTGATAGGGGAGACAGACATAGGCCTGGGAAGTTTGTTGTACTGCATCTTCGGTTTGATAAAGTATGACACTTTTCTTAACAATTGCAGATGTCTATTTGTGTTCATCAGCATTTCTCAATGTTTCTTGTATCTGTAGGATATGGCTGCTCATTCAGCCTGTGACTTTGGTGGGGGTAAAGCTGAAAAACTCGCCCTAGCTAAGTATCGACAAACAATTTGGCAAGGAAGGGTGCTTAACTCTCAGTTCACTGATGAAGAGTTGAGGAATCAGGGACGTTGCCCGCTGACTCCTGAAGAAATTGGATTGCTTCTTGCTGCTTTGGGTTTTGACAACACTACTCGCCTATATCTCGCTTCCCACAAGGTTCTTATATGAACTATTGATCTCAAAAGACTGATTTTCTTCAGTTTTTTTCTAAAATGTGTTGTTATTGATCTGAAATGTTTTATGGTATCAGGTTTTTGGCGGAGAAGCCAGGATAGCAACTCTAAGGAATCTGTTCCCGCTAATGGAAGATAAAAAGAGCCTTGCTTCTTCATCGGAACGTGCTCAGATCAAAGGAAAGGCTTCTTTGTTGGCTGCTGTTGATTATTATGTTAGTATGCACAGTGACATCTTCATTTCCGCTTCACCCGGAAATATGCACAATGCACTGGTGAGATTATTGTTGGAGATAATAAGTTCCCACTTGCTGGTGTTTTCGACTGTTGACATTTGTTTTATCACGGTATCAGGTGGGACATCGAACCTTTGAGAACCTAAAGACGATAAGACCGAGCATGGTGTTACTAGGGCAGCTGTTCTTGAACAAGAACATGACTTGGTCAGAATTCAGACAGGCCGCGGTGGAGGGGCACCAAAACCGATATGGCCAACTCCGAATGAGGAAACCAAGACAATCAATATATACATATCCAGCTCCCGATTGCATGTGTCACGTATAGAAGTCGTTGTCAACAGGCTAGGGCAAATTTTAATTATATTACATCATGTATCTTACATAGTTGAAATAAGGGCAATCCCATGATCTATGTGAATATTTTTTCGCATGGAGAATATACATATGATTTTGGGGGTTGTCAACAGTTTGTATATTTCTCGGCAAGATATATTTTTATGTAATTAAAGAGAACAAATTCATTGATATTGCAAGTTATTCTTTTAATATATATATAATACTGCATTTCCTATAAGTTTTTCCTTTACAAGATGAACAGAATAACATACCAATCGTGGTTTCAAGAAGATCCACAGCCATGTTATGAACTTATGATTCAGTTGTCTTTGTCAACCTTTTTAATGGTTAAAGATCCATCCTTTTCATTTGAATTCCTCTTTGTTGCCATTTCTTTTGCAGATTCATCAATGGGAAGACCTCTTTTCAAGCCATCCAAGGCAACCTCAAGAACAATATTATCTTCCAAGGCTGGTTTTAGTTCAGCAGGCAAAGATATCTCAATATGCTTTGTTTGAGAGCTGGCTGATGATATCACAGGTTGTTTGACTTCCATTTTAGCTGCAAAAGCCGAAGCTGGGGAACCCGATTTTGATGCTTTGGAATCAGATTTTGATTGTTGTACTGAAACTCGGCTATCCTGATCAGATGCCATGGTACCAGATCTTGATGTTTCTCCTGTCCTAGATTGGGATTCAGATTTTTCTTTGAGTTTAGAATCTGTCTTAGAATCGGTTGTCGGCTGTAGACCTGGTTTCCGGCTACCTTGATCAGGTGTTGTGGTAACAGATTTTGCTGATTCCTCAGTCCCACTGATCTTTCCATCTACAACAGAATCAGATGATGATTGCTCGCCTCTGGCTCGATTATCTTCTTGGCCTACATCTGATCTTGCAAGGCGAGCTTTCGCAAAGTCCTCTCCATTGATCAGCAACAAAGGTCGATTAGCAGTCACTTCATCAGAATATTCAGATTCCGCAAATGGAATATTGTCCACATCAGGATCAGTGTAACGATTCTGAACTGTCCGGATTGGAGTTGCAAGTCGAGCCCGGTGATGGCTTATAACTCTCAGAAGATCCAACAGTATAGCTTCCTGTACAAACCCAAGATGGGCATTCAGAGGTCAGAGCAAATAAAAAGTTCAGTTCATTCTAAATTGTCTTCTCCTTACCTTGACGCATTGGTATTCCTCGTGGTGTGAAGTCTTCACGAAACAGGATACGAGTATCTGATGAATAATGTCAAGCAATTCCATGGTAAAAAAAACTTGCTGAATACAGCAAAATGAACTGTGTTTACTTTGAAGAGAGGCGTCAATCCTAATATGGTTGTTATCTAAGTCGAACAAGCTGAACTTTGGTATGTTCATGTTAAAGCTTTAAAAATGCGTGTATACTCGGCTTAGAAAAATGATTTGATACTTACTATAAGAGCTTGATTTTCAGGGTTAACGTTGTCAAAGAATACGCGTCTGTGCAACTTTTGTTGCTCTACTTGAGGATTTTTGGCCAAGACCTTCCTCATATCAGCAACAATAGCCTGCACAAAAGAGTTGATAGAACAAGACAGTAGAAGCAAGAGATTTGATAGTGTTAACTGAGACTACTCACATGTATCTTATTGACATCCAAGTGACTGATAGAAATACTAGCTCGGATACGCCAGTGAGTTTTCTGACTAAGATTTCTCACTATATTCACTGTAAACTTGTGATTTGGAATGTAAACTGCTTCACGATCTTCACCTCTTATAAGTGTTGGCGACCACCATCCAACGTCCTGGTTTTCCGACATGTCCCACAACATGTCACAGAGAAATCTGAGTACAAACAGTAAAGAGAGTAACATAACATGCCTTTGAATGACTTTACCTCAACAGTTCCAGAAACTTCATAACCTTCAATATTGGTCTGAATCCATTCATTAACCACAAAGGGTCTTGTTGCTTGAATTAATACACTTGAAAGGAAGTTTGTGAAAATCTGCATATTAGTTGATTTAGGTAACACTGGTCTTGAATCTTGTTAAGGATCAATTAGAAGAGTTAACATAACTACCTCGCGACCAGCAAGTGTGAGCAACACTGTCCCAAGACCTCCAGCAGTCAGCCATTTCTTAGTAGAAAAACCTAGCAACTCTAAGAATAACGAAATCGAAGCTATCCACACTGAAGTATACACAGCTTTTCCAGCAAGGTTGAACCCCATCTGTCAAAATCAGGCAAATTTTGTTCTTAAATGCTTCAGATACGAGTATAAAACTTGGAAATGAAACATTCAAACATACACTTCCAGCATCAGAATGTTCAGTTGTCTCCACAAACACTGTATGAGCCCGTTGAACTGCACTGCATTAAAAATTGTCTCTCTTGTCAGATTACCGAAACAACTTAACGCAAAAAAAGTCTAAAGCTCTGATACCAAAAGAATAAACGAACCATGAAATGCAATAGGCAAATGTCAACACTGTTGACAGTGATCTTACAAAGGTTATAATTCGGATCTTAACAAGACGGCCAGCTTTAGTTGGCATAACAACTGGATCCAAAGCTCTGATACCAAAAAAAATACAGCATCTATAAGCTTCTTTTCAAAGAATTGCACTGAAATTTAGGGCACGTTCTTTTCCCATTTCCAGATATGTATCATATATCTGATATCCATGTTTGATTGTTTGGTAATTGAGTATATGGGGTAGATTTTGATATCCTTACAAAAAGACCGGTATCAACTTCTTCTCCCTCTCACGTGTCCCTCTCACGTCTCCCTCTTGATATCTGATATACCTCACCATCTTACCAAACACACGTATCATGTATCAAATATCAATCTCATACTCCTGATATCGATACCGATATCTGATATACTAATATCTATGGGAAAAGAACATCCCTTTAACATGTTTTAAGTTTCAGGACATGTTATCACCTGCAGATAAGCATTGCCCCTCCCCACAGAAGTATAGGTTCAAGATACGAGATTAGGATATGTCGAGTAGTACTTCTCTTCCAACTGTTTTCGTCTTTCTGCACATTAAACCTAAATTAGGAACCAAGATAAGGAAAGTTTCACTTCATTGAGCAGCAGGAGCAGGATACTACATGCAGAAACGCCTTCCTGCCGCCTCGTAGTATTGGCTTCAAACCGCAAAGAGCGAATACTATAACGCCAATAGCAACAACCAAATTGGCAGCTGGACTACCAAGTAAGGAATTATTTGGCCTGTGAAACACAAACAAGATAAAGCATAAAAATAAATCATACAATAGAAATTATTTGGTGTTCTGTAAGCTACAGCAACATATGAACTTACCCTCTCAATGCCATGGTAGCAGTCTGCATGCAAGATTTTGTGACATTTGAGTCAGGTGAGAGAGAAGAACGGCATTTGAGGACATTGTAACGAGACGAGAATATCGGCCTCTTTACGCAATCTGTGAGTTTCTGTGCCAGCAAACCGTGAGCCTGGATTGATTTGGGTTACAAGACTCAACAACTAACCATGAAAAGAACACAAAGAGCCTCCCTATTAAGTCCAAAATCATATATAGATACAAAATTAATGTGAAGAACATATGCAATACAGATCTTTAATGCAAGTATGATTAATTTACCAAGTAGAGAATGCCATATAACAGGGATCAAATTAACGGAAGAACATACCGAAGATAGCAACGATGCATGATCAATGGACAAATCTAGGTTATCCCTTCTAATGGAATACTGAACACAAAATATGAAGCAATTCTTAGTAACAAATATCAAAGGAAAAGAGGTTGAAATTCCAGTTTAACAATTTTGCACCTTGAACTGTTTATGAGGTTTTTGGTTCCTGCAAATTCCCGAATCTGGGACGAAATGCAACAGCCTTGTGACAGCCATCTGTCGATCAGCTGCTCTCAAGATCAATTAAACCAATTGCTGGGCTACAAATTGCCGGCAAAATCGATCACGCTGCCCCCACGATTTTGTACATGAATAAAAAATTGCATATAGTTAAGAATTAAGGGGGGCAAATTGGCCCTAGAAGCGTGAGATGACCAAATAACCGACTAATGAAGCCCTGCAACAAATTTGTGACACCAAGATGAAAAAATAGCCTTCTAATTAGGTATGAGTTAGGTCAAAATATGAGAAATTTGCAGGAATTAGAGCTTCTTCGCCCCAAGGGAAACAGGATTCGCCGACCAAGAGATCGAAAAAGGGAAGAGGTGGAGGAAGGGTGAGAGAAATAGGGGGAAACCCGGCGCGCGCGCAGAGGTCGATCATTCGTTGAAAATTTTTGGTGGCAACAATTTGAATTTTCATAAATAGAATTCTGAAGAAAATTACTCAATGAACGTATTACAACATAAATAATCACTCCACAGCAACTATCACACTCGAAACAAGTACAGAAATCAAATCTTCCCAATCCCAAATACAAAAATTTCAAACAACATCAATTACATAGCAAAGGAAATCGAAGTTCCGACTTTAGCTTGAAGGAGGTGGTGCTAGGAAGGGGATGGAAGGAATTGCAGTGGGAAGAGAAGGCAAATTGGGCAGTGGAGGCAATGCAGCCGTTGGAAGAGTGGGCAGCTTGGGCAGTGGGTTGCTAGCTGCGGGCAAGGTCGGAACTGCAGGCAGAGGCGGTAGGGCAGCTGGTTTGGGCAGTTGGGTGCTGGCTGCGGGCAGGGTTGGAACTGCAGGTAAAGGTGGAAGGGCAGTTGGCTTCGGCAGTGATGGCAATGGTGACAATGTCTGTAGGAGTTGGCGAGCAGCCGAGCTCGTGTCGATCAATGAGAGAGTAACCATAAGGCAGGCTAAGAAATAGAGCTTTGTTGAAGCCATTTGATCCTTGAATTGAGTTACAAGAGATAATTGTGTTTTGGCTTGTTGATTGAGTTGGATTGGATGTGAAGCAAAGATTAAAATGGATATTTATAGGGAGAAAATTCAGTGTTTGGGTTGATGAGAGATTTTTTTTGTTGGACAAACTTGGAGAAGATGATCTAAAATGGATAGTTAGTTCAACTTCTCAACAAGTATAGTGCTAAAAGCCATATTAATTAGTCTTGACTTTATAAAAGGTTGTAGAAAGTAGGATTTGGACATTTAAAATCTGATTAAATTTGTATTTTAGTAGGCATCTAGAAATGAAGAGTTTATTATAAAAGAAAATATATATGAAAAATAGGTATTGGGGTTTGATATTCCAAAATGGGTCAGTCGGTCGGTTTGTCTGAAAATAGCTAATATGAACTTTGTCAAAGAAACGGAGATTCAGTCTAGAGTCGAAAATAATCACCCCGGGCAACTCCACCTTGGAGTGCCTTATTTTCATGTCCTCTCCAGCTAGCCTCATTTGATGAACAGAAGCATAAGGTATTCATGAGAAACAAATCTTGGCCAAGAACACAAATTAAGTTTTAGTCAGCCTTGAAACATACATACATCATGATAAGAATGTATGAATGATATAGTTTCAAGTACATTTCTTACACTCCTTGTGTAGAAAATCAGATACTTAGTTACAGACTCAAAAGAATTCAGAATCTGGACAAAAAAAATGAAATGAATGAATTCACCATGAAATATGCTAATAACACGAAATTAGATCCTTAGTTAACCTCTCTAAACGGCAATCTTTCATCACTTGCTCTAACTTCTCTTGCTTTGCCAGTGTTATAGAATTGCTGATTTACATTCTCCTCATCTTCTTCACATTCTTGTAACCCGAATTCTTGCTTGAGACTCTTGATTTCTAGTTTCAGTTCCTCTTCGAATTCCGCTTGTGCAAGGAGAGACGCTTCTAACTGCCTACGAAGCCATTGGTTTTCTTCGAGCTGAATTCTGAGTCTTTCAACAGCCAACATCCATATCTGCAGCTCAAATTCAAATTCACTTCCTTGATAAAGCTTTTCAGTTAGCTCACAGTTTGATCTCTCTAAAGCATCACTCACCTCCTCAAGCTCCTGTTTTAATCTCACCTGCTCTTTATAAGACTCATCAAGCATTTTCTTGTACTTTTGGATCTCATTTTGGCTATTCTGTTCACAATTTGGCTGAGTTTCTGCAAATTCAGTTCTCAGCAGTTGCAGCATTAATGAAAGCTCTTCATTTTGCAACTTCAAATCTGTATTATCTTTCTTAAGGTCCTTGATGGATGCCTCTTTGAGATTCAAACAGAATTTTTGCTCATCAAGATCCTTTTTCATCTTCTCCATTCGCGAACTCCATTCTGCTTCCTTGGATTTGGAGTTAGATAAGCACTCTTTGTGAGTCTGCTCCATTGATTTAAGCTTGCTCTTAATTTTCGCCATTGCAGAAGGTGGTGTAGATAGAGCTTTCGGGATATGAGCTTCTTGAAGCTCTTTCAATGAGTTAAGCAAATCTTGATTCTCCTTTTCTAGCTTCTTTGCTTTATATGCAACTTCTTTAAGTTCAGATTCCTTTTCACGCAGTTCATCTCTAAGATCAGAGATTTCATCATTAATTTCCACATTGGAACAATAAACCCTTGACTTTGCTTCCCAGCATTCATCAGAAACACTCTCCAAGCGTGATTTCATCTCGGAAACTCGAGATTCGAGATTCTGTCTACGGTTTTCTTCATGTGCTAAGGCTTGTTTGCACATCTCCAATTGGGATCTAAGAGATTCAGCTTTACTTTTCTGAGAATCAACTGTTGATTGCAGTGTACTAACCTCATCAATCAATGAGGATTTCTCAAACTTCCATTCTCTCTTACTTTCTTCAAATTGTTCTTTCAGCCTCTCATGAGCTTGTTTGAGAAGCTCAAACTGTTCTTTCTTCCACTTAAGCTGATCTTCCACTTTCCTCTTCCCATCTTCTAACCTCACCAATTCATCCTCTTTCTTCCTTGTTTCTTTCAGAGCTTTCACCTCAGCCTCAGCCTCTAAGCACTTCTTCTGCGAAGCAGATAACATCGATTTAATGTTTTCGACCTCTAATCTGAGAGCACCATTCATCCTATCATGACCCTTGTTCTTCTCATCAGCCTCATCAACAGCCTTTAAAAGCCGACAGTTTTCCTCTTCTAGTTTCCTTATGGTTTCATCAGAATCAGTTTTTAGCTTGGCGTTGGTAGAAATCAAGTGTTTGATCCTCGATTCCTTCTCATTCACTGTGAATTTGAGTTTCTCGATCTCTGACTTTGCTAATTCCAATTCCCCGTATACTTGCTCCATTTTCATACCCTAGAATCAGCAAAACACAAATCAAACATACATACAAACCCTAATCCCAAAAATCAAACCACCAGGAACAAATGCAGAAAGTAAAACACCAAATTCCGATTTATAAGAAGAAGAAAAAAGCTAAAGATTCACAACAAGCTATGAATATACGATTGTTTGCTTGCCTACTGATGAACCAAAAAGGTGAAAATTTGCGAACCTGGAGAAATTGATTGTCAAAACTTCGATCAGAAACTTGATTCTTCTTCTAGTCGTCAGTTCTTCTACCAATCAAGGTCCAAAAAATAAGAGAATTTGAAGACTTTTAGCTGATTTTTACTAAGTAATTGCTATGAGTATGGTGAGAGGAGTGAGTGCAATTGGGGGAAGTGATCTATTGACACATTCAAGAGACGTTAGATTTGCTCAAAATAAAAATAGAGCCGTTAGACTGTTAGAGAAACAAGTAAAATCTTATTTATCTATATCTCCTTTTGACTCACTTGATCTTTTTGTTTTTTACCCGTTGAAGCTTTTCAAAACCTGACACTAGCCGTTACAAAGAAGAGTTTGTTGGAGAGATGGTCGTTCTCATGGGCCCCAGTCATCAATGAGTTGGGCTGGGCCCTTCAGTACGGGACAAGTTTGTAATCTGGGCCCCAATCTTAATATGGGCCCATCTAATTCCGATATTTATGGGCCTTTTATCCATAATATTAAGTAATAAAGGGTAGTAATTTTGTACTATGAATTGATATTTTTCTAGTCATGTCTATTTTCTAAGATATTTTTCATATATTTTTAGTAAACTAGTAAGATATTTTTCATATATATATATATATATATTAAAATTAAAAAATTAATTAAAACAAAATTTTCAAAAATTTAAATTAAGAAAACAAAATGTGATATATAAAATTTGAAATTATAAAATTAACTCAAAATTTAATTTTCGTAAATTAGAATGTGCCTTCATTATTTTTTGAAAATTATAAAAACAAAATCTAGATGTTTTTTTATTATGTTTTTGTTTTTAATTAATATTTGAGTAAAATTGATGTGGCATGATAATTATTAGATTAAAAATGATTTGGCTTGCTGACTGTTTATTAGTTTTAATAAATTTTCTTATCATGAAAGATATTATGGCAAACAAATCCGTAAATATCTTGTGCAATATTGTAAATAAATTGGAAAATAGATGATGTGGCTAACCTTAACACGCTGAACGAAGTGGGTTCCGTTTTAGTAACATATATAGAGAATTACAACCCTTTATCACCTATGACTGTCCAAATTAGAATTTTGGATTGGACCTAAAAATTCAGGTCCGGTCTGGACCAGTTTGCCAATTTTATAAAAGTCCTATTCTAGGCCCAAAAAGCCCAAGAAAATATATAGAGAAGTTTGTCCATTCAATCTGGACGGAAAATTCAGGTCCGGTCCGGTCCTATAACAGTTTTCTGGTTAGGATCGAAATAGGAGTAGAAATAGGAGTAGGGTTAATATAAGAAATGAAAGCATTGAAAGATAAATAAAAATTGTGATTCAATGATTGAAGTTGGCATCTACAAATGGACCACTCAAATGAAAAGATCAAGTCACCCACTTTATGTTAGTCTATTAATGATAAGAAAACAAAGTGTCACGAAATAGTTTCGATTTCCAGCCACTAGTTTGTTTTGATGCCAAAGAATGGCAATCCCTATTGGTAGCTCTACTTCTCTTTCCATGTGTTTCAACTGATGGCACATGTGACACACGTGTTCGGCCCTATATAGGACGAAATAATCTCGACTTTAAGGTTCGTTTGGTGTCATGCGGTGATTATCTTCGATTCTTTATGGAAGTCTAGATCATACATGTGTTCAAAAAAATCAATTGGGTTGTTGTTGACCGATTGACCCATTTGAAAACTTCGAACTCCAACCCACCCTTTTTACGACCCGAACTATCTCTAGAAGATAGTCTTCCTCAAATTGAGGTTGTCTATCGTAATTATGTAAAGTCTGTTTATTATTAATATGAGTCGTCTGATGACGGAGACCCAATAAATATCGTATAAGCCAGATTGACTTTTGTGAGTGCCGACCGGTGACCCAATTAGTTTCTCTTCCTTTTTGAAGTGGTAAAAGGATAAGTGTGAATTAGATTCTGCTATACCATCCAAAGAATATCGAGACCTTCTTTTTCAATTTTTACACGATAAGTCTCAGAAAATATAATACTGATTTAATATTATTTACAAAAGTAATGTGAATTCTTAAAATGGAAGCAATAACTTTATCTTTAGATTTATGAAATAAATTCTAGAAGCTTTTATAGACTATAGGTCTATAGCTTGACTGCCATAATTCAATTGATACGTGATAGATTTTGGTGGAGAAGACTACGCAAACGGTGGAGATAGAACCACACTATTATTGATATTATGATAGCCTTTATATAGGCTTTACATGAGAATATTAACTCCTAATATATAGGAAACTAAATAACAAAGATATTATAACGATCTTATTACGATCATGATCTTGATCTTATTACGATCACGATCACGATCTTATCACGCCTCCTCAAGCCGGTGGTGGGTGACGGATGGACGCGCAACATCGAGCTTGAATTTGAGAAGTTGATACTCGGACCATAAAACCTCGTCAGTTGGTCGGCGGAACATGTAAAGCTAGTGTGAGCCATATGTTTTTCTGACGCTTCATTTGACTTGCCTTTGAATATATTAATATATTCAATTTGAGGCAATGAGTCTTGAGCGAAAGTGGTTGGGGGATCGTTGCTCTGATACCATGGTAGATTTTGGTGGAGAAGACCAAGCAAACGGTGGAGGTAGAACCACACTATTATTGATATTATGATAGCCTTTATATAGGCTTTACATGAGAATATTAACTCCTAATATATAGGAAACTAAATAACAAAGATATTATAACGATCTTATTACGATCACGATCTTGATCTTATTACGATCACGATCTCGATCTTATCAATACGTACTATATGAAGTTTTATTCAAAAAAATAAGTAAATTTATTGTTAATGAATGATGTTGATAAATATCATTGATGATGTGATATGTATTGGGTTGGAAACGATATAATTAATGAATGATGTTGATAAATCTGTATTGTAAGTTGGGTTGTGTTGTATGCTTAATATAGTTGAGTTTTTTTTTTTCTTTCTAGAGATCATGTATAGACTTATATACTTATGTATAGAATTGTATACTTGTGACTTCGTTAAAAGAGTGATGTCCCATGTAAGCATATATGATCGTGCGACATGATGCATAGAAGCCTCTTGCATGTATAAAAATGTGCATACACGGTGTCTTAGTAGGGACCAAGTCGGAGAAAGAAGGTGGATATTAAACATAGGAGACGAGATTACATATCTTCATAATCATTAGTAAGTCGGAGGGGCACATGTAAGACCTGAGAGAGTATTATGTTATCCTGCGTTGATGAGAGATGATACATTCATCGCATTACATTCTTTGTACATTATATCATCATCATCATTAGCATTATCATCGTTTTTTTATTATGAGTATATTTACGTTGACACATGATTATCAATATAGATTTACTTATATTATCTTTATTGTTACCTTTATATATAGTTAATGCGTTTACCAGTTCAGCGGTTCATAGTATTTGTTATAATTTAACGTTCATTAAACTTAAAATATTCAGTTTGTGCTTTCGGTGATTATGTCATAATATTTTTAATACAGGAGATTATATAGTTTGATATTATGAACTTTGACATATGCGTCTCTCGGTTAATTAGGATGAATTATGTTATAAATATATATATATATATATATATATATATATATATATATATATATATCACGGATTTGACTATATTCCTAATATTTTATTTTTGACGTTCCTTACATGATTCATACAAGTTTTATATAATTCTTCAGTTTCGACACTGATTTTGGGACCCTAGATAACGGTTTTATTACATTGTTGATTTTAGGATAAACTGCAATTTTAACTATGTTCGCAAGAAACTTATCGGAATTGGTGATTAGTTGCACCCACACGTGCCTTAGGAGTTTGGGAAGATTGCTGTATTTTCGTGTATATATAGTATATTGACTTTGAGTATAGGTTGTTAAGGTTGTTTCGATTTTCGCCTTACTTTTTTAATAGGGTGAAAATTCATGCTACTAAAGATATTTTCCCTTTAGATCGAATGCGGGTCATTTTTTGTATAAAACGGGTATCTATATATCTAAAGAAAATTTATTTTAATTACTTAAATAATATTCATACACCTTAGTTTTGATTCTTTCTTATTTTGTTTGACTTTTGATTAATATTTAATAAAAAAAATTCATATTCAAATATTAAGTTTTAAACACATAATCCGAATATCCGTGAATAATTATCCGATCTAATATAACTTAAATCATATTAAGATATTTGGTTTTGTCTTCAGTTTAACTTGATTATCCAAATACTCGATCAGAATTAATAAATCCGCAAAATTTTAAGAGAAAATTTTAAAATAACGTATAAACATATTTTGAATCCGTGCATACCACGGGTCTATTCATATGATATATCATATTATACAATACTCCGGCACAATAATTGATCTTAATCCAGGAAAATTTGGATTTTTTACTCAAATAACAAAATTATATAAAATAATTATCAAAATATCAAATTCTAAAACTTATTTTCCAATCTAGCAAATTTTCTGACATAAAGTAAAAAGTAATCTTGATCCGCGTGTTTTTTAATATATTAAATTTATACAATACAAAATAAAATAATAAGATAAAAACTAATGAAATGCGATATAGGGGACTCGAACACGGGAAAATTGAAAAGTAACGAGTATTGCAAACCACTATACCATGATGACTTCATTGATGATTTTTGCTTGTGTATATATTTATACGCTAAAAAATGAAAACAATTATTGATTCTATTAAATCTACCGGTTGGTTATTTACGACTTTTAGATTTATAAATTATAATCCTATGATATATATGTATTAAAAATAATTAAGTAATTGAAATTTTTTTTTTTTCATGAGGTTTATTTATTTATTGATTAAAATTTAATAATTTTATATATAATGATAATTTTGGATGTCTTTTATTCTTCTTATATTTTAGAATAAAAATTATCATGATTACATAAATTTTTAAGGCATAATTAATAATTTGAAAAAAATTAAAATAATTGAGTTTATATAAAATTATCGTTAGTCAATAAAAAAAAATTGTATAAGAAAAAGAAGAAAACGTCATGAATCCACAAAATTAATTATTTTGGGATGATTTCAAATTTCATAATTTATACTCTGAAAATATATGCTCAAAGTTTATATTCTAAAAGATAAAAAGAATATAAAAATATCACATAATCAAATATTATATATATAATTAATACTTTTAAATAAATAAATAAACCTCATGAAAAAATTAATCATTTAAATTTGAAAACGGTATTATGATATATATATATATATATATATATATATATATATATATATATATATATATATATATATATATATATATATGATAAATTATAATTTTAAATTTTAAAAATCGTAATAAACTACCGGTAATATTAATAACCTGTGTTTTAAGAAAACAAACATATTAATACTTACATAAACAAGGATTTTCAATGAAGTTAATCTGGCATGGTGGTTTGAAGAGTGAGCATTTTAACTTGCACCTGGTTCTTGGGTTCAAGTCTCCTCTCTTGTATTTTTTTCCTTTTTATCATTTAACTTTGTGCACTATTAACTATATGAATTTAATTTATTAAATAAAAAACGCGCGGACCAAGGTTACTTTTTTTACTTTTCGTCAGAAAATTTGCTATATTGGAAAATAAGTTTTAGGATTTGATATTTTGACAATTATTTTATATAATTTTGTTATTTGAGTAAAAAATCCGGAAAATTTCAGGCAAGTGTTTTTGCTTTCACTAAAAAAATGATTAGTTTATGGTAATCATACATTTAAAGCAAATTTATCATAATTAGATATAATTAAAGTCAGCTAATCTTCTACGTGATGTGAAAAGGTCCATAATATCGAATAATTTATATCTTGGTTCCATTTTATTATATTTTATTTAGGATTTAGTAGAATTGAATGATTAAGTTTAAGATTGATTTTGTTCAATAATTGTACAATAGTTAATTGTTATGTATATTGAATATATAACTTGTTTCAGATATAATATGGTTCCATATACTGATATACACATAGGTATGGACCAAAAACTCGAAAACCATGAACCCTATGTGGACGAGACCGGACCAAAACCGTGAATCCAGTCCATGGTCCATCGTACGTGATTGTATTGGAATGTCGTATATAGGCGATGGCCGCTACGAATGTATATTATTGATTTTATTTTTATCTTAAAAGTTTATTTTGTTATGTATCTATCAAAATGACATTTCATCAATGTCTATCTTAATATAAGGTCAATATCAAATAAAAAAATTTCTTATAACAACGGGGAGAAAATAAACCCCATAGTGGTTCCTCTAACTTTTGGGGTTGACCAAATAAATAGGCCTAGATCTATGCCACGAGAGGCTTGATATAAGAAGCGTTTAATATGAAACAATAACGTTTTTTAACGTAATGTGTAAAATGCGAATGATGAATAGGAATACAATCGTGTTCGTTTTGTTTGATAAGATGTTGTGCACTCGTGCTCAACATAAAAGAAGATTGTGTGCACTTAGTTCTGAGCAAAAGCACGACCGTGCTCCTAAGTGCACACAAAGTTAATAAAATAAAAAAAACACGACCGTGTTCCTAAGTATAAGATTGTGGTAAGAGTATAATTAGAAACTATATATTATTTATATTAATAATTTGTATTAATTAATTAAATTATTAAATAAAAGTATGTGAATAAAAACACGTCACACAAAATTAATAAAAAAATAACACGTGATAATAAGATTTTGGGCAATTTTGATAACTAGGCCTTTTTGAAAAATTAAAGTAGTACCTAGGCTTTTTAATGTTTCAATTAAGTAAATATACCCAACCTTTTGTATTTATTTTCAAACTTTACATACTCTTCTCTGACGGGGTACATTTACTAAACACAAAACCAGAAAAAGCCTAGTATACCAAATTGTTTCTAAGATTTTTCGCTTTCGTTAATTATATAGACCCCAGAAGTGTATTATATACCTGTAATGGTTAAATTAGGGTATATTCCTCGACTCACCACCAAATCCTAGTGATCATTTCAAAATGATTATTATATATGTAGAAGATAACTATACGGCAAACATTAAATAAATACCACAAATAATTGTAAGGTTTTACATTTTCAAATTTACGCACACTATATTGTATTTGTCACGTCCAATAGTTTAGATCAAAGTAGAAGAAATAAGCAATTACAAATAATAAATATTTAAGATGAAATTGCGTGAAGTTATTTTATAGGCTGAATTTGGTCAAGTAAAAATGAGGGTTTGTATTTTAGTAAATATAATTTAAAAAATTTATTTTTACATTTACTTTATAAAAATTATCTTGGTCATACACCTATTTAAATAAATTTTTTGATTACATGTTAGATATTTTTATTGTAATTATGGGTGAGACAAAATAAAATTCAGTTCACATTACATGCGACATATTAGTTAAAATTTTCTTTGTAATTTATTTGAATAAATTTATATATTATCTATTTGTATCAATAAAATAAATTATCATCAAATGTATAAACACATGAATGTGACATAATTATTTTTGTATAATAAATTGATTCATATTATAATCTAAATAATTATAATAATATTCATTTAAATATATTAAACGAATTAAAAATCGGTCAATTAAAAGGATTTAATTTTAGAGATATACGAAAAGATATACAAATTGGTGAAATTGCAAATCTAAATGGATGATTAATAATAATAATAATAATAATAATAATAATAATAATAATAATAATAATAGGGAGATGTTTAATACTTAATAAATGTAATAATTAACTATTTTTGTATGGTAAATTGTTTCATATTATAATCTTAATGATTATAAAAATAATTATTTAAATATTAAACGAACTAAAAAAGGTCAATTAAAAGGATTTGATTCATATTATAATCTAAATAATTATAAAAATATTCATTTAAATATATTAAACGAACTAAAATCAGGATTTGATTCAAATATACGAAAAGATATACCCAAATTGCAAATCTTAGTGGATGAATAATAATAATAATAATAGGGAGATTTTTAATACTTAATAAATTTAATACATAATATGTTGAAGAGATTCGTGAAAATATAAAAATATATAAACCGGACCGGACTATGAAGGATGTACACGTGTCGCTTGCTTGCACCACAGACACACGCAAATGATGAATTGGGTCCCTCACACTGACACGTCAAGGACTTAGAAGGTCCATCTCCAGATCCAACGGATGGTGATTTTCTAAATTTTATTATTCTCAATAAATCATTTTCCAGGGTTACCTTCAACCAAACTCAACATCACCGATTCACCGACCGTCCGATTTTCCTGTAGCAAGATCCAGCCATTCATTCCTGGAAGAAAAAAAATTAAAAACTATAAATTCATCCTCTGCGATGCTCGACTTGTCAGATTGATGTCGCCCCCTCTCAGAGGTGTGTGCGAGAGAGAGAAGAGGATGAAGTGAGGCGTTCATAGTATCCATTGCTAGGGTTTTGATTCTGGAGCTAAATTCTTGCACTGTTTTTTCGTGCCGCTAAAAATATCTTTCTAATTCCGGCGGTGTTTCACGCTTTTCCGATTTCTGATCCATTTCGCACTTGAAGAAAACCGATATTTATAAAATTCTCTAATTATTGCTTTCGGTTGCTTGGGGTGTTTGTTATGGTGGTGATTATTGGTGGATACGGTCGTGGCGAGTGATTAAATTGGTCATATTAACGACCTCCGCGGTTGGATTTTTTTGTTGCCTTTATCTCCCAAAATTAGCCATTTTTGCGCTTGAACTTTATGTATTTTGTTGCGGAAATCACTATAAATGGAAAATTGATGCGGTCGACGAGTGATTAATTTGGAAGCAAAACTATCGATTCGCAGGTGACTTGTTTTTTGCTGTCTATTTTGGTCAAAATCGTTGCTATTTTGTCGATTTCACTTCAACATCATTCTTCAATTGTTTTTGCTGATACTTTGAATCTCGATGAAGTAAGAAAATCACTGAATCAGTTCTCCAAGATTGTTGAAGTTGTATTAATTTTTGCCAGGTGTTGAAATTCGATACGAATTGAACCAATTGGGTTATTTGGGAGGCGATTTATTTGAAAAGGAGTTATTTTTGGAATGGAAGTGCCATTTCCGAGCTTTCAGTTGTGGTGTTGGGGGAAGAAGAAGGAGGAAGTTTCCGTTTCCGATGAGAGTTCTTCCTCAGATTGGGGTTTCGGGTTGAGAGAACCCGAAAATGTAAAATTCCCAACTGTTACTAGTTCACAAAGGAAGATGAAGAAGAAAAGGCAGAGCAGAGAAGATAAGCGAGTTGATAGAGAGCATGATATTGTTATAGTCCCATCGGACGGCGTTTGCTTATCTGGGTCTGAATCGGACGACTCCGATTGGTCAATTGGATGGTTAGAGCCACATGGATCTGATTTCTTGAGCGATGATGAGACTGATGATAGCTTTGCTGTATTGGTTCCTTGTTATAGAAATGATAGCAAAGGCTTAATTGTTGAAGGGCCAAGTAATCAGCTCTTGGGTGCTCTTAAGAATCTCACAGATGAGCACTTTACTGGTAATACATCAATCCTAACTGTTTTTGTTGCTTATTTTGTTCTACAGTTCGCTTTCAATGATTTTGATTTCTTTGATGTTTGAAATTGTATTGAAATTTGTTGGATTACTTGGATCTGAGCAGATTTGTATCTGTTTACACCTGATGAAATCTCATGATCTTTTCCTGTAAACTTTGATTGCTTGATCTGATTCAACTTTGATTTCCTGATAACAATCCTGTTATATTACATTTATGTTGTTTCAGTTTGTAACTCAGCTGTTCTGAACTATGATAATGCCGATTTCCGAGTAATGATCATAGTTATGTTTATCATTTGCAGATGGCAAGCATTTCATGGAGCAGTGGCTCACATCGCTTCATAACTGCTGAAACCTCGCGCTTGGAGAGAAGCATAACATGAAAATTGATGTGTATTTGTGTGTGTTTCTTGGGTTGAAGCTGTCAGATTTCAGCTGTTTGGATTACTCATTTGAAGTGCAACCTTCCTAATTGCTTATATGGCTATATGTTCTGTTTATTACCTTCTCTTGTCTTGGATCCATCAAGTTGCTGTTAGATGAAGAACAGTTGTTAATAGCTCTGGGTGATTGTAATTATGACTTGTGTAAATAGATTTGGGAGATTTATAAGATTAATGTTACATTAACCGTGGCATGTAAACCTCCTCCTCTTTAACAGCTTCTTAGGGCCCGTTATCTCCGGTATTTTAAACGGAATTGGAAACGGAATGTAAACGAATCTAGTCCATATGTATACCTTTCTTCATGAAAGTAGTTTTTGGAATTATTTCTTGTGGTTTGAAGTAATTGGACCGAAGTAATTGGAGTAGAATTTGATTACTTTTGATACCATATAGGAAAAGCATGTGCATTTTGCATGAAACTAAGAGGAATGATTCCATAAAATTTTGTGAATAAGGATATACATATGAACTAAATTCGTTTTCATTCCGTTTTCGTTTCTGGAGTTGGAACCAAACAAACCCTAATTCTCAATGTTCCAGATTACGGGACGGAGCGGCACCGGTCTAGACCGCCGAATGCTGCTAATTCTTCTATCATAAGCTAGAATGCAAGATTGCACATAATTGTCATAGTTGTCATATTTTTACACATCATTTATTTTGTAAATTTTCTTTTCCTAAATTCTAGCCAATAAAAAAGATAAAAAGAATTTACTGAATAAAGGGTTAGACAGCTGAATATAGCGAAGTTTTCTCTATGCCACAAAGAGTTGTCTATGACAGGATTCATAAAATCCTTTCTTCTCTATTCTCATTTCTTCTTCTTCCTCCATTCCCTTAATCAGAGGGTTCATATCCATGAACCCGACGTTCTCTTTTCCGGTTTAGTTAGGAGAAGCTTTAAAGGAATCAAAGAAGAAGCAAAAGGGAAAAGAGAACGAAGATATGTTACAAAGAGCAGCAAGCAATGCATATTCCTGGTGGGTGGCAGGCCATATCAGGACCAAGCAGTCCAAATGGCTTGAACAGAGCCTTCAAGGTTGGTTTCTTTTGATCAATGTTCGTAAATGCATATATGGTAAGATCGGTTTGATGAGAATTCGTGTTTTTTATTCTTATGGAATTCAGATATGGAGGAAAAAGTATCAGAGGTGGTGAAGCTCTTGACAGAAGATGGGGATTCGTTTGCTAAGAGGGCCGAGATGTACTACAAGAAGAGGCCGGAACTCCTAAGCTTTGTAGAGGAGACATTCCGAGCATACAGAGGTTTAGCAGAGAGATATGATCATTTATCAAAGGAGCTTCAAAATGCAAACAACACCCTAGCTTCTGCCTTCCCTGATCAATTCGAATACATGATGGATGATGATGATGATGACGAGTCTACCAAAGTGCCAAGGAAGGGAATGTACAACCCGAATGCAAACACGAATACAAACACCCCGAGTGTTCCAAAACATTTCCCGACCAAAAACATAAGGGCGATTATGGCTCTTGCCTCAAAATCCAATATGAATGGCCAAACCACGCCAAAGAAAGCTGGGAGGAGACCCGGAAACAAGGCTGTTGAAGCACTTAGATCTGGGTTTGACAAAACGCAAGCGGTTGAGGAGATTGACAAGCTGCAGAAGATAATATTGACAAAGCAGACTGAAAAGGAGTTCACGAAGAGCTCGTACGAAACAGGGGTTGCAAAGTACATGGAGATTGAGAAGGAGATCACAGAAATGCAACAAAAGGTGTCAGCTTTACAAGACGAGTTTGGTGTTGGGAAGGTGATTAAAGATAATGAGGCTAGGACTCTTATGCTTGAATCCGCCTTGAAATCTTGCCAAGATACTTTAGCTGAACTTCAAGAAAAGCAGGCGAAATCAAATGCAGATGCAAAAGAAGAGAGGGAAAGGATCAAGAATGCTCAAGATCAGATACTGTCTTTGAGAAGGAAGTTGCAGATGAGCCAAACCGAGACAACTGATACGGGAGCAGCAGGTATGCCTATAAGGGACGAGAACTGGGAAAAGAATGATGACAAGACGAACACTACGAACCAAGCTAAGGAGATTGAGATGCTTAGGAATAAGATGAAGGAGCATTTTGAAGGGGATTCATCTCTAAGTGTACCTGGGATGGTAGAGAACATTGATGAGCTTGTGAACAAAGTGATTACCTTGGAATCTGCTGTGTCCTCTCAGACAGCGTTGATAGCTAGGATGAGAACAGAGAGTGATGAACTCCAAACGCATATTCAAAGCCTGGAAGATGACAAGACAAATTTGATTGATGGAAGGAATGCTTTGATTGAGAAGCTTAAGGAGACGGAACAGAAGTTAAGAGGCCTTCAGGAAATGGATCGTAAGGTGGAGAGAAGGAACATCAGTCTCCAAACTCAGTTTATTGAAGCGAGTAGTAACCTTGATGTGATTTCACAGAAGTTACCTGATCTTATACAAGATGAAGATATTGAAGAATCAATAACAACACAACAGGAATCGAGAGCTATTTCATCTCCAAGGCGGGTTGGTGTTCCTGTCTTTCAACAAAAAGAACCTACAACAAGCGGTCAAGTTGAAACCAATGATCTTCCGACGAGATCTGAAGCTTCAGAAAAATTTGAAGAATCAAGAGGTAAGTCACCTCCAATGGAGGCTGCTGTTCCAATGATTCAACAAGAACAACATACAAAATCTCGAGCATCAGTAAAACTTGAAGAATCAAGAGATATGTCATCTCCAACACGGGTTGGTGTTCCTGTCTTTCAAGAAAAAGAATATACAGCAAGCGATCAAGTTAAAACCAATGATCTTCAGACAAGATCTCAAGCATCAGTAAAATTTGAAGAATCAAGAAATCAGTCAACTCCAATGGAGGATGCTGTTCCTATGATTCAACAAGAATATACAAAATCTCAAGCATCAGTAAAAACTGAAGAATCAAAAGATAAGTCGCTTCCAATAGTTGGTGTTCCTATAATTCAACAACAACAACATACAAGCATCGAGCAATCAGAAAAGCCAAGGAATGATTTTCAAGCTTCTGCATCGGAGAAGGGAAAGCAAGGAGAAGACGAGCCGAATTGGCAAAAAGAATATATTACAATTCTACAGAATTACAAGGAAATCAAGAAAAAGTTGGTTGAAGTGGAGCACAAGAGCAAAGATAGTCTTACAGAGTTAAATGAGCTGAGGAATGTGATTGTGAAGAAGGATGAGGAGATCCAGTCTTTGCAACAGAAACTGATTATCCTGCAGAATAAATTGGAAGAGTATAAGAACATGAAGGACACCAGGGAGGACCACAACCACAATTGTTCTCTAGAGAATTGTAATTGTAACAACAAAGATGATGTCATTATAAAGTTAGTACACGTTAAAGAACAGCGAGAAATGTCACCTGCTGAGGCAAAACTTAGAGCTGAAATTGATGCGATCTTAGAAGAGAATCTTGATTTCTGGATACGATTCAGCTCTTCCTTAGCCGAGGTACAGAAGTTTCATAGCCAGGTCGAGGATTTGCAGAATGACCTAGCAAAGGTTGAGGAAAGCAAGAAGAGCGAAGTGAGCAGTGAGGCAGGTCTGTCATTGAAATTAGATGGCAAGGCAATATATAAGCACATGAAAGAGATACAAACTGACTTATCTGTCTGGCTAGATCAGACCATGGGACTAAAGGATGAATTAAAAAGCCGATGTTCTGAGCTCTCCAATGTACAGGATGCGATTACAAAGGCATTAAATGAAGGTGCTATAGATGATGAGATGAAATTTACCAGTCTCCAGGCTGCCAAGTTTCAAGGCGAGGTACTGAACATGCAACAAGAGAATAATAGGGTTGCAGATGAACTACAAGCTGGTCTTGATAACGCGACTAACCTGCAAATTGATATTGAGAGAACTGTATACAGATTGAATGAAGAGCTGGGGTTGTCCGGATCAAAGAGACAAACCGATGATAATCGTAGTGAAACAGGGGGCACCAAGGCTCACATCCCACTACATTCATTCATCTTCGGTGTCAAACCAAAGAAGCAAAAGCCGTCATTCTTTTCGTGTGTGCACCCGGCATTTCATAGAAAATATCAACATCTAAAATAGTGATGATACTTGTAAATATTCATTGATTGTCTATATACATGTTTCCGGGTCTGCATTATGCAATGCAGCTACGCCCCAAGCTCCTGTGATGTATTGTATGGGGCCTTAATACTCCCTACCTCATTTATTTCTTTGTGAACAGAAAAAAGGGAAATCGAACTATGGGTTCTACATCATCTTCCTTGTAAGACCATTTCGTATCATCTGCTAAAGTATTTTTAACTAACCGTCTACAACCTGCTGCACAAATCAGGTAACGTTACATGACCCTAAATCTCGGTCAAAAGAATATGAAACCAAGAACTCCATTCAAAAGAGGGTCTGAATCTATACATTGAGATTTCAAACAGGAACAACAATCCGAACAAAGATTAACAGGTCATACCAAGAATTATGAGTTATATAAACAGTGTTGTGCAAAATCATTTCTCCATATTTATAAAGGAAACCATACAGTAGCAAAACACATTACAAGATCTCGCATTCGGATGTTGGAACAGATAACAGGTGAAGAATCATAGCTTTCTACAGATTTGGATGTTAAACTTAAAAACATTGTCTCCAAGGAGATGCTTGTGGCCATCAGAAGAGAAGAATCTGTGTGTTTGCATTCTACCAATTGGAGAAGTAAGAGACTTTTACTAGGGGAAATTGACGGATCATGGCAAGTTCTAGTCGAGGATAGAAACTTCTGAGATAACTTTTGCTCCCCTTCCTTTGGCAATGTAAAGTCCTATATGATGCATCAAATCCTGCCACACAGATGGAAAAATGCTTTACTGATTTGGTTCCATGAGTATGAACTATGAAGAACTTATGATGCATTTTGGTTCTTGGCAATGATATTCCAACAAATTTTAGCACCACCTAACAATGTGAGTATTTTCTTCATATCGTAGTGTAGATGTCACCAGAAGGTAGCAGTTCCGGTATGTTTTAGATTTATGCGATAAAACAAGTATACATTATCAAAAGGTAGCAATTATGATCTGAAAAACAGAATTACCTGCGGATGAGGTAGTGCATCTTTGATGCCTTGAGCAACATGAAGAGGAAGATCATATGTAGCACAACCTCGGGAATATACAAACACATCCTCTAGAGGAGTAAGCCTTTGACGATTTCTGACAGACAGTGTAGAACAGACGAAATCCAACACACATATGTCCGTGCATATCCCAACCACCAAAACCTTGAATGATCACTTCCAAATTACACTAATGCAATAAAAATGACAGCTCCCTAATACTCATCCATAGAAAAAACATGGTTTTTGAGTTGCTTACTGATTTGATCTGATTGTGCTTCACCCAATTAACAAACAAGTTGGATCCATCTTCTTCAACCGAGGCAAGAAACCCGTCAATGCAATCTTTACGTCTGATGGTTACATTTGGTTCCTTCTCCAACCATTCAAGAGCTTGACAATACAAAAAAAGTTCAGTTTGGGGATTAAGACTTTGACAGGTACCGAATTATCAATATCATCAATATGTTCACTATGAAGTTCACAAACCTACCAGGAACCAATTTGGATTCCTCGGTTCCAATTATGCAATGGGGAGGATAAGGAGGCTCGGGAATATCAGGATGATGAGAATCAATGAAAGCGAAAATCGGCCATTTCTTCTCGCAGAAGATCTTAGAGAGTCTCACAGACTCCTCCACCATATCGGATACCTGCTTATTAGGCACCGGAGGAGCCTATTGCAGAATCGATTCAAAAAATCAGAATCGAAGCAAACACAGCATATATTCGTTTGTTTGCTTGATAAAGAGGGAGAAAGAGAAACTTACGAGATTGCCGCAGCCGACAGTGCAGAATCCGTTGATGATGTCGACAAGTACAAGACCGGTGGTGCAATCGTCGGACAAAGTGAGACAGGCGTCGGTGATCGGAAGTTCCCTTTTCAACAGGTCAATCGTCGGCGACTCCATTGTCGACCTTTGAAAGTTGATGTACACACGGGAGAGAGTTGGAGCGATGACTTATATATGGTTTTACTAGATTGGTCAACCATTCAAGTTGGAAGCTGGATTCGTTTTTGGCTTTCGTTGTCACGTTGGTCTATTTTCTCTTCTTTTGGACGACTTTTTTAATTTGTATATTTTAATATATACTAGTTTTAATAATAAGAATAAGGGTCCGTTTGGTTTCAATTCCGAAAACGAAAATAAAATGGAAATGAATATAGTCCATATGTATATCCTTATTCATGAAATTTTATGAAATCATTTCTTGTGCTTTAATGTACTATATATTTGCTTCCCCACATTTTGTTACCCTATAGGATATCAAAAGTAGGTTGTTGTTCAAGTAAGGCACATTATTCCGGTACGGGCGTGCAACTGAACGTACGTCCGACACGTGTCCCGAGTTTTATTTTATTTTTTATTTACATTTTTTTCTGAACGTAACGAGTGAAAGTAATAGTTTAAAACTTATTATGGAATAGTTCATAACTTATAAAAGGATAGTTCATGAATTATAATAGAATAGTTCATAGTGCAAAATTTATAAAGGAGTGAAAGTAATAATTCAAAACTTATTATGGGATAGTTCATTAATTATAATAGCATAGTTCAAAGTGCAAAATTTATAAAGGATAGTGCATAACTTATAAAATGATAGTTCATGAATTACAATTAAATAGTTCATCACATATAAACGATTAATTTATAAATAATTTGATATAATATATTAAAAAATAATAGTTCATGGATTATATAGAAATAGTTCAAAGTTTATAGGAGAATAGTGCATAAATTATAACATGGTAGTTCAAACAAATTTTCATTCGTTTTTGGAAAAAAAAAATATAAATTTTTTTTGTTCTTTTCGGGACACGTGTCGGTCGTACGGCCGTACCGCATTAATTGAACCGTACCTGAACAAAAGTCATCAAAAGTAATCAAACTCTACCCAATTACTTCAAATCACAAGGAATGATTTCAAAAACTTTCATGTACAAGGTATACGTATGAACTAGATTCGTTTCCATTCCATTTTCGATTTCGGAGTTAAAACCAAACGGACCCTAAATCTCAACCATAATATTATTACATTTAACAGGTATAATTAATAGTTAAATATATACGATAATGATGAAATATATTCAGTTTTCTCTATTACATAACTAAACCAAAGATATTGATTTCTAATGTACGTTGTATGATTATTACGGTTTATTATAATCTTTGTCGGTTTAATTTATTTTGTCCTACGTTTATTGTTTCTAAACTCTTTATTTATTAACTACATACATAACATATTTATATAGTTTTTAAATATAATTTGATATTATTTTTTCATGCATAATAACATTAATGTATTAATTTTATGTGTTAGATTAATAATTTATATAATAAATAACAATAACATCTTAAACTAATTCATTACTCATTTTCTATAAATAAAAAATCATTCTAAACAAATCTAATATTGGACTATAAGAATAGAATTTTTGTACAAATATTAAAATAAATTTTATTGTCAAAATATATATTTATTTTAGTTAGTATATTTATTTAATTTTAAATCGAAACACCTTTAAAATGAAAAAAAATATAGATTATTCTAGCGATGTCATAAGTCTCAATCAAATTTTCTCTCTTTCTGTATTGAAAACTTTCTAAGTTTTTTTTCTTCAAATTTTTACTATTTGGCTAAAACTTAATATATATTATTAATTAATAATGTTTGTAAAGATTAAAGTCTGTGTATACTCTATTATAATTGGGTAAATACATTGTATTCCTTTGTCCATCGGAATGATTGGGGTCATCTGGGATCTTGTTATCACAAATCTTGTGAACAATCATGTTAGTTTATGAAAGCTTTTTTTCCACCTTATTTTATGAGTTCGAGACTGTTATTCGTACCCCATGAAATATACTATTTGTACCTCTTATCTAAACTACACATTGCGGAGTCGTAGCAACAAATTTATTTCGTTAGCAAGACTATGACTACAAATGACGGATGTGTAGTAGTCCATATCAAAACATTTCGTTCGAATGAAATATACTATTTGTACCTCTTATCTAAACTACACATTGCGGAGTCGTAGCAACAAATTTATTTCGTTAGCAAGACTATGACTACAAATGACGGATGTGTAGTAGTCCATCATCCTTGTTGGAATCGCCGGAGCTTTATACCGCAACATCTTCCTCGTGTACATCTTCATGTGGGCCAATGTTGTTCATCCACACCGCTCTAATCGCCGGAGCCTAAGGATTACTCCGGTTGTCTCAAGCACTGGGTCTCGGTTAATTGAAGAAGATATATAAGAGGTGATTAAGTGGGGGGGAAAGTATAAGGTGGAATATAATGTAGGCAACATGCGATTGTGGAAAGTACAAACATCATATATCAGATGGTTAGCAACAGCTTGTTAAGCTGCCCCACACTCGAAAATATGATCATTATTTCACAGACAGGACTCAAGAAGAAGGCTGCATGAGGAGAAAATGGTTATAGTCTTGATCAGTCTTACCCCCGTTTGGTTATAAGTCCGAAAACGGAAAATAAACGAATCTAGTCCGCGTGTATGCCATTATTCATAAAATTTTATGGAATCATTCTTTCTGATTGCATAAAATTATTTTATGAATAATGGTACACAAATGGACTATATTCGTTTTCATTCCGTTTCCGTTTCCGAAGTTGGAAACAAACGGGCCCTTATACTTAATGTGGGTTGATAACTGTTCAAAGCTCAGAGACAGAAAACAGGCAATTAGATCCAGTTTGCAATGAAATGATCTCTATATACAGAAAGAACTCAAGAAGAAAAGCTGCATGAAGAGAAAATGATTATAGTCTTGATCAGTCTTATCTTAATGTGGGTTGAAAATTGTTCAAAGCTCAGAGAGATGGAAAACATGCATTTCATCCAGTTTGCAATGAAATGATCAGTTCTCTATTTCAAGCAACATCCAAAGTCTTACCTTGTGGAACTTGACATCTTGGATGCATTCCAATTTTGAATGATCACAGCTGTTGTATAGCATACAAGTGCAGTTCCTCAAGTTCCATTGCATCTTCAAAAGCCATTATTAAAAGAAAACTAGCATAACTGTCTCAACAAATATATGATTCTCAAGTTCTAGAAACTGAAGCAAGGAAACCAAATTTCAAGTCTCCGCGATTCAGCACATAACAATATAGCATCTATAATCATTTAGCTCAATCAACCGGGAAATGCAAAATCAAGACCCGGCATTCAGTTGCATAGATAACTTTCAGGTCTCCAAGATTCAGCACTAATGTACAATTTAGGATGCACATTCCACAAACTGTATTCACTGGAATAACCAGTATGGCCCAAAATCAGATCCAAATGAAAACAATGAACACAAAGCAAAAATCAAAACTCTTGCAGATAAATTACTCAATGATAACCTTTGACGAACACAAGCATTAGCAGTAGTTGAAACTCACCAATCCTCATAGCTAATTGATCAAATAATCTATGGAATCATACAAGTAATCAACACAACTCTAACCAAGAATAAGATGACAATCACTTTACAATTTGGAAAGTAAACTGAAGCAATTATCTTGAATTGTGACAACAGATTACATGAATCAAGTTCAAACAACCTATTAACAGATGACATTAACGCTACTTTTGTTGATATTACAACGCGGTTAACAATCAACATATTCCACAGTAACACAAAAAAAAAAAAGTAAAAAAAAAAACGTTGGAAGCTGTTATATGAGAAACTTAGCGAAGCGGAGAATCTGACCGGCGGACGGTGGAAATAAGGCGAGAGAGGAGCTCCTGTTTCTCCTGGTAACGTCGTTTAAGGAAGGTCTCGATGATCTCCATGACCGAAACGAAACGTTTCATATCCTGAAGACGACGACTAAGCTCGGCCTCCCGAGCCCTAGCCCTGGCCAACCTAGCCTCCGTTTCCGCCAGCCGGAGCCTCAGATCGGTCATCAGCGTGTTCTCAACCACCGTAGATCGCCGAGTCGATGGCCGGAGAGAATCCCTCGACCACCTGTCTTCATGGTGGTAGCACATCGCTTCGAATTTGATCCTTTACTTGCAAATCGGTTGACAAATCTTTGCGACAATTTCTTCTTTTCTATTGTTCTTCCTGGAGAGAAAAGGTGATGGATTGAGGACGGTTCCTGGACTTCCTCCTGTTTCTCTACAAATTTTTGTTTCTTTGAATTTGATCAAGAATTCATATTGACATTATAAGTTTGTAAAATGCTTTTATGACGATTTTTACTAATAATAATATTAATAATTATGTATACCAATACATTCTATATTAGAAAATAATCACTAACACTTTTAAAAAATAGTCTTTACTCTTTAGTCACGCATAAAAATTGAAATAATACGTCATATTTAGTTATTATATAATTAAAAATTAAAAGTCTAACCAAAAATCATAATAATTACCATAATTTATAAATATAGATATAAGTGTCTTGATATCGTAAAAATTGTGATTTTCAACAATAATATTACGTTTTTAACGGTTACGATTTTAGTGAGTCTTCTCTATAGTTTATAACCATTAAAATTTTCATCCGTTAGTTTTAACGTACAAAATAAATATTTTCTGATTTTGTAGGAACTGGGAGATCCGGTTTTGGCATATCTACCGCGAAGGGCTAACGCTGTTGCGAATTTTCTTGCTTCTTATACTTTTAATTTCCCTATTGGTCTCATGATATTGCCGCACCTCCTACGGGATTGTTGTCACTATTAGAGAACGATGTGAGAGTTGTTGCTATGCCTCGTAACATTGCGTTGTGATTCGTTTTCTTTTATTGCATGAGTTTCTCCCCCTTTTTCTACCAAAAAAATAAATAAATAAATATTTCTCTCCCAAAAAAAAAAAAATCCAATGATTTTATAAAAATCTTCAATTTACAATTTATTTTTAAAAATACCATGATTTGCAAGACTATTTTTATAAATTTATTAATTAAAATAAACCAATATAAATACAGAGACTAAAAAAATTATAATTCTTAAATCTAATAAAGTAAAGATTAGACCAACATTTCATTGGACATCTCAATCATCTAGATCTTCATTTTAGGAGCGTTAAACAAAAAGCTAGTTAATTATTTTAGCTTCAAAAACAAATAAAATAGTTAATCTAAAGTCACTTTGTGTAAGTCATAAGCTAATTAAGATTTGGGTTCATTCTCATTTCATGTGGGATTAGTGTTGAGGTTATCAATGTCTATCCAAGAAAAAAGCCTTTAACTTTTTACAACGGCATAATGATGAAGACGTTCGAGTGCTGCTGCCTGTTGGAGTAGCTTTACCACCTGAAGCTTCCGATTTCATATCCATGGCACCCATTTGTGAACGTCAATAGCAATGAAAAGGAATATTAGAAAGCTGAAAAATACATAAAAAGGGGAAGAAGAAAGGTGGGAGATAGTAGGTGGTGGTTGCCGCTTCCATAGTCAGCTCACTCTCTTTCAACCTGTCACTGTGAAAAATACATGCCAGTTTGCATACAATAATGGTGGATTGGTGGTTGTCACTTTCTTACTTCAATCTTAATCGGTCTCCGATCACTTTACTTTTACTCCTCTTATTTTTAATTCATTATTTTTGTCATTTCTAGCCGGTGTAGTAGTGGTAGTAGTACTGAAGAAACCGTTTCACATCTGTAGCCATTTTTGCTCATCACCTGTTTGAGGAAAGGTGCAAATGAGAGGTGGGTTGAACAGAGAAACCCTAGATAGGGACAACAACGGGAGAGTTGGCGGCGGCGAGGAGGAAGAGCTCTCCAACATCGAGCCCTTTGTTGCAAGACAAGAACATGACCCAAGAGAATTGAGATCTTGGGCAAAGAGAACTGGATTTGTGTCTGTTTTCTCTGGGGAGTCAGCATTTGGAAGTTCCACTTCCACTGCTCGAAATGAAAGAGCTGCAAATGCTGCTGCTGGTCGTGGTGGCGGGGGTGGTGTCAATGAGAGGGGTAATAGTAATACTACTCGGGGTGATTCTGTGTCACCAAAGATTGAGCTGGATCCAATTCTTGGGAGGACTAGAGAGAACAGGAGCATGGAGACTGAGCCTGGTTTGGGGGTAAATAGGGGCGGGAATGAGGGTAATTTGGGATCCAGAATTGGATCTTTGGGGACTGTAAATCAAAGAAGGAGGGTTGTGGATGAGCCTTTGCCTGAGGATAAGGATGAAGAAAGTAGAATTAGGTTAAATGGTAATGCAGGTGTTGGGAGAGTAACTCCAACTGCTTCAGAGCAGAAACTAGAGGAGATTAATGGGGTGGATGAAGTGGGTATCAATGTGTTTCCTGATGGCGAAGAACCAATTCTTCCGTCGATTCCCAGTGGGAATGAACTCAAATGTGGGGTTGTAGACAAGCCTAATTTGGGTAAGCTTGCTTTCTTCTTCATTGTCTCCATTTGATTGGAAAACGTTGCATTTTTATTATTGTCTCTTTATGTAATGCTGTGCAATTTTGCATCATTGGTACATTGGTACATTATTCCTTCAAAATTTGTTTGTGTTGAACCGTTGCTGATCTTGTGGTCAGTTTGGAAAGTTTATTGCTGCTCAAGGGAGAAACTTTATTAAGCAGCAGTTATCTCCACAACACTTGCCATCCGGCAAAATAGAACTTTAGCGGTAAACAACATGCATTGTTACACCTTCAAGTAGGTGGGTTTTATGATTGCTGACCAAAATACTCTTGGTTCATGATGTAAGTAAAAAGTTAAAAGATGCAGAATCCTGTCAATATTGATTTACTAGTGAATCTTGGAAGGAGGAAGAGAAGGAAACAGTTGTAATCGAGCGCATTCTAACTGCAATGCTTATAGAGTTCTTTACCTGGATTTGGTGCATTTGTTCTAAATCATGATATCGGGTATGCAATTTGTCCATATACGGTGATGTGCATATGGTTGGAGCTTGGAAAAATATGTTGCATTACATTTGTGAGACCGCCTGATATGAAATAGTGGATAACCTTAATAGATGTTTTCTTTTGAGTTTACTTCCGCTTATATTCTAGGATGAAAGTATTTGATTTTTCTGCAAAATTTATAATCTCCAGGGATTTGCTAAATTTAGAGAGATTTGAAGCTTCCTCTAATCTGTCTTCTCTTATTCTCTTACTTGCAGCCCTACTTAGCTATTACAGCATCCAGCACTATTTATCAATTGTTGGTTCACTCGTCTTCATACCGCCACTGATGGTCCCAGCCATGGGTGGAACCGATGTGAGCTTATCTTTCTCAATTTATCTTTTGGAGTCTAAGTAGGGAGTCTATATATGTTCTCAGTTGATTTTTTTTCTTTTGTGTTCCCTTCTCCTACAATGGCAGAGAGATACAGCCTACGTGATTTCAACAATGCTGCTTGTCTCTGGCGTTACCACACTACTGCATTCCTATTTTGGAACCCGACTTCCACTTGTTCAAGGAAGCTCATTTATATACTTAGCGCCAGCATTGGTAATAATTAACTCTCAGGACTTCCGAAATCTTACAGAACATGTAAGTTCTTTCCTTTTTAGTACTTGGAAGAGTTCTAGTTGCTTAATCATGATATTTGTGCTTCTCTTTACCAGGAAGTTAATTAGTTCATTGCCCAAATCTCACGAAAATTTATTTTTAGTAATTGGTAGAGTTTTAGATGTGAATAATGTTGATGAAACACAAAGGCTTATAATATTATGTCCATTTTCTTTCATCCTATAGCTGCTTATATATGTGTTCCAAACAAATGAATAAAGATGTGGAACAGTGCATTTGTATGCCCATTCCCTTTGCTTTTGTTTTTTCTCATGCATTCCTGACTGACTTTTTACTGAAAAACAACAACAAAACAAATTGTCATTTGCAGAAGTTTAGGTACATAATGAGAGAATTGCAAGGTGCTATAATCGTTGGCTCAATTTTCCAAAGCGTATTGGGATTCAGTGGACTAATGTCCCTTGTGATAAGGTAAAACAAAATTTTGACTTGTAAAATAAATTATAGTACAATTCTTTTCCCGTGTCCTTTTGTTCCTGGAATGAAAAAAAAATCTATTTATTTGTGTATAAGACTGTATTTAGTACACCTGACATATTGGATATATTAGGTGTTCATATGAGAAAATAAAAGGCAAACATCCATCAACTTAGTATTTTGTTTTTCATATTACAGGTTTATAAACCCAGTTGTGGTTGCCCCTACTGTTGCTGCTGTGGGTTTAGCCTTTTTTAGCTATGGGTTTCCGCAGGCCGGTAGTTGTTTGGAGATAACAATACCTCAAATTGTCTTGCTGCTTATGTTCACCTTGGTAAATTCTATGTCTACTATAATGAGCATCAAGTATCGCATTGTCATCTACAACTTTTAATTTGTAAAATGTTGACAGCAAGTTTTCAATTTTGATTGTTTACAGTACCTTCGAGGAGTTTCTATCTCTGGGCATCGGGTATCCAGAATTTATGCGGTAAGCATGGTTTACTTTTCTTTTCAATCAACTAACAGTCTAGGCCTAATTACATCATGCCAAAGTTTTTTGATCCTAACGGTTTGTTACAGGTTCCTTTAAGTGTTGCTATAATATGGGCATATGCATTCTTCTTGACCACTGGGGGCGCCTACAATTACAAGGGATGCAACCCTAACGTACCCAGCTCAAACATGCTAAATGATGCTTGCAGAAGGCATGCTTATACCATGAAGCACTGTAGGACTGATGTTTCCAATGCATGGGGAACAGCTCTTTGGGTCAGAGTACCATACCCTCTGCAATGGGGTATCCCCATCTTCCACATGAGGACCTCCATCATAATGATACTTGTGTCACTGATTTCATCTGTAGATTCGGTAAGTAATATCTTATATCTCCATGAGAAGCTATATTTTTTAGTATGCATTTCATGTAACTTGTACAATTTTGATCAGGTGGCTACATATCATTCCACAGCATTGCAAATCAACTCAAAACCTCCAACGCGAGGGATTGTGAGCAGAGGTATTGGAATGGAAGGTTTTTGCAGTATACTTGCTGGGCTTTGGGGGACAGGAACTGCCTCCACAACCCTAATGGAGAATATACATACAATCAATGTGACCAAAGTGGCAAATCGAAGAGCTGTGCAAATTGGCGCCGTCTTCTTAATCTTCTTGTCATTTTTGGGTGAGTCAAATCAGCTAAGAAATGGATATACTTTTACTTATTAACCCCCCGTTTGGTTATTACTCCGAAAACGGAAACATATTGGAAATGAAACTAGTCTATATGTTTACCTTATTCATGAATATTTTTTGGAATCATTCCTTGTAGTTGCATGTAAAATGTATTTGTTTCCTCCATTTTATTTCCCTATAAGGTATCAAAACTAGTCAAGTTCTAATACAATTACTTTAAACCACGAGGAATGATATGATTCCATAAAATTCATGAATAAGGGTATGCATATGGACTAGATTTGTTTCCATTCCATTTACATTTCCGGAGTTGGAACCAAACGGGCCCTTACTACTTTTGTTAAGGTTGTAATGTCATATCTTTATTTTTTTTTCTTCTGTTGATAGGAAAAGTAGGTGCTATAATGGCTTCCATACCCCAAGCATTGGCTGCTGCTATCTTGTGTTTCATGTGGGCTCTGACTGTTGCCCTTGGCTTATCAAACTTAAAACACACTCAAGCATCAAGCTTCCGAAACATGACAATCGTTGGTGTTTCATTATTTCTCGGCTTCTCCGTCCCAGCATATTTTCAGCAGTACCAACCTGAATCCATACTGATATTACCCAGCTATCTGATTCCATACTCAGCAGCATCAAGTGGACCGATAAACACGGGTAACCAAGAGGTACATTTCCTCTCCCAAACATCATATATCCAGAACTCAAACACTGTACCATAAAAACTGATATTTCTCTTTTGTTGCTGCTCATCAGCTTGATTTTGCTATAAATGGGCTTTTGTCCCTGAATATGGTGGTGACATTCATCATAGCATTTGTTCTTGACAACACGGTACCAGGAAAGCGGGAAGAACGAGGTGCGTATAGTTGGTCGAGTTATGAAGACTTGGTGAACCACCCTGAATCCTTGGCAAACTATTCCTTGCCAAGAAGAATAGCTGGTGTTTTTTGTTGCTCGAAGTGCCTGGGTTTATGAGCCTATTTTGTAGTTGCTTAGGTGAAATTTGTTATATATATATACACACGTGTAATGATGACTTGGAATCTTGATTCTTTTGGTCATTAAGAAAGGCATACAACTCATTCTTAGTATTGTTACATATGCTTGAGATGCTTATGTTATCGTTTGTTTTTTACTTGAGTCACTGCATTTATCCATACATAGTTATGCCTGAAAGAGTACAAGATGTGGTTTTAGTCTTTAGCATACGGCAGACAACAACAAAGGGGGTGTAGCTCATATGGTAGAGCGCTCGCTTTGCATGCGAGAGGCACGGGGTTCGATTCCCCGCACCTCCATCACCTATTTTTTTCATTAGCTAAATTTTCCCTTGTTTAAGATTTTCTGAAAGACTTGTGTCATTAGCTAAGTGCTTGTTTGGTTAAACTGGGAATTACAATGGCTGAGAATTGATAAAATATGTTTGGTAGAAAAAAAATATTTTAAAATTTTTAAGGGTAATTGGGAGATTTGATATCAAAATAACACGTTAATATACTCCATTTGAAGTAATTGGAAAATATCCAGTAAATTAAATTAATGTGTTTATCATTTTTGATTTTGCAATCAAACACCTTAATTGAATTCCATTTAATGAATTAATTTACTTTACTGGATTTTTTACACCCAACCAAACAAGCACTAAAACCGTTCATATAGAATAATTATGTTGGCCCAGTAGTTCCCTACCTTTTTGGGCTGAAAAGACTTGAGTTGGCAACTTAATGGGCCTCAAACCATTGAGCTGGAAGCCCAATCGAATTCCTAATCAGAATGTAAAAAAATGTAAGTAGGCAGTAAGTGGAGTCGCTACCTAGGGTAGGGAAGTAGGAGTAGAATCACTACCTAGGTGACTGTAATATTACACAAGCTACTCATACTATGCTCCCGTTCGGCTGGAACTCGTTTATTTTCTAAACAGGCTGAATATGAATTCATTTTAAAGCTCGTTAGAAGTTCGGCTTATGCATGTCGTCGATGTTCGGCTCGTTCGGCCAAAAAAATACTATATGAGCATTATTTTAGCCAAGATACTCCGGATCGGCTCTTCAAAAGCTCGGGTTGAGCTCGTTCACTTTCTAAACGAGGCAAATATGAACACATTTTAAATCTCGTATTAAATTTAGGTTCGATTCGAACTCGGCTCCTTTATAATCAAGCAGAGCTTAACCGTATCATTGCTCGACTCGTATTACACCCCTAACCGAGGGCTAAGGTGGTCCATCTAAAAAACCGGAAAAAGGAAAAAAAAAGAAAGGTGAAAAATCAATGATAGTGTTGCCTTTTGGGCTGAAAATACTCAATTATATAACTTAATGGGCCTCGAAACTCTGGGCCGGAAGCCCAATATAACTCTAAACCACTCTTTTAAATAAATAAATAAATAAAAAGACAAGTAGGCAGAGGGTAGAGTCACTAGCTAATAGCTAGGGCCTAAGATGAGGTCCATCTCAAAAACCGGAAAAGAGAAAAAGACAAAAAAAAGAATTGTATTGGTCCAGTAAAATTTTCATTTTGGGCTAAAATGTTGGGCCTCAAAAAATTGGGCCGGAAGCCCAATAGAATTCGAAACCAGTCTTTTAAATAAATAAATAAAAAGGTTCATGCTATTCGTACAACCTGTTTTCAAATTTTTATTTTATTTTTTAACAAGTTTTCCTTCAACTTTCTACCCTAAATGTATGTTATGGGTGACTATGCATGGCGTATGCAGAGTAGGACTACGCGTACGTCATATAGCCATTTTCCTATATTTTTTGGACAAAATCAACTTATTGATATGCGTAAACCCAGATGTAACCGGATCACGGGCACAAATAACACGAAACAGGTGGTACAAATAACAATCTCGAGAAAAAGACAAGTAGGCATAGGGTAGAGTCACTAGCTACTAGCTAGGGCCTAAGATGAGGTCCATCTCAAAAACCGCAAAAGAAAAAAGACAAAAGAAAGAATTATATTGGTCCAGTAAAATTCTCCCTTTCATTTGGGCTAAAAAGGTGGGCCTCAAAATATTGGGCCAAAAGCCCAATACAATTCCAAACCAATCTTTAAAAAAGAAAACTAGGCAGAGTCTCAGCTAGACCCTAAAGTGGGGTCCATCTCAAAAACCGGAAAAGTAAAAGACAAAACAAAGGTAAAAAAAATTAAAAATCACCGCCCGAAAAGAAGGAACCGGTGACGGTAATAGGGTGAAATTATTTAAAAGTCCTCATAGGATTCTCGTCTTTAGCCAATAATAAAATAATTAGCGGTTTAATTGAATTTTTCGAGAGTAGATTAGGAAAACTAAACTGGTAATTAATAATAAATTAATCCCCTGTATTTATTCCATTTTTGGGGAGGAGAGTCGAAGAAGAAGATCTTATGAATATGTCGGGAGATGCACGTGCGTTCCCCGTAATCGTCGAGATATTTGAGTCAAAAAGATGCCCCGCACGTGCCTTCTGGTCAAACCCCTCGACCATAACCTATAGATTTCTTAATCATTATTTTAATTTTATATAAATTGCATGCTTCCCTGCTGTTTAACACTTATTTTATGATTTTTTTTTCTTCTTATTTTTCTAGTCAATTGTAACAGTTTTAAATTTGGCTCTATTATTGTTTAGATTATATATTTGTTTACTATAGGTCGGCATAAAATTAAGATTTACCTTATTTTATAATTTTTATTTTTGTTACTTGTATAGTTGTATTTGATTTTATGATGGAAAGTTGTTAACTTTGTGTCTATTGTGTGCTATTAGGATACAAATTTGATCTCTATTCATGTGTAAGATTTCTTAACAATTTGTGTATTAAGAGTTGGTACATATAACAAGTTATAATGGTCGAATTTAAAAAAATAGTCAGTTCTGATTTCTATGAATTTATCAAAAAAAAAAAAATTGAATATGAACAAATTTTAAAGTTAATAACACCTTGAGCTTAATCATATCAATGTACTGCTCGAACAACTAAAAATAACTTCATTCTGTTTATATATTAGTTGACTAACTTGACTTAATCTCGTTTATTTTTTAAATGAAAGCTCGTTTAAAATTTTTTATTCGATTCATTTAGAGTTTGAACATGTCAACTTTTAGTGATCTTCTTCTTGTATCAAGAATTGGTTATCATGGAATCTCAAATTCTGTAAACGGAAACAGAATAGAAACGAATTTAGTTCATATGTATATTATTATTAATGAAATTTTATAAAATCATTCATTATGATTTCATGCAAAATGCACTTGCTTTCTCACATTTAATTTTCTTATAAGTTATCAAAAATAATCAAATTCAACTTCAATTACTTCAAACCACAAAGAATAATTTCATGAACAAGAATATACATATGGACTAGATTCTTTTTCATTCTGATTCTGGAGTTAAAACCAAACGGGTGTTTAGGTTCATAACATGATCTTTTTTAGCAAATCAATCAATATAACGTGGACGGTTTTGCACAAACACGTTATGTCTAAACTATATACCTTTAAATATTTCTTAAACAAAAAGTGTATAAACTCTATCTAATTAAATTTGCCCACCAGATCTAAAAGAAAGAAATGTTAACTTATTTTGTTACATAAAAAAAGAAGTAAAAGTATGGTTCAATCATAAGCTTATACGTTGCACATTGCAGTCACCGTTCTCGCTTTTGCAAGTACAAATAATTTGTTAATATAATATCATTATGATAATATAAGTTTTATTTTAAATATTTATGTGACCTACAAAAAGAATAATGTCAAAGACTATATTCTACGATTATCTTGTGTTGATTTGAACGCAATTAATCTATTAATTGTGTCACATGCATTGTGCCACGCATGTGGCATACGTAACTATATATACATTTTATTATAGTTTTGTTTTGCATGGTTTGGGCAAGGAACGTATGCTATTAATCACATGTCTTAATCTCGTTTCTTGATGTTAAATCTATATTTTGTTTTACTTAAAGTGGCTAATTGTATTAATATATGCTATTTTGTAAAGTTTAATAGAGCGAATATGGTACAACCATTAGCATTACCAAAAAAAATAAAAATGAACCATTATTAGACCTATGTATTGGGTTTAACACGGCTTACATGTGATTGTATGTACATGATCTCATTGTATCTCGATGTATTTTTACATGGTATTAGAGCGTCTAGCCTAATCGACTCTTCAATTCTTACTGGTGGGTTTGTTATAAAGCGAGCGATATGTTAGATTTATTTCTCCAATTTTCAACTAGGCTTGTTTATGTAGTTGTACTTATGGAGGCATGTTGGTATAGTAAAATTTTCACCTATAAAGCGGGGCCTTTCTGAACATAACGTATAAAAGTCGTTAGACAAACTTAATTAAATTTATATATTGGATCTAATACACATGTACGTTCGTACACACTATCCTAGATTCAGACTTTTCCACTTTTTTATTTAATATAATCTATATATAATATATCATTAACACCTATTGTCAAATTTATGTGTAAATTACATAACTTGGACTCCCAATTGAATCCTTAGGGCTGAGCATGTTAGGTTTGGTTTATCGAAACAAAACGAGTGATTTCAGTATAGACCGAACTGACAACGGATTTAGGTTCGGTTTTAGGTCCGCTTATTTTAGTAAATAGGTTTTTGTTTGGTCTTTGGGTAATAACCACAAAACCGATGGTTAAAACCGAAAACCGACCAATATATATTTGTTATTTTTATTGAGATGAATTTATATTTGGATATTTTACATTGTAATATTTTTTTTTTAAGTATTTGTGACTTTCGTATTTTAGGTCCATTTACATCCAAAACCTAAACCGAATTGAAACCGACCTTAATAAGTTCAGTTTTCGGTTCTAAGATTTCTGATTTTTGGTTTTCGGTTTAAACCGAAACTACTTTTTATAGGTTCGGTTTTCGGTCCAAGGTTTCAAGAAAATTATTTTAAGTTTGGTTCGATTTAATGTAGTTCTGTTCGTAACAATTTTGGATTTATGCTCACCCATGAACCCTCCATCGATTGGCTTAATTTTGTCCCCTCGAGTAGCGACCGTGATTTTGTATTTTTGCTCACTCTCCTATGGTGATTTGCATGAGTTGAGAAGTTGGTGAGAATTGGCTATATGGACTTGCGACAAGTGACAACTACATGTATGAGTGACAACGACGTCGTACTGTAGTTGTCGTACGGTGCATTTGTAAGTGAACTCTTAATCAAGTTTCTATGCTAATTTTCATTTAGAAATAAGAAAAAGATTTATGACAACAATCGCGGGGTAAAACTAATTTCGAGAATAAGAAAAAATGTTAGGGTTATATGAATACTGTGAATTGTAAGTTTCAGAGAATTGCAAATGCACCAGAATGATTTATCTGTATTCATAGGTTCCAATGCCTTTTATAGGGAATACATGAGAAAACTGCAAGAGAGAAAATAAATGACATGACTCAACTACGACTCAACTAGTTCCACTAATGACAAGAAAATAGCAAACAGAAATTGACCCGTTCAAACCCTGAAGAATAGGGCTTTATTGAAATAACTAAGACTTACTCAACAATCCCTCCCTTGAACTGAACTAATCAAGAGTTTCAGCTCACAACACTCTTCCCAAACGCTTCTCTGATCCTTTGAAATGATGCCATCTTCAAAGGTTTTGTCATTATGTCGGCCAGCTGTTCCTCAGTGCTGCAATAGACCAATTTAATGACACCTTCCTTTGTTAATTCTCTGAGAAAATGGTATCGAACTCTTATGTGCTTTGACTTCCCGTGCATGACTGCATTCTTTGACAGCTTGATAGTGGACGTGTTGTCACAAAACAGAACCATCTCTTCATCTTGTTCATGCCTGATTTCTTGCAATATCTTCCTCATCCAAATGGCTTGACAAGCACATGTAGCTGCTGCTACATACTCTGCCTCAGTAGTTGATAGAGTTACGATTGGTTGCTTCCTTGAGGACCATGCCACAGCTCCTCCACTCAACAAGAAAACATAGCCTGAAGTGCTCCTACTGTCATCCACATCTCCCGTATAGTCACTGTCGGTGTAGCCTAAGAGTTCACTCTTCCCTTCATGTTGATACCATATCCCAAATTCCAGAGTTCCCTTCAAGTACCTCATGATTCTTTTTGCAGTAGCAAAGTGCAACTCAGTAGGATTTGCCATAAAACGACTAATAAGACTTACCACAAACATCAAGTCAGGTCGTGTGGTTGTGAGATACATTAAGCTGCCCACCATTTGCTTATATAGCGTTGAGTCGACCTTCACCCCAGCTTCATCTCGGCCAACCTTCTGTCCAGGGACTATCGGATTGCAAACGGAGTTGTAATTTTGCATCTCAAACCTCTCGATCAACTCGGCAGCATATTTTCTTTGACATATAAAGATGCCATCAGCCTTCTGCATCACTTCAATGCCAAAAAAATATCTCATTTTCCCCAAATCAGTCATGTCGAATACATCCTTCATGGAGCGCTTGAATTCATTCAGCAAGTCCTCATCATCACTAGTGAACAATAGATCATCAACATAAATGCTCACTATTATGATTTTACCTCCTTTTTGTTTGATGAATAATGTTTGTTCACTAGAGCTGCTTACAAACCCTTCCTTGATGAGATAAGTCTCAATGCGACTGAACCAAGCTCTGGGCGCTTGTTTTAGTCCGTAAAGAGCCTTATGTAACTTATAGACCATGTCCTTCCCTGCTGCTTCATAACCTTGTGGTTGCTCTACATATACATCTTCCTTTAGCTCACCATGCAAAAAAGCAAATTTGACATCGAGTTGATAGATTCCCCATCCTCTTTGTGCTGCTACAGCAATGATCATCCTCAATGTATCCATTCGAGCCACCGGTGTGAATACCTCTGTGTAATCTACTCCGTACTCTTGGGCATACCCTTTTACAACCAGCCGAGCTTTGAACTTGTCTACCTCTCCTAGTTCATTCATTTTGGTCTTGTAAATCCACTTAACCCCAATAGCCTTAGCTCCAAGGGGAAGTGCAGTCAGCGACCACGTGTGGTTCCGCTCGATGGACTGTATCTCAGCGTCTATCGCTTGTTTCCATTTCTGATGTCCTGCTGCTTCTTGAAAACTGGTCGGATCTGATATGACCATAAAAGCTAGCTTTTCAATCTCGACTCTAGCCATGTTTGCTTCTTCCTCTGTATCTGATAGCTCTTCTCCTGAGATATAATCTGCAGACCAGATTGGTGGTTTTCTCACCCTTCCCGTCGTTGCTATCGTTTCTCCAGTTGGTGGATCATTTGGTGAAGGAAGGTCATCACTGTCTCCTTCTGCTGCTTCTTCCACTTCATCTGCATTCTCAACATTTTCATAATCATTTTCCCACTCAAGTTCAACGCTTTCTTCACCAGAATAACCAACATCTTCCCATTTCCACTTCTTATCTTCCTCAAATATCACATCTCGGCTGATGTGAACCTTCTTCTCCACTGGATCGAACATCTTAAAGGCCTTGGATTCACTGCTGAAACCCAACAGAACACACTTCACGCTTTTGTTATCGAGCTTGCTTCTTTTAACATCAGGGATATGAACATACCCGATACATCCAAAAATCCTAAAGTATTCCACCGATGGCTTTCTTCCACTCCATGCCTCTTCTGGAGTCATATCTTCTACAATGAGTGTAGGGGATCTGTTAAGAACGTGATTCACCCATTGTACAGCGTCTGGCCAGAAAGCTTTTGGTACCTCCTTCTCTAATAAGGCTGCTCTCACCATGTTCATGATTGTGCGGTTTTTGCGTTCGGCAACGCCATTTTGCTGCGGCGTGAAGGCGGTGGTCAACTGTCTTTTGATTCCATGCTCTTTACAGAATTCCTTGAATTCATTTGAGTTGTATTCTCCTCCTCTGTCCGTTCTTAGACATTTGATGAACAATCCAATTTGCTTCTCCACAAACGCTTTGAATGTCTTGAACTGATGAAATGCTTCTGATTTTTCTAGTACAAAATATATCCATGTCTTTCTCGAGAAGTCGTCAATAAAGCTTATAAAGTACCTTTTTTGACTGTTCGATGATGGATTGATCGGACCACAGAGATCAGAGTGGATAAGCTGCAATCTTTCAGTGGCTCTCCACTTGCTCTGCTTTGGGAATGGAACACGATGATTTTTCCCTTTGACACACGCCTCACAGGTGATTTTCACATCTCCAATTTCAGGTAAACCCACAACCATCCTTCTACTGCATAATGTGTGAAGTCCCTTGTAGTTGAGATGCCCATATCAATGGTGCCACAACTATGCCTTGTCTGAAATGTCAACCTGCAGGCATCTCTCCTCCTTTGTTTTGTTATTTGATTCACCTAGTAGGATAAACATCCTATTAGCACTCATAATAGATTCTGCTATTTTTCCTCTTGAGGGATGAAAGATGTTGCATGTTTTTCGATCTCCTCCTTTGAATAGCACGTCTAAACCCCTTTCTTAAAGTTGCCCAACACTCAGCAGGTTGTTCTTCAATTCCGGAATATAATACACATCGTTGACCACATAGCTTATTCCCTTAAGCATTATCTTCACTACTCCTTTTCCTCCAACCATCAGTTTGTGATTGTTCCCAAGCTTGACATTAAGTGTGAAGCTAGTGTCCAAGCTTGAGAACATACCTCTTTCTCCACACATATGGTTTGAACATCCAGAGTCCACGAACCACACATCTCCTCTTGTAGTACCTTGAAGTTCCACATACGCCATGAGAAGAACTTCATCCTTTTCTCCGATCTCTGCAAAATGTGCTCCATTGTTCCCATTCGAACATTCATATTGGAAATGTCCAAGTTTGTGGCAGTTGTAACACTCGATTGTTGCTTTGTTGAATGGACGTCCTCTGCCCCTGCCTCGACCTCTATATGATCCTCCGCCTCTGCCTCTGACATTGAGAGCTTGATCATCTTCTTCATCACCGATCTTCTTAAATTTCTTTTCATGTACGGACAGAGAGCTCTGCAGTTCGTCAATCGTCATCTTTTCTGTGTCTTTTGACTCCTCAATGGACACCACCACATATGTGAACTTGTCGGTCAGAGTTCGAAGTATTTTCTCAACAATCTTCGAATCTGACATGTCTTCTCCGTTGCTTCTCATCTTGTTGGAGACAGACATTACTCTTCCAAAGTAATCATCGATGTTCTCTTCATTCTTGATTTGAAGAACCTCAAATTCTCTCCTCAAGGTTTGGACAAGAGATCGTTTCACCCTTTCGTTGCCTCCAAACTTTTTCTTCATTGAATTTCAAACGATCTTGGATGTTTTGCGATCCAAAATCTGTTCAAACACAACCCGGTCAATTGCCTGGAACAGGTAGTGCTTGACTTGATGGTCCTTCATCTTGAGCTCCTCAAGATTCTTCTTCTGCGCTGCAGTCACTTCGATTCCCTCTGCCGGTTCAGTGTAACCCTCTTCCACTAGACTCCATAAACCCTTGGCACGCAAGAGGTTTTCCATCAGTTCACTCCAATGGTCATAGTGACCATCAAACTTTGGAATCTTGGTGAGTGTTTTGTTGTCGCTCATCTTTTCTCTCTTGGATCACTCTTGGATCACTTTGTTTTGCTTTGGCTCTGATACCAAATGTGAATTGTAAGTTTCAGAGAATTGCAAATGCACCAGAATGATCTATCTGTATTCATAGGTTCCAATGCCTTTTATAGGGAATACATGAGAAAACTGCAAGAGAGAAAATAAAGGACATGACTCAACTACGACTCAACTAGTTCCATTAATGACAAGAAAATAGCAAACAGAAATTGACCCGTTCAAACCCTGAAGAATAGGGCTTTATTGAAATAACTAAGACTTACTCAACAAATACATGTAGGTTTAGATTACGACTTATATATTTTATTTATTATAAAAAAATAAAGATCCTGCAATTTAAAATTGCGGGCTCCAATAAATTGTTTAGCCATTTGGAATATTAGAGGAATTCGCAATTTAAAATTGCGGGTTTCTTGTTTATTTGTAAAAAAAAATGAAGGCACCACATTTTACAGGGGGAAAAAATAACAAAAAACATACGTAAGTTGTGGGATATGGAGCAACAAAGGGTACCAGTGGATTTGGGAAATGGATATTATGCCCATAGTTAAAAACTTTATCTGGAAATTGTCTATAGACGGACTCTCAACCAAGGAAAACCTGGAAAAACAAAGGGTATCAGTGTCCATGCATTGTACTCTTTGTAGCCACCCATATGAATCAACAAAACATTTGTTTTTCAACTGCCCTTTTATGCTAGACAATCTTCATAATTCTAACATTAAGATCGAGCTCCAGCAGGTAAACAACTCTAACCACAAATTGGCAAGCATGGTCACATGTTAAAAACAAACTAGACAATAATCAATTGGTCCAACTAGCAGTTACGTGGTGGAAAGTTTGGACCGAAAGAAACCAAAATATTTTCAGCAATAAGAAAACTCAAAATATTAAGGGACGAGTACAAGACCAAATAAGGAGCTGGCAGGATGCTAACAAAAGAAAGAACCAAACAAAACAAAAAGTGGTCATAAGCAAAAGCAAAACTAGAAATATCCAATGGCTAAGACCTAATAACGGATTTGTCAAGTTAAACTTTGATGGATCTAAACGCGATTCCGGGAACTCAGCCTTCGGTTTCATTTTAAGAAACCAACATGCATCAACCATCTCCCTAGACTACGGACAGTGTGGGAACACATCGGTCCTTCATGCTGAAACATGCGCGCTAAGGGAGAGTTTGATCAGAGCATGTGATCTGGAGATCAATAAACTTGAGATTGAAGGAGATAATCTCACAATCATCAATTCCATTAAGCAAATTTGGAAACCTCCATGGGAACTTAATCTCATCATTTCAGATATCACTAATATTCTGGTTAGTTTCCAGCAGGTCAAGATACAACACGTCTTTAGGGAAATCAACAGTGCTGCCGATAAGCTCGCAGATTTGGGACACGACTACCCGCTAGGTTGCGTTACGATCCCCTCCCAGGTGGTGGATTTCATCCGGAAGGATGCTCTAGGTTGGAGAGTCTCGAGAAGATGATCCAACTAAATAGGGTAAGATTTTGTTAAATTTAAAATGGGTAAAACAAAATCCAACTAAATACGTTATGAGATCAGAATTTAATAAAAAAAATATATGAAAATATAAAGTGTTCCATAAATACGGTATGGAATATGGAACAACAAACTGGCTATGCTTTTTGTTACAAATTAAAACTAAATATATGCAACCGAGTTACTTTAATATTATTTATTGCATTACTTTAATCTAGACGTTGCAACAACTTAAATTTGAATCGATATTTTCTTCACAAATAAATTAAATTACAAAGTAAGATTTTGTTATTTTTCATCAAATGAGAAGATAATAAGCACTTATTATTCCATCCATCTTTGTGAGTAATTATCTATATAATAGGGTGTGGTTTCAATGATAACAACCTTATCGAGTAATCATGAGAACAAATGAACAATCTTACACCGTCGATGATGAGTACTAATGATCGAGATTTAGAGTAGATATCATAATTATTAGATAAATAATATTCTAAAACTAATAATAACTACGAATAATACATTAAACGATATGACACATTCGTAACAAAACTAATAATAACTACGAATTGTTCATGATTACACGATAAGGTTTGTTCTCATATGATTTATCCCGTATATAGACATGTTATTATATATATATATATATATATATATATATATATATATATATATATATATATAGTATAGATCCTATGAGAACACCCCCTAACGTGAGAACATGAGAACAGATTCGTAATTATTATTAGTTTTGTTACGAATGTGTCATATCGTTTAATGTATTATTCGTAGTTATTGTTGGTTGAGTGGATTATTCGTAGTTATTGTTGGATTCCTAATTATTATTATTCGTAGTTATTATTATTTTTGATATCTACTCTAAATCTCAACCCTTAATACTCACATCCAACGGTGTACGATTGTTCTCATGTTCTCACGTTAGGGGGTATTCTCATGGGAACCACACCCTATATATATATATATAACTTTAACATCTACATATTCAAATTATTCGTTTGATATGAATCCTAAAACTTAAAATTCAAAATTTCAAATACAAATCATTATCATCAATATTCGTCGAATTCAGATTTTCTGAATAGAATCTTCGAATCAGTCAGATCGGATATTTTTGCTCCGCAACTCTTACTAACATATAGTTCGCCCTTCGCAACCAAATCAATATCATCATCTTATAATTTCGTAATAAATAATTTATAAATATATAATCTAACTAACCCGTATAATTTTTAAAGTAAAACTAACCCTTAATTTAAAATATAAGTGGCCTAGCCCACTCCACTAGATTATAGAATGATGCCGATAATTAAGGAAAAGGGTAAAGAAAATTAGCTAAGCATTATGATTTGATTGGAAATTAATTGAACGTAAACCCTCCTGATGACAGGGATATTAATAAAAGGGTCAAGTGTCGAGTCCAGGTGGTGCACCATAGTGGAAACTTGTGATCTCCTGCTTTTACTATCCACCTTGTTTCCTCCCTTTTCCACCATTTTCGAGTGATTAGAGTTTGGGCTCACCAAGTTAGGTTCGGTTCAAGTAAACCGAACCGAACCGAGTAATTTCGGTCCAGTCCGAAACTAAACCCACAATTTAGATTCGGTCTTAGGTCCTTGTATTTTAAGATTTCGGTTTTGATTCGGTTTCGGTCCAAAACCGATCTAATAGGTTCGGTTTAGGTTCCAATATTTTGAGTTTTCTTTTTTTGGGTCTGTTTATGTCCAAAATTGAAACCGAACCGAAACCGATCTAATAGGTTCGTTTTAGGTTCCAATATTTTGAGCTTTCGGTTTTAGGTCAAAACCGAAACTGAACCTACTTTTATAGGTTCGGTTTTCGGTCCAAGGTTTTTGAAAAATAAGTTTTAGGTTCGGTTCGGTTTTGAGGGGTTCGGTTCGGTTTTGAAACAATGCTCAGTTGCTCATCCCTGATTAGATTTGAATGAGTTCGAGCAAAATCTTATATGTTCAATTTTTTAGAAAACAAACGAATTTCAATCGAGTCCAAACTAAATGTCAAACAACTAATATGATATAACAACTCCACCTTCTTTTATTCGTGTATTTTCGGGGGTTTACTTTAGGACCACACATGAGACAAATTGAGGTTGTCTCATTTCACGCATCATACATAGGACGGACCTTGTGTGTTTAGGCTACATACGTTGAACCCTATATCGGATGTAAATTGAACGGGATTGATCAATCTCGCATAATCTATACATAAATCGTTTACAATTTATACAAGAAAGTATTTTTAAATATTGTGTCTATTAAGAAAGACATCAAAATTCTATAATCCATATTAATTTTTAGATAATTTTCACAAAATATAATTAAATTTTATCTAAACATTTAAAAAAAAACTCCAATACAAAATTATACATTAATGACTTTGTACGCAATGTAATTCACTTTTCCTTTAACTTTACAAGCTTATTTCACAATTTTCACTATTTGTCAATTTGGCATAAGCTTATTTCTCAATTTTATCTAAACATTCAAAAAAAGTCTAAAACAAAATTATACGTTATAACTTTAATTACGAAACATATTATTACTAATTATTTTGGCATAAATATTTTATATATATTTAAAATTTAATATTGTTAAGAAAGGGGGATCGAGTAGGACGAAGAATGTAAGTACCCGTCTCGAATATTTTTTATGGGACGGGATTAATATTTTTTTGGTTTGAAAATTGTTTGTATGAGATCGAGATTTGCGGGATTTATGTCTAACCCTATATTATTTAGCTTAATTTTACAATTTTTTTATAAATACAAATAAAATTGGTGAACTGAATAAATAGCCTATTATGTCAAATTAAAAATAACATTATTCCCATTAGTAAATTAATATTTTTTTATAAATTTAGTTTTCTTTTTTTAATTTCTCTCATCATCTGGATACAACTAAGACAATTATTCAACTAAATTATAAGAAAAAGCATAAAACAATATTAAGTGGAGGTGGAAACTACTACGTCCAATTTCCTCCTGTTAATATTTTATTTATCTCTAAATATAATGTAATATATTTAAAATACCCGATTAATAGGTAGTGTGAACAAAAAATGTGTTCATAATTTGTGTTATAACATTAAGTATTATTATTTAACTATATTCATGGAATTTAAGTTTAAAAATTTATGTATAAAATACTTTCATTCACTCAAATTTCTATTTTTTATTAAAAATGCATTCAATTTATCAATATAGCCTTTTTTAAGTCCATATAAAATATAAATCAGATAGAGAGTTGATTCTGGATTAAAATGAGATAATGATGTCATAAATTTTTTAATATAATTGAATAAAAAAGTTGATTTTGGATTTTAAAAAAACTTGATAGAGAGTACGTGAATGGAATATAAGTGTTGCATGTGTGACACGTGGCTTTTATTAGCAGAAACAATACGTGAATGGAATATAGACTATAGTTATGGTATACTACTTGCTAAATTGAAGCTACTTCTTTCACACTTGAATACAACCCTCAACATCGCTCTTTCCACGTAAAATATTTTTGTAAAAATGGAAGACGAAATCTTAAGACGACGAACTTGTCAAAGTCCGATATAGACGAACAGGTAGAGCGGGGTTGTGTGCATACGAATGCACATGCGTATTAGGTCCAAGCCCAATACATAAACCCTGTGAGGTTCCATCCTAAAAACTAGAGGATATAAGACCGAGTTGAACTTGTCCACAGGTTTGGATCGGGAGCCGAATTGAGGTTAACCGCTGTGATACCATGTCAAAGTCCGACATACACGAACCGGTAGAGTGGGGGTGGAGTGCATCCGAGCGCACATGAGTATTAGACTCAAGCCCAACACATAAACAATGGCGGATCCAAGGGGTGGGCTGGGCCATGGCCCACCCCAACTTAAATTATTTTTTTATTTTTTTTACATATCACTAGTTTACTAATTATTCTTGTATTAAAAATTAATTAATATAAAAAATATAAATAAAATTACATTTATACATTAAATTTTTTTATAATAAATAATTTTATCCATTTTTTTGTATTTTTATTTAAATTTTTATGTATTAACAATTAAGTATTTGAATAATTTTTAGTTATTATTAGAATTTAAAATTATTTAAACTTTTTTTAAAAATTTTTGCCCATCCGTCTACAATTCCTGGCTCCGCCCCTGCACATAAACCCAATACGAAGAGTAGTCCACCCACCTTATATACTAGGCTCGGAGCGTCCCCATCTTTCGATGTGAAAACTTATTATCTTCAACAACTTCCAACGAACAAAAACACACACCCTTGGACACGACACAAATCATACACCATAATCGACTGAAGAAGCATGAATACACCAAAACACAACTTTAAAGACGACTACTTTCTTCTTTTGATCGACAAGATTGTTAGAGGAACACCATTTTCGTTTCCATTTTACTTCTTTTATCAAGTTAAAAATTTATGCTTGGTTTTGTTTTGGCAATTCATCGTGTTTATTACTAGGGTGTATATGACAATAAATTTGAGAAAAAGTTTATAGTTAGATTGTATGCTTTCACTCATAGTTTAAAGTCGATAGATTTTCAAATCTAGACATAAAATGTTTTTATATAATCGGATATCGTTCACTTGGATTGAGAAGAGAGACATGTAATTCTCATATTTTTCGAGAGACATCTTGATCAATAATGTTCCGGAAGATATCTATCGCTCGGGATTCTTTACTAAAGGAGCTACCCATGCAAAAGTGTTTCAAATGTATACTCGGGATTCTTTACTAAAGGAGCTACCCATGCAAGAGTGTTTCAAGTGTATACTCGATTTCTCGAGACTGTTCGGAAAGTGCATTTGATTCGGAAAAAATAACGTTTCAATTCTTATTATTCCACTTAATTCAATTGTCAAATGTTAAATGGATGGTTTCAGTTCAAAAATTATTCAAGATGGAATCATGTATTTGGCAAGATAGAGAGATTTTTAAATTCAATTGGTGTGATTATGTACACAATTTTGAGGAAATTTTCAAACAACGCCGACCATAATGGTTTGTGAAATTAGAGGTGGGTCGCAAACCTAAACTTAAACCGTCAAAATCCAAACCGGCGGTTTAGGTTAAACCTAAACCGCCGGTTTGGTCGGCGGTTTAGCCGATTTATTAAAAAAAAAAAAAATTGAAAAACTGGACCAAACCGGCGGTTAACCGACGGATTGATCTCCAAACCGCCGGTTTGGTCCATTCTTTTAAATAAAAAAATAACCAAACCGGCGGTTTAACCGTCGGTTTGGGTAAACCAAAGGTCAAACCTAAACCTAAACCGCAAACCGCCGGTTCAACCAAACCTGCAAACCTAAACCGCCGGTTTGGTCAAACCGGCGGTTTGCGCCAGTTCACAAACCGTCGGTTCGGCGGTTTGGTTTGAACCGGCCCATCTCTATGTGAAATGAAGTTAAGGTTGAACACAAGTTGTTATTGTTTTATTTATTTATTTTGGAAAAAAACTATACGAAGGTGATACTAAAATTAAGACATGAAGCAATACATATATTTTATTGTACAAAACCAATATTTACCGAGATATAAAGTTGTCAAAAGTAGGATGGTTTCTTATCCAAACAAGAGATCGAACACCATCACTAGTAATGGTCGATAAGAGTCGAGGTGATTCTTACCCGCATACCTAACGGGTCAATCCGCAAACGGTTAATTTTTGGGGGTAAAAAGTAAAAAATTGAACCAATCGGCTATTTTAAACCCATTGGCGGGCTGACACCCGCCAACGATCCTTTTCATTTTTATTTTTTTAAAATCGGGTTTGAAAAAAAAGGTCAACCCATCGACCCGTCGGGTCTGACCCGTGACCCAGTTGGTTGGCCTATTAGGCGGGTCCGGGTCACACTTCCCGAACTCGTCGACCCGGGGGGTCCGACCCGTGGACATGCTTATTGGTCGACCTTCCCCGATCATTTATGATCGGAACGTAAACGCACGGCAATGAAATTCACAAATGCACGGCGGTTAAGGATCTCGTAACCCTGATGGTTACGGATTTCGAATCCGTGACATATTTTTCACGGTCACGGGTTCCGTTACCGTGATGTTTTTTTAGTGAATTCTAACAAATAAAAAATAAAAAAAAGTGAAGAAAATTAATACGTTTACGGGTCACAATTACGGGTTCCGGATCCGTGATAATCTTATATATGAATTCTAACAAAAAAAAAATCTAACGCCATCACGGTTACAGGTTCCGTAACCGCGATTTCAGGAAAAAAAAAAGATTTTTTTTTTTACGTTTACGGAACCTGTGACCGTCACGGTCACAAATTCCGTAACCGTCGTGTGTTTACGAAATCCATCGCCGTGTCTGTAATACCCCTCTTTATAATTCTTGTTAATTCATGATTTATTCATCTCAAACTTATTTGATTTATTTTACAATATGTTCGGCTCATTCACATCTATACGTGTTGTTTAATCTTTGTTCTATTTGTTCCCTCTATCCATTTTATTTGTTGTCACTTAGATCTTCATATTTTGTTTTCATTTTCAATACTTAAACTTTCGTTTTCATGTTGGATTGTGCGAAATCTATGGGTGTATTCAATCCAGACTTTTAAAGATTTTGACGGATTCTTAATAATTATAGGATTTGTAAATTCTGTGGAATATTTTAAGTCTATATAGAGTCAATATTTTAATTCTATATAGAGTCAATACAGATTCTATGGAAATCTTAGGTGTTGGGGGGAGATTTATTGGAGTTTAGGTATGTATAAAAGTAAGGAAGAATCCTACAAAATCAATGAAATAATAAATCCTTTTAAAATCCACAAACTTTTAAATATCATAGGATTTTTATGGAAAATTTTAAATCCTAATTCAACACCTAAATATTTATATGGACTTCTAAAAATTTATATTCAATACCCATAAAATTTTAAACTCCAAAAAATTACTATAAACTCTTAATTAAATACACTCCCTAAGGTTTTGCGATGAAACCATTGCAATATCAAGTTATGTTATCAAATGCTTTGATTTGCTCGAATACAATATTTAGTCGATGGACTTTTCGTCGACATGAATGAGCCTTCTTGGCCTATTTGAGTTCAAGCAATGCAAAGGATACCTTATATTTGTATTTAGGTATTATTCAATTTTGTTAACTGAAATTATGAATTGTTAGGTGTAAAACATGCATTGTTAATAAAATTATATCCGAAAACCCCTTGCATCATAGCAAAATATATTTAATTCCGGTTTTTCGTATCGTTGGTTTTTGGACCGGATTATCGGATTGAGTTGATCCCCCATACTCACAAGCTTCTTCCGAATAATGGTGATCGTTAGAATCCTCGTGTTCCTGAGGATTAGATAATCGTCAAAATGTAATATGATTGTGACTACTTTGCTTTGATTACGTTGACCGTAGATTTAAAGACAATTCTTATTATCTAAGCCTATTTTAGGTCTTATCATGTTTTTCAGGACCCAACTCATAAGACGTATCCAGTCAAAGAGCAATAAAAATAACAAATTAAATAATGTCTCGAGATCAAGTACAACTATATATTCTTGTTAATTTCACACCACGTGTCGAGCCGGGTAGGTAAGTGAGTCTTGTTTGACGAAGCGTTTGTATCAGTTGATAATTATTCAACATAGAAAACGGTGTGTCTAGTCAACAAACAAAATAGGTAAACACTGGAACCATATCCAATATCCCGTAATTTCTGGCTAAAAAGATATTCTCCACAATTACATTGATCAATCACAAACTCATATTGTAAAAGAAATATAAGGATTGTTCCATGTGATTTAGTCTCTATCTGAATAATATCAAATTTTTTTTTTATTTTCAAACAATATTCTTGTGATCAATATTTTTTGGTATGTGTCATCAACCATCCTTCAAATTAACATTTTAAGTTGGTCTAGTGATCGTGGTGTTAGACTTTTTAAGTGTTAATGTGAAGATTTGAGTTCGAATCCTCCTGGTATGGAAAAATCTTATACTCATACCGAATGTAGAGCAAATTTAAATTTCAAAAAAAAAACTATTTTTGTTGCAAAGTTGTTTTTTCATAGTTCCTCATTTATATATATTTTTCTTCATATTTGTGAACCAGTTTCAAAAATTGATTTTTCTCCCGCTTTTGAGGATTAGGTAAACGTCTTATAATGTATTTTAGGATTCAACTAACAAGATTATCTAGTTGATCTCACACCACGTGTTGAACAGGGTAAGTAAGTGAGTCCGGTGTGACGAAACGTTGGGATCAACTAAGAAAATATATACCATAGAAAACCGTGTATCTAGTCAGCAAACAAAATAGGTAACCAATGAAGTCATATCCAGTATCCCGGAATTACCGGGTTTCTAGTCATTTTTATCATATTTGCAAAGAAGATCAACTAAAATTTCAAACTTGTTTTTCTTCCACAAGTAAATTATTCATTAAAATTGCATTAAAAATATGTCAAAAATATATATTCTTTAAATATGTAAAATGCAAAAGTACGTTCGCGATTTCTTTAGAAAATACGTTACAAAAGCCATTAAAAAAATAACATAAGTTTTTATATAAAATAAACTTTTTGAAAAACTAAAAGAAAAATAGTCTTTTATTTAAAAATAATAATAAAAGTAATAAAAAAGTGTGAAACAAATTCTCCTTTTACGGCCAGCCCGGATCTTTCGCAACGTTGTTCAGACAAATTTTCTTCCGCGCAGTGCTAAAAAAAGTCACCCCCTCGCCGTTTTCTTTTACCTTTTTCCTCCCTCATTTTACCACTATTTACAAAAAATCGCCCATAAACACTATTATGTAAATTGACTTAAATAGCGGGTTGTATTGTGTAAAATTGGAAAAGTAAAGGAAACCCAAATGTATAATCTGCTGTTAGTGATTACAGAGGCAGCGTGCGAAGAGTTATCCCTCTGGTTTTCCGGCGGTTGACAGCCGATACCCTGTTTTCGTCCCCATTATAACCCTACACATTACCCTTCATCTTTATCTCTTCAATAAATCTATATATATATAAACGTCATCTACAGAGACCCACAAGCCTCCATTTACTTGGGTTAACTCTTTAGCTTTCTCACATAGACAAAATACTCTCTGGGTATTCATCTTCCTCAAACTGGGTTAATGGGTTTGTGTTTATTAATTAGATGCATGCACATTTAATACTCTTCTTCTTCCCATCTTCCCACCTCAATTTTAATTAATGAAATTGATCCCGAAGTTCGTCTGATCGAGGTTGAGAAATTGAAACCGCTATTAAACACTCCCCCAATCCATTATCCCTTGCCCCAGATCAATTGAAAACGAACTCACATCAGTCTGATAATCGCTTTCACACTTTCTGCACTTCGTTTGTATCGCACTGTTTGTTTTCTTTTGCCTCTCTGACCGTAACGGTTGAACAGCTGCTGCGTTTGTTACACGGTTTCAAATTCAAACCTCCCTCCTCTCACATTTTTCACCCAATCGTCTCTGTTTTGTTCCTCTTCCCTCTAAATGTGAATGATTCTCTCCTCCTTTTAAGCGGCGGAAAATACAAGTGGGGTTTTTGTAATCAGTTGATTTTACTTAAAAGTAAACAAAAAATGGCACCTGCAGATAGCAACTGGCTTTCGTTTTCACTTTCTTCCATGGAAATGCTTGCTAATTCTCAGTCTTCTACTCCTACTTTGTACCATCATCTTCATCATCAACCTCCTGCTTCGCAGCACTTTCTGCTTGATAACTTCTATCCCAATGGTGAGTAAGCGCAGATTACTGTCATAAATCGTATCGATTGATTTGTTATTTTGTTTTGAGTTAATTTAAACTGATTTTGTTGCAGAGTGGGTGAGCTCGAAGTCTGGAGCTGAGGAAATGTATCAATCGCAAGCAACTGAGCAGAGGATGACCGGATATTTGGACCAGCACCAAATCAACAGCCACACGGTGCCGAAACTGGAGGATTTTCTAGGCGGCGATACGACGTCGTCGCTGAATACTCAGGACTCGTCGACTCTAACACACATCTACGATCCTAACGCATCGGCTTCCACCTATTTCAACGACGTCGCTCAAGATCTTAAAGAGATTGCTCTTCCTGCTGCGGTGAACGGCGGTGGATTTCAAGCGTTTTCGACGAATTCGGGATCGGAGGTTGATGATTCAGCTTCGATTGGTCGAGCGAGTCAAATCGCTTGCGCTGAGTTCGTCGGTCAAGCTATTGAATCACATGGCGAGTTAGGGTTTTCCTCCCAGTACGCTTCTGGTGGAGGAACACTTTCGCTTACAGTTGCTCAGAGCAGCGTCGCTGGTACCGAAACAGAGAAGGCTATTGTCGTCGCTGGCACTGATTCCGCCGGCGGGAAGAAGGTCGCTGATACTTTTGGTCAGAGAACATCAATCTACAGAGGCGTTACGAGGTAATTTCCGATTCAATCATACCCATCTGTTAAATTGCATGATCAATATCTTATTTTACTTCTAATTTCTCAGGCATAGATGGACTGGGAGATACGAAGCTCATCTATGGGATAACAGTTGCAGAAGAGAAGGGCAAGCACGAAAAGGGCGTCAAGGTCATTATACAACCAAACTCAATCTTTATCAATGTCTATTATAAAATTCATCTGGTATCTGGAATTACGAGTCTCTTAACTCCAATCGTTGTCCTTATCAGACTACTATTTTGCATGTAGTGGTTATGTGCAACAGGGCAAATTGGTCTTTGGTTGGTGGGTACCATCCTACTGTCCGGCCAGGGCACTTGTTTTTTTACCAGAGGAATCAATTTAGGGAAGAAGACGAACATCAAATAATCTTAAAACATAGTTTTATTTGTTAATTTAATATATGAATAATAAAAATACAACTTAGGTAAAAAAAAGCATGGATGACTGGAGAAGATCTGAGCACGGCATGTAGGGTGGGGCAGAGAGGGTTTGTGATTATTTTACAGTCACAGAGAAATTCACAGTGACAAACCCATCTGATTGACAAGAAATATGCATGCAAATTTTGCAAAGGCGATGCTCAAATTAATGTGAGGGAGCATATTTTTCACTGCAATCTTATCAAAGTCATTTTTTTATCAGGATTGATTTGATTTCCCTGCTGGGTTTTTCTTACCTGTATAATATTATTTTATACTGATGCAGTGATAAACTTAATTCTCATCTCTTTCATTTCTTTCACTGATGATTGATCAGATAGCCCAGTTGATGTGCCGCCATTTTTTTCTTCTGGTTATCTTTGATTTCTATCATCATTATAATATGGTTTTGTTTACAAGTTAATACTGAGTTTAATTCCTTACCCAACTGAGCTCTGAAACTGAAACTACTGTGGGGTAAATTTTGATCACCTTTCACCTTTCACCTTTCACTTTTCTTTTATCTGAAGTAGAGCCAATAAAGGTGACTTGAAGGACGAGTGAAATAGACATGTATTCAGGCCATTGGTTTGACCAACATTTGAGCTTTGATTCACAGAAAAAGAAATAACCCGCAAATTGTGGCTACTGCAATTCTGCATTTTCATGTGTTATTACTTTCATGGAACTTTTATTGTTTGAGATGGATTTTTGGTATGAATTTCAATACCCTTTTGGATTTTCTTTGAGTTTGTACTCTTGCTTTGTTTTAGTAAAATTTCTATTCAAAATGTGTCATAATTTGTTGAATTGTCTCTACATAACGAGAAAAGCAAAAAAATATTTCCCCTAATTCATCCTTTACCTTTTGTAGAGAATCTTCCAGGGTTTCATGTAAATGGAACTACTACCATGCCATCTTTAATTCATGTTTAATCTGTACTTAATTATACTAATTGGTTATAAGTTTTTGACATATTTTTCCTTCTTGTAACATGTTCTTGTGGAACTTTTGCTCTGGATTTCGGCTTGCAGTTTATTTGGGTAAGTAAAATTCTCGCGAATTCACAGAACTTATGTTTATGTATTTAGGTTTTGATGATTCTATATATGTTTGAACTCTAATAGGTGGTTATGACAAAGAGGACAAGGCTGCAAGGGCTTATGATTTGGCTGCTTTGAAATACTGGGGTCCTTCTGCCACCACTAATTTTCCGGTATCGTACCAAACCCTTTGTCATTTCGAACGATCGAAAACAATACGAGTTCTTAAGTTATAAACTAAATATTTCTCCTTGTGTAGGTCTCTAACTACACCAAGGAAATTGAAGATATGAAGAACATGACCAAACAAGAATTCATCGCCTCGCTCAGGAGGTATGCTTGACAACCTTCCATATTTTTCCGATATAACGTAATCAGGCTAGTGTGTCGAGTTTTGATTATAATCGAAATTTCTATATGCAGGAAAAGTAGCGGGTTCTCGAGAGGTGCATCCATTTATAGAGGTGTTACAAGGTAAGATTATTCATTCGGTTCGAGCAAGCTAGCCGATGATTTCTATGTGTTGGTTTTGACATGGGTTGATTTATAATCATTCAGGCATCACCAACAAGGACGTTGGCAAGCGAGAATTGGCCGTGTAGCCGGGAACAAAGACTTGTATCTAGGAACATTTGGTAAGAGTTATACATAGTTTTTATTTTATCTAAAAGCCTACAATTTACTAATATAAGTGAACCATACAATGTAATCAGCAACTGAGGAAGAAGCTGCAGAAGCATATGACATAGCAGCAATAAAGTTCCGCGGCGTGAATGCTGTGACCAACTTTGAGATGAACCGCTATGACGTCGAAGCTATTCTCAAGAGCGCTCTCCCAGTAGGCGGTGCTGCAAAGCGTCTCAAAGTTTCCGAGCAGCCACAAGAGCAAAAGCCAATGCTAACCCTCGAACACCACCACCAGACACAAGAACATCCACAAGCCATCGGCACAAGCGGAAACATAAGCTTCGGCTCAACAATCCACCACCAGCATCAGCAACTTCCGTACGCTCTCCCATTGGACGCCGCCTCATACTATCAACAGGCCTACTTCAACCACCACATGCACGGCAATGGCAATGGAGACTCGTCAATGGTTGTTAATCCCGTGAACCTGCTCCCAAATCCTCCTTCTGAGTTCTACCTGTGGCCCAACCAGCAGCATTACTGAGCTAGGGAGATTAAGTGAAGCTAAGAAACTAATTTTAGTAAAACTCTTTATAACATATTGTCTTTGTCTTGGTATTAGCTTTAGTTAAGTACTATTAGTAGTCTTTCGATGTTTTTAAGGTAAAATTTGCAGTTCTGACCAGGAAACATCTGACCCATTAGCCGTAGGCTAGCTTTGGTGATTAACTAAAGGTTGTTTTGGGGTATTTTGAAGGGTGATGCTCAAAACTTATGTTGGGGAAGTTTTGTAAGTAAGCTTTAATGAGACTATATTGTCTTTTGGTAATAGATGGTTAAAACTTGTTCTGCTAAGCCATGTGGATCTCTGTTGTATCTATTGCTGAATTTTTTGTGGATGAGATTCTGAATATTCTGCCTAATTTCATAACATGAAATCAAAGCACATGTCATGTTTTTTCTTCAATTATGTTTGGCTTGAGATTTTATAGATAGTATATTCAATTTAGTCTTTTATGGAACCAAACATGACTTTAGAATCCAAGGCAAATGTGTTTATTCTTGGTAAAAAGCAGTGGCTTTTGTCTCCCAAAGACAGTCAAGAAGCTTACTAAAAGTGAAGAATTTGGATGTAGTTGTCAGATGGCCCATATTGTATACCAGGGCCCAATATGATCCAGTTATGCTTCAAGTTAGTAAGGAGTATGGTATATAAGATCGGTGAACTATTATACACTAATTATTCTACTAGTCTTATGTTTTGGGCTCGGGGTTTGGCGAATGAGTACATGACAAAGACAATTTACGTAAGAGGTAGATAACCTTCATACATTATAAAGGACAATCGGATGAATGAATAGTTATTCGTCTGACCTTGCTTCCTGCTCTCCCTCAACCACCGTCGTCTCTTCATCAGGCGTGTTAATCCTGGTTCCTCATCTTGAAAATTTAAAAGAAGTTTCTAGCGATCACGAGTTGTATTCATCTTCCCTTAACCGCTATCAATGCAGGTTCTTATGGCCTCTCTTTTCATTCTAGTTGTTGTGTTCTCAAAAAGGTATCGTCTTCTTAAATCTCTTTTCTTTTAGATTTTGTGGATCTAACTTCTATTTTTCTCGCCTCAGATAATTCATTTCTTCTCAGGTATCCAAATTTATTCCTTTTCATCAATTCCGATCAGGATACATTTTTTTGTTTCCTTTGTGATGCACAAGCATTTCCGAACCTATCTCGATTGAAGAACATGATCATTGAAGTTAGGAGGTAAGAAGTGAAGATCACTATAAGGTGAAGAAGAGGAAACATCAAAGATATTTTTAGGAGAGAAATGAAAACATTGATTGGAGATGGAAGATGTTAAGAATAACGTATGCAAGAAAGCTCGAATGCATACAAGATCACATGGAAAGAGAAGATGAGAGGCCATGCATGGCCATGCATAATCACGTGTAAAAGGATAAGAGGGAGAATTGGCCAAATTTAGTGGCATAGAGATTATTTAACTTAGATCTTATTTTCGGCCTATAAAAGACTATTTTTATTAGTTTTGCTTTATAATCACGTGCAAAAGTCTAAGGAGCCAAACTACTATGAAATTCTCTAGCAAATATTAGTGACATAAGGTACATTTTGTATCTTATATACAAACTAGGTACCATATTTTTATATTTTAAAATAATGATAAATGATGTTGAAATATCCGTAATTAAGAAAACTAGACACCCTATTTTCACATTAGGTACATTGCAGCATATATGTTAGAATCTTTTTTTAAGAAAAAAGAAATAACCCGGACCCAATATGATCCAATTATGTTTAAAGTTAGAAAGAGTATAGTATATAAGGTCGGTGAATTATTAAATATATTAATCATTCTACTATGCTTATGTTTTGGGTTCGGGTTGACGCATGAGCACATGACATAGACAAGGTAAATAAGATGTAGGTACATATTTTTATTTATGAATGTTTATCCTATACAGTTGAATATCGTAGCTACTTCAAAGACAGTATTTCAAACGGTTTTCATTTACTTTATTCAACACAACTAGTATATCAATAAGGATTTGAAATCACTTATATAACAAGCAACCAAAAGACGAAACACCATAATTTTGCTTCAGACAGTCTCCAAATGAATAATCGATTGGGCTTATGTTATGGGCTTGGACACGACGCACGTGGATTTACACTAATCGTGTGATTAGTGGAATAAATATTTGCCGGACCTTACTCATATATTCGACGGTATAGTCACATATATTCGGTGTTTACATGTTCACATGGTAAGAACTGTTTACATATGAGTCATGATCTATATACCGAATATATGTGACTATACCGCTGAATATACTTGAAATCATTAATAACAAGCTACATTAGGACCGTGATAAACATCTCATAATATCTATAGTCTCCGACTTTCAAAAGTGAATCGTTTTTGTTTTGAAAACATGACGCAAAGACCGGTAAACCTGTTAATTTTTCATATATCTGATACGGATAAAAAACGTGGAGGATACACGTCTAGTAAACCACGATCACAACATCTTGTATTATCAACATGACACACCGTTTTATTCCCTTTAATCTCAACAATATCGTGTATGAATCATCTAGATTAATAAAAAGTTACTCGCTTTACAAATTTGGAAAATGAGTCATATGTCAAATTAGACATGTTACCGGTTCAAACCAAACCGCCGAACCGGCGGTTTGTGAACCGGCTCAAACCGCCGGTTTGACCAAACCGGCGGTTTAGGTTTGCCGGTTTGGTTGAACCGGCGGTTCGCGGTTTAGGTTTAGGTTTGGTTCAACCTCAAACCTAAACCGATGGTTCGAACCGGCGGTTAAACCGCCGGTTTGAGCCGTTTTTTATTTTTTTTTTATTTTTTTTTTGGCCAAACCGGCGGTTAACCGCCGGTTAACCGCCGGTTTAACCGGCGGTTTGGCCAAAAAAAAGAGACGTTGGCTTTTGCCAACGTCTCTTTGCAGATTTTATTTTAATTTTTTTTTTTTTTTTTTTTTTTTT
>BSUD01000005.1:147126067-147151783 GCA_033239045.1 Fagopyrum esculentum
AAGTCATGTGCCAAACCGCCAAACCGGCGGTTTGGCGGTTTGGCAAACCGCCGGTTTAGGTTAAACCTAAACCGGCGGTTCCTCATTGGCCGGTTTAGGTTTAGGTTTGGCTTTTGCCAAACCTAAACCGCCGGTTCCTAAACCTAAACCGGCGGTTTAGGAACCGGCAACATGTCTATGTCAAATGACTCATAAGCAGAAAATTCAGTTTGGGCTTCATATCTCAACGGCCCATAACTTCCGGCCCAATACTCCCAGCCCAAATAGGCCCAACTGGTCATTCTTTGTCTACTAAAATATAGGGCCCACGAAATGTACTTTCGTTTGAATTACAAAAAGGTAATTTAATTATTAGCTGTTTCGTTGCGGGCGATTCGTAATGCTTAAGTCAACTCAGCCGTGTACCAAAAAGTCACACTCGCCGCGTGTGTGAAACCCTTTGACACTTTCCCTCCATTTCATTCTTCAATTCAAACAGCGACACGTGTCATAGTCAACCTCTCTTTGTTTTTTTCCTATTTTTGGCTACGTGCTAACATAAGTCACATTCTAATACGAATTCTCTGTATTATATTCTTCCTTACAGAGCAAGCGTTGACTGCTGACATGTTTTTGTACTGTTGTTCCGACATCTAGTGGTTGGAGATAACAAGGTTCCACATTGGAAGATGGGGCACTCCGAACCGTGTATATAAGGTCGGTGGTATACTCCTCCTATTGTCAATTGGAGCATGATGAACTTGGGCCTAATGTGCATGTGCGCTCGTATGCACACGACTCCCCTCTACCAGTCCATCGGACTTTGACACTAGCCGGCCTCGAGCATTTTATCAATCAAACCTAAAGTTTTACCACATATATCAATAATAAAAGAATAAAAGGATAACTAGTCCAAAAATAATAGATGATTTATAAGTTATCTAAGTGTTAACTAAACTTGCTCGTTAAGTTATTAATTTTGTCAGGAAAAACATTAAGGGTCCGTTTGGTTTCAACTCCGGAATCGAAAACGGAATGGAAACGAATTTAGTCAATACGTATACCCTTATTTTATTAAAATTTTTGGAATCATTCTTTGTGCTTTGTAATCATTGGATGAGAGTTTGATTACTTTTAATATCCTATAGGGTAACAAAATGTGACGAAACAAGTGCATTTTTCATTAAACTATGGGGAATGATTCCATAAAATTTCATATACATATAGACAAAATTTATTTTCATTCTGTTTCCATTTTCCATTTTCGGAGTTGGAATCAAACGGGCCATAAGTTTAAATACGAATGTGGGCTTTGAGTGTTTTGTATGGTATTTTGCATGAATATTTTCATATGAGAAATCTACGAGTATTTACTACAACATACCCCAAACATATATTATACACTACAATGTTAACGGTAATGACAGGAACCTAATACTAGAATATGGGATGAATGCTTTCAAAAATCATCCACACGAATCTAAATGGAGATTCTTCTAAAGAACATATTTTTTACAACAAAGAATCCACTTATTGATTAAACCAGAAGATAGAATTATTAGTTTGTGAAACTGCTGTATTCGAACTGCTCTGTTCTCCATCGAGCATCATGATCCTCACCCATTCATCCAACTCATTATTATGATTATTATCGATCTTCTCCAAATACTCTGTTTCTTCTTTCTTCTCAGAATCACCATCCTCTGTTTTTGTACATCCACTGTGATTCTCTTCATTTCTCTTCTCCTGCTGCAAACTGTAATCATTCAATGGAAAATTAAGTTTCGCACGGGCCCCACGGAATCCAACCGCCGCCTTATCGTACGCCATTGCCGCTTCTTCCGCAGTCTCGAAAGTTCCCAACCAAACACGAACTGCTCGATGTGGGTCCCTTATCTCCGCCGCCCATTTCCCCCATGGTCTCTGTCTTACCCCTCTGTATTTCTTCCTAACTTCATCAGAAACTCCATTTCCGATCTTCCTCTTCCTTATTTTCCCGCCGTTTCCTTTTGGTTTCTCGGCAATTACATGCTCTGTTTCTGTCTGAACAGGAGGAAACAGAGGACAACCCAAACAACCTCCGATGTTACACGTTTGACATGTCTCGGTTGTCATCTCCATTGCTACTGATGTGTAGACTTGCTGGTGGATGGCGGCGCCGGTGACTGGTGTCGATTCCTGGTTGCCGGTGATCACGTGCTGAAGAGCTGAAACCATTACAGAGAGCTCTTGCTCGTGGGTCAATCGAGTTGCTCTGTTCATCTTTGAGTTGTTGAATTTGAAATCAGAGAGAGAGGGATTTTGGAGAAGAGAATAGTTTATGTGAACTGCGCCGACTACCTTAAAATCCGGTCGAGTTGGTGTATATATATGTTTTGATGACGTGGAGGTTGCCAGCTGTATAAAACGGTTTGGACGCGGGGTGCCCAGGCAAATAAAGAGATCAAAGGTCTAATCTTTGGACCATTTATATTCACGTGCGATATTTAGATCGTTGCGATGAGTTGGCAAACAATTAGAACTCACTCACTCACTTTCTCCTCTCTTTTTATTTATTTTTGTTATTGGAAACTTTACAAACTTACCCTTAAGTTAGTGTATATTCCCATAAACAACCCATAAAAATTTAAAATTACAGATATATCTTTAAATCAACCTTCTATTCAATTAAAAGAATTTTAATTATCAGACTTCCCTTCTTTCATGTTTTTTTTTTTAATGTATGTTTGTGTTTTTTTTTTTCTCTTTGTTCTGGTTATTCATGACGATTAGTCCTCCCTTTTGGCCTTTCATTCAATAGTCGGTGTGTTGACTTTTGGATCGAACCGTTTTCCATTATCATAAAAAAACATCTTAGTTACTATAAGTTTATGTAGGTGTGGTTACTATTATATGTTAGTCCATATATGATCTTAACTTAATATGTTTTTTTAATATTTAACATGGATATTTTCTAAAATAAAAATATTAAAAAATTGTGATATGACCGGCTCAATCCCGACTTGGACGGCATAGGCAACACATTAGGCCCGAATTTCGGACTCGGCCGAAAAACCAACATTTTTTTTCTTCAAATTTCGTACCAAATTCAGTTCGAGTTTGTCTGGGTCTATCTACGACTTTTGATTATGTATCTCATATCTTTTATAAAGACACACAAATCTCTTCTTTTCATAATAAATTCTTTAAATTATCTGTCAACCTTATATTCACCATTTTTTATTTTAAACCTGTAAAAAAATTTTAATCTTTTTATTGACGTAGATGAATTAAACAATCGATAAAAAGGTAAAATCAAAATCCAGTCACATAAAACAATTGAGATCATAATCAATGGGAAATTAATTTATTTGATTTTATCCATTTTTCCATTAAGTTATTCAATTTGTGAGATAAAAAAAAAGAAAAAAGAAAGAAGCAAAGTTGAAAATGTATTGAAGTTGTAAAGATCAAATTGATATAAACTCTTATCCCAACATAGAGTATACAAAATTAAATACATAGAGGTGAAAAGTGAACAAATCAAAATTGGTCTTTATAATGTAAAATTAAGATTTATGGGTCGTTCCATGAAAATTGAAATAATTTTAAGGGTCACTTTGTGCAATTACATAGACACTACGTCAGTAACGTCACGCATAACGAAACGCCTGGTGACTGAGAATACACGCGCCTTCACAGCAGTTTCTTGGTGTTCATCAGCGCTTACGTGGAGCCAGTGGGTCCCATGTATGAAAATGTGAACTGGACAATCCTGTCCCCGACTACCCTTCAATTGGGCCCCACCCAGTTCCTTAACAGGCTTACAATTTGCTGTTGAAATTCTTTATTCAACCTTTTCTTCATATAACTTTTTATTTTGATACTTATAAAAGCTTTAAAAATGAATTTAAGCTCGTGGGAAATGTTTTTTTCGGAAATTTCAATTAGGAAGAAATTATAATAAATATAAAATAATTGTGTGATTGGATACGGATAAACACTACATGCACCCGACCAACAAATCACATGATACATATTTTGTAACGATTTATAACAATGGTATGGGTAAATATTATTTATTTATTTATTTATATCGACTTGCATCCGACCAACAATCGAAAGAACCAAAATAGATATACAAAAATATTAATTTAAATTTACATTGCTCGATTTGTTTTCTACATTAGTCCTATGAATCAATGATTAATAAAATACACAACAATGCTTACCTATTTGAGTATGCATGCGTGAGGTAGGGCTGTGCAAAATCGGACCGGAATTTACGGTCCGGTCTACGGTACAGGTTTTTTTGAAAATCCGGGTTACGTTCTGATCCGGTTTTTGGACCGTATAAAACCGTAATTCGGGATGGACCATAAACTACGAATTTCCAGTCAGGTTCGGTCCAATTCGGTCCGATTTTGGACCGAAAAATTTCACCAAAATTGCACAATTAAGGTACAAACCGGTCCAACCCGAAACCGGACCGGATTTTTACAGTCCGCTCCCGTCCGGTCTACGGTCCAAGGTTTTCTTAATTTATGCTCTACCGATCCGGATCGGACTGGAAATATCCGGTCCGATCGACTTAGTTAGTTGAGAAAGGCAACTTGTTATCAAATATCTTTACATTCATGTTATCATGTAAAGTTTGGTTAACCAAATTAAGATTTTGTATGGCGAAATGTTATCAAATATTGTTATTTATATCAAAGTGACCCGTTTGGCTGAGTCGGTCTCAATGCACGTGTTAACTATGTCATGTTATTATTTTTTACTTGAGGGGTGTTGAGATGTTATGGATGTGTCACGTCATATAATAACGAACACATATAGTTGTTAAGTCCAAGTCAAACTCATAAGCCCAGCGAGGTTTTATCCTAAAACAAATTGACAAAAAAGTAACACACCGACCTTATATACTATGATCGGAATAACCCCAATTTCGACGTGAAAACTTATTATCTCTAACAAATATAGGACCTCGTGTACTTGCATATTATGAATTCACCCGGCGATACACCCTTCACATTGTTTAAAATGTTATCCACCCGTCACCAGATTCTATTGACCCATTTGGCTATGTCGGTTCAATGCACGGATAAATTGGGTCATTCTATCTAAAATTATTTGATAATATAAAAAGTAACTCAACCTAGGGTTGTGCAAAATCGGGCCGGACCGGAAACTAGACCGGATCAGACCGGAATTTACGGTATGGTATAAGGTCCAGATTTTTCGAAAATCCGGGTTACGGTCCAGTCCGGTTTTTGGACCGTATGAAACCGTAACCTGGGTTGGATCGTAAACTACGAATTTTCGGTTCGGCCCGGTCCAGTTCGGTCCGATCCAGTCCACTCCGGTCCGGTTTTGGACCGGAAAACCTCACCAAAATCGCACAATTTAGGTACAAACCGGTCCGATCCGGTCCGCAATATTCAAAATTATACAATTTAAGTACAAACCGGTCCGATCCGGTCGTAATATTCAAAATTGTACAATTTATGTACAAACCGGCCCAACCCGAAATCGGACCGGTCTGACCCGGACCGTTACAGTTCAGTCCCGATCCGGTCTACGGTTCAAGGTTTTCTCAATTTACAGCCAGATCCGGACCATACGCACAGCCCTAACTCAACCGACCTTATTCGTTGAACTAAATTAGGGCTATTTTAGAAAAGGTATAAAAACGATATTCTCAACCTATCTTAATAAATAGTTTTATAATTAAGTTCCCATTGATAATAAAGAATATAGGAATAGCTAAGTGTCACATAAGCAATGACACCACTAGTATCCAAAGTGGTTGATGAGCAAAACCTTTCGAGTAACCCAAGAGATTATCAAATGAAAGGCATAGGTCTGTTTGGTAACACGGGATTATCGTAGATGAAGATGAAGATGAAGATGAATATGAATATGAAGATGAAGATGAAGATGAAAATAGTAGATGATTATAGGGATGAAAAAAAAATAATATTTTCTATGTGTTTGGTGTGATGAGGGATTATAGGAGGTTATTATACGTAAAATTACGAAAAAGGGTATGAGGAATAATTATTTTAATACAATCCCATGTGCCATCTAGCTTCATCACGTGCCTCCCAAACCTCTGTAAACATCTCCTCATTGAGACTTTTCAAAACACAATCGATGGTCGAAGGAAATTAGGGTTTCGAAGCTCTCTTCCCCTTCGGCGCAACTCCGTCGCAGGCTCCAGCGCAGCTCCGTCGCAGGCTCCAGCGCAGCTCCGTCGCAGGCTCCAGCGCAGCTCCGTCGCAGGCTCCCTCGCTTGCTCCGTCATAGGCCAAGTGCAGATACCACGGTTGTGACTTCCATTCACGGTGAGTGAACTTGAAAATGATCTTCCATCATATATGATTGATTCCCCCTAAAAGATCCCCTTGCTTGCTTCGTTTTAACCTAATTACGTGAATCTCTCATTGATTCCCCCTAAACCATTCTCTAACCCGTAGTCTTCTGTTGTAATCCAGTCAATTTGTGTGTTAAATAGATAGTCTTTTGTTGAGTGTAGTATATGATTGATTTTGTTGGTTGTCATTAGTGTGCTAAGGAAGCACTCTACCATACTTTAAATTCGAGTGCTAAAGAAGTACTCTACCAGTCTTCTGCTGATTGTAAATATAGCTATTGTTATCCTGATTGTTTTTGTAAATCAATACTCTTCTGCTGATTGTTCATATTAGTTGAGTGTAGTGTATGATAGAGAGCCTTCTGCTGATTGATTTTGTGAATCAATAGTCTTTTGGTGATAGTCTTCTGCTGATTGCTCATTTATCTGAGTGTAGTTTATGATAGATAGTCTTTTGTTGAATGATTTTGTAAAACAATAGTCTTCTGTTGATAGTCTTCTGTTGATTGGTCATATTATATGTGTGTAGTTTATGATAGATAGTCTTCTGCTGATTGATTTTGTAAATAGATAGTCTTGAGCTGAATGTCACTTATTTTATTGTAACATGACAATATACAAATTTGTGGTTGTAGTTACAATGATGGTCATTACTCAAGTGTACTAAAAGTTTATTTGTTGATTTGTTGTTATTTGTACTTCAAAAACCTAATTTTGGTTGGTTAGATGCCTCCCAAAGTATCGGGTCCACGGAAACAGAAATTTTACAAGTGGACTGACAGTATCACTATCGAGTTCCTTAACATATGCCGTGAGTATCAAAAGAATAACGGTGAGAGTCAACCGTTTGCATGGGTGGAGATTGCTCAAGCAATGGTGGATAAATTTGGCAAACCTTGTGATCAACATTGTGTTAAGAACAAATTCCGCCATATGAAAGAGTTATGGAGTATATGGCGAACATTGAGACAGGGTGAGACTGGTCTTGGGTGGGATGCGGAAAAATGTCGAATTGTTGCTGATAGTGCTTGGTGGGAACGAAAGTGTAAGGTGAATATAAATGTATATGTTTATTTTGCATTAACTAGTTCTTCTCCATATATATACTGTTTTTTATTATCTGTAATAACCCTTTTTATTATAGGAAAATCCCAAGTACAAGACTTTCCGTAACAAGGGGATTCCTACCGAAATCAGTGACTTATGGGATGAGATTTTCAACAACACAGTTGCAACAGGAAAATATTGCGTGGTTCCTGGTATGGATGTGGAGGGTCCTGGTGCTGAAGAGGAAAATGAATTAAATGATGATGTTTTGCGTGAGGATGAAGATGTATACGGAGTTGACGAGGGATACGATGATCTTATGCACCTCAACCTTGAGGTTCCAGATGAAGATTTACTCAATAATGTGTACATGAAGGTCACACAAACACAAGGAGAATCATCGAAGCTTGATAATCCCCCACTTAAAAAGACAAAGGTCAGTAAAGGATCTACCCAAACCCCGACGACACGCAAAAAAAGGACTTCAAAGGGATCTACCGTCTTTGCTGAAGGTTTTGCTATGATTGAGAAAAATAGTGAAAGGATGATGACCATGTTGGAAGGTGAAATTGGTAGTTCAGGATCATGTGCAACAAAGAGAAGGTTCACATATGATGACAGTTTGGAATTTATTGGTCGGATGGTCAATGAGGGCTCTCTAGTTGAAGGAGAGCCTTTATGGTGTTTCGCAATCGATGCGATGATGACAGATGAAACCCGAAACTGTTTCATGACTTTGGACAAAGATTCTTCAAAACTATCATGGTTGAAGTGGAAATTTGGATGCTTAGGAAAATGTTGAGTTGATATCTATTTGTAACTGGTTTAAGTTAGGGGCAAGAATGGAACATTTCATGTTTGTTTTTATTTCCAACAACAATGCTTTAAGTTTAGCCAAGGTTGCATCTTTGGCATGTAGTCTATGGATATTGTGAGTCATTGTCATATTTTCTGAATTATGTTACTGTTATCTATCAATTTGGGTTTGTTTTTACAATTTTTTTATATTTTATTTGATTAATTATGTCCGATCATGAGAAAATTAAATAGGTTCGGATTTAATTGATTTTTATGTTTATTTGTCACTATAGGAGTGACCAAGCCCTACAATGGCAACCCGAAAACTGACTCGGCGTCAAAAGGCTATCCTGATGATGCATAGATCTTTGCGGGATAATGCAGCTATTATGTACTCGCACTACTTCAAACACATGTACAAGGTGCCATGCTACACGTCCGAACTAACAGGTGCCAAGTGGATGGAACAATTGCTAACATCTCCTTCTGATGTGCGGTGTAAAAATGCACTTCGCGTTGAGAAACATGTCCTATTACGACTATGTGGGGAGCTAAATGAGAAACATGGACTACAACCTTCTACAAATATGTCAGTGCTCGAGAAAGTTGGAATATTCTTATACACACTGGCTGCAGGTGTTTCAAACCGTTCTACTAGCGAAAGGTTTCAAAGATCGGGTGATACAATAAGTCGGGCAATCCATGAGGTATTGGAATCTATTATTGGACGATCACGCAACTTCCAAGGACTTGCAAGCGAACTACTACGCCCTCGCGATCCAAATTTCCGATCTATTCCCGAAAGAATTCTGAATGACAACAGATACAAATACTTTAAGGTTCGTTCAAATTTTGCACATATTGTACTTGTCGTTGAACCTAGTGGAAGAACTAATTTTGAGTGATTTTCTGACACGGTCACAGGGGGCAATTGGATGCATAGATGGGACTCATATCAACGCAACAATTCCAATTGAAGAACAAATGCCATATAGAGGGCGTAAGGGTGCAACCACATTCAATGTGATGGCAGTGTGTGACTTTGATATGTATTTCATTTTTCTGTCAGCGGGATGGGAAGGAAGTGCTCATGATGCTAAGGTATTCAATCATGCGTTAACCACAAGGGCCCTCAATTTCCCTCATCCTCCACCGGGTAACAAATATTAGTAACAGTACTTAACTGAGTCAAGTATGAATAGGTCGATATTTGATATATATTTATAAGTGTGTGTGCATGAATAGGTCGATATTATTTAGTGGACAAGGGATATCCGGACAAGCAAGGGTATATGGTTCCGTACTCGAAGGTGAAATACCACCAGGTTCAATTTCAGAATTCGACTCCAAAGAATGCAAAAGAGGGCTTTAACCGGATACATTCCTCAGCGCGCAGCCATATCGAACGAAACTTTGGGGTGTGTAAGGGAAGATGGAGAATCATGAAACAGCTGCCATCTTACAAAGTTGAGACCCAAGTTGACATAATTATCGCATGTTTTGCTTTGCACAATTTCATATTGAAGAACAAAAACAGTGACGAGTATTTTGACGAGGGTAGAGCGGATGAAGGAGTGGAAACTCATTTTGAGCATGACGATGAAGAATTTGAAGGTGACGATGACATGCCAGGCGGGATGCGTGAAACTCGTGATTCGATTGCAACACAAATATGGAATGACCGGCGTCGACTGAGACTTTAGTGGGTCTGTTCATATTTTGTAAATATACTGATAATTTTTTGATGAAACTTTGACGAGGGTAGACCGGCTTTTGTTCAGTTTTTGTGGTTCACTTTCTGGTCTACTGATATATGTAGTTATGAAACTTGTGGTCATGGAAGCCTTTTGTAGGGAAACTTGTGTTTGTTGGCTTTTGTAATGACATTTGTGGTGATGGAAGCCCAAACTATGAGTATTTATGGATTAACTGTTAATGGTTTTAAGCTTTGTGAATTTAGCTGTTAAATTTTGTATTTGTGAATTACCCTGTTTGATGCACTAATAAGTTACATGGTTTAGAAGATTGAAGACCATTAATAACTTGTTGATAAAGTTGCTGTAATTGAGTTGTTTGTTCCTTCCATTTTCAGAGCTATTGTATCACTGCACTTGTTGATAAAGTTGCTGTAATTGAGTTGTTTGTGTCTGCATTTGTGAATTTAGCTGTCAAATTCTCGTTCTTGGTTCTAGTCTCCTGTTAATGAAATAAAACAAAAAAAAATCCGTCATATAACTATCAACTATAACATAAGGAAGAATAAATGCAGTAGAGCTTAAGGAAATGTGTATGTTATAATATTATCATGATTGAATGCATATTTTAAGGTGCTGATGCAGTGAATATGCTGAAGTTGAATTTAACACTATAAGCCAATATTTGTAATCAATTTCATACTTCTTTTTAAAAAGAGAATGCTACGAGTACTGCTTTGCTTAATAGCCAAATTATGTCTTGTATGTTCGACTTTTACCTCACTAAATTGGATTCTTTTTATATTGTAGCTCAAACCACCATTAAAGTTAAAAGATGAGAGTAGTTGGAATTAAGAAAGCTAAGCAACTTAATTAATATACAAGCTTTACCAACACCTTAACTTAATTAATATACAAGCTGAGCTTTTCACCTGGCAATGTCAATAGTCCAACCTCTTGGCCCTAATCTATACAGAAATGGGTCAAACACCCCATTCCCCTCCGTCTTCCCCGCCCTCTTCCATGTCCTCACCTGAATCTACAGCTGCTGCCGGCTTTCCGGGTAATGACATTCTTATCTGCTTCATTGATGATACCAAGCTTGGATCCATGTGGGATCCCCTTTGGACATGAAGACGAGAAGATATCATAGCTAATTATATATACATTATCCATCTAATTAGTTTTTGCATATTTGAGAGAAGGAAGCTCTCTAATTAGTTTACTTGATCACTTAGTTATTGCAACTCCAAGATGATTATCATGTTGATGATGGGAAGGAGCTAGATCTCGAGGAAGAGGTAAAATGATAAGTTATTAACCAATAAAAAAATAGACAAGAAAATTAGGTGTGTGAATAGATGAATCTTAATCAAATGGGTGCTGAGAACAACTTTTTATGGTATTCAGATCCAGGAAAATCAATATATTTCCAAAACTATGCTAACCCACTCAGTTCACTGAACAAGGAAGTGAATGAATTCTTAGATAACCAAAATCTAGTATTCCATAAGTCACTTATGAATAGCGTAAACCCCAATTGTATAGGATTGGCATTGCTATCAATCCAAACCAAAGAGTGATAAAAAAAACAACAAAGGTGCAGCAGGAGAAATATAGGAGAAATTATGACAGTGAAATGTGCCAGAAAATTGAAAACACCATACTAAATGTGGTCAATTAACTATACGTTCATCATGACTTATAAATCCTCACATCAAAACACCATACCCAAAATCATAGGACAAATTTTAATTTTGAAAAAAGAGGTGAGCTTTTATAGGTGGATATATTCAGGATATGAAAATAAGAAAGCATATGGTTCAAGTTGGACAACACTTTCCCTGTTCTAGCTTCCACCTTCAACATTTAGAAAGGCGCAACAATCACTCGTTGTTACCAAAGTTGCCTCAACATTCAGAAAGTAATGGAAATCAGAATCCAAAATTAGAGCACATCAATCACTAATGGCGTTTGAGATATCTTCATATCTCTATAGAGCACATCAATCACTTGCCATTGTACCTGTAAGTGCAAATGCAGCAAGACAACAATAATCACTCGCCATTACCAAATTAATCACTCGCCATTACCAAATCAGAATCCACATGTAGACAGCAAGACAATAATGCAGCAAGACAGCAAGACAATAAGTGCAAATCAAAATCCAAAATTAGAATTTCAATAAAAATTAAGCTACATCATTAATATTAACAGCAAAAATGTTGGAGATACAAGTTAGTTTTCATACATTGTAGCCTTACTAGAAGCACATCGACGCGTACAAAATGGAGCCAATAGAATTGTCAATCCCTAAACCCCACATCGACATGGATAGTGAACTTGTAATCCCAAGCATAGATACATACCGACATTTCCAACTACTAGGAGAGATGTTGGATACAAAAAATTTCAAGTACACACTCTAGAGAGACACTAGTAGGATACAATAAGGTAAACGAGACACAACATCCAAATCATAACCATATTGTATACACGGATGCGGCGTGCATACATGAACTTCGTGTTGTCAAGTGCTAAGGAGAGTTGAATGTTCGAAACTTGCAAATCGGTGACATGTTGTTGTAATGAGTTAAACTCCTCATCCGCACGAGCATTGACTTCCTCCACATATCGAATATGTTGGTGGGCTGCACTCAAGTCACCCTCGGCTGCTACAAGGTGCTCCCGAAGTCCTTGTGCAATTTCTTGGATGCGTTGTACATCAGGATTGTGTGATGGAGTATCTATAAGTTCATCGTCCAAGTCACGAGCAAGTTCCTACAATGCGGTTTAATATATATCAAACGCCATTAATGGTAAAGAAAAGCCAAACTATAAACAACTTACATGTAGACCGGGGTCAGTAGAGTTGGTGGAAGATGTGTCTGAACCCCATCCCCATGTAGGATGGAAGCCAACCATGTCTAGCGACTCGCCAGACTCAAATGACATCTACAAAATTGATGGCGAGACAATCATTTAAGGTTCCATGAAAAAAAACATTCAGAAGAAATACCGAACACAATCACAGGCATGTATGCTGATAAGAGAGTCAACTTAAGTATCAATACCTTTTAGACCACACTTGTCAAAACTAAGAACACAATCTAACAATAATTTGTTCAACTAGTAGAGGATGACTAGAAAAAAAAAAACAAAGATAAGAGAGAATTAGATCATGATCCATGAAAAAAAAATTCAGAAGAATCTGCATTATCATACTAAAGTAATGGAGCCAATCACATGCATTATTCCTTAGCTTTGTATAAGTGTACATTCAAGAAAACATTCAGAAGAATCAACTTAAGAATCTACACTGTCATACTAAGAACGCAATCACAGGCTCGTAGCTCTCAATTACCATTTCCAAACAAACCATTATTCCTTAGCATTTTATAAGTGTATATTGATTACAGGATATGTGTAATTTTCATGCCAACATGTATTTCAATCACAAAAAAAACATCCCAATGCTAATCACAATACTGAGTACATACAGAGAACGGACCCATAGTCTGTATACCCAAACAAGCGATAGTCTGTTCAAGTTCAGAGTTCAACCAAGCGATAATCAGTATACCCAAACAAAAAAAAAGAATGAATACAAGGCTGTTTACCAAGATCTCACTGTTAAGCTCAACACTAATCTCATTCATACCTGCAACCAGCACCCACGAACCCTAGCCCTAATATATGAACCGAAAAAACAAATTGTAGATGGCTAATAGGAATTACCTTCTTATGTATTTGCTTCGATCTTGTGAGATTGAGAATCTGAAACCAGAAAAAACGAAATTCTTAGTGAAAGAGGCTCGCAAAGTTGAATATTGGAAGAAATGTCTTACGCTTCTCTTCAGTAGGGTTGATGGATGATGCAAATGTCAAGGGTAGAAAGGGATGAAATTGTTTTCATCTCTCAAATAATCCAATAATCCAGCCTCAAAAGGATGAAAATTATCTCGATTTTCATCTCCCAAATCATCTTCCAAAATCATCTTCATCTCCTTCATCTCCTTCCACCGAACACGCTTAAAATGAGCTATTCTGATATTCATCTCAATAATCCCAAAAAAATAGGGTGCCGAACGGACCCATAAAACCACGTTTTGGAATATGAAAACAGCATCTTACGTAGTTACACTTTAAGCTGTCAACATTCCAAATTACCTTTTCATCCAGCAAAACATGCAAAATTTACGATACAAAGCTATCAACTGCCACTCCTCAAATCGTAAGTTTAACTGAAGTGCATAATTAGTATTACGACCTTCATTGGACCATTTTCATTGTCCCACATCGATCGACATCTGATAATCTATGTGCTTTTCCCACACAAAAAAATATATATGTTCTTTTTCGCATATAAATGTAACTTCAATTCCAAACGACATGCCTTTATCACCATAATACAAACAAAATCGAATTCAGGATCAACTTTTAGTCGTCTCCATTTGATATAGACCACGAATAAGTTGTGATTCTTTTAAATATCGTTAAAGTCCGATACAAACGGACCGGTAGAGCGGAGTCGTGTGCATATGAGTGCACATGCGCGTTAGGTCCAAGCCCAACGCATAAACCCGGAGGAGTAGCCCACCAACCTTATATACTAGGCTCGGAATGTCCCCATCTTTCGATGTGGGACCTTATTATCTCCAATACGCCCCACAAGTGCAACTAGAGGATATAGACCGAGTTGCACTTGTCCACAGGTTATGATTGCGAGCCGAATTGAGGCTAATCGCTCTGATACCATGTCAAAGTCCGATACAAACGGACAGGTAAAGCCGGGGTCGTGTGCATACGAGAGCACCTGCGCGTTAGTCCCAAGTCCAACACATAAATCCGGCGAGGTTCCATTCTAAAACCAATTGATAATAAGAGGAGTAGACCACCGACCTTATATACTAGGATTGGAGTGTCCCCATATTTCGATGTAGGACCTTTTTATCTCCAACAAATATAATATAGATGGAAATCTATCTTAAAAACAAAATTTATGGTTAATGTGGTCGATATAATGGTAGAAAAAATGAATGTTTTCGTCAACCTGTTAATTTTATACTTTGATGGATAAATTTTTAGGGGTAAAAATATTACGTAGAAAATAATAGTAAGTTATCTTTAATATTAACTCATTTATTAGGAAAAAAATGTAGTACTACTTGTTAAAGATATTCGACCTTAAACCCCCTGAAACATGAATCAAAGCAATGTTGAGTTAATGGTCGCTTTGTCAACCCGTATTTGACGGATACCAACCACGATCTAATGAAAAGGGTCAATAAGGGTCATCCATCTGACCCGTATTCATCCATTTAAAATTACATGTAATTTAAATAGTTTTTATATTATAACAATCTCACCTTCACTTCCTTAATGTGTAGATTATATTAAATTAAACTCTCTATTTGTTTTTTTTATATATTTAGCTTCTTATTATTAATTCGTTATAATTATTTATTTTGAATTTTGCTGGGTTACAGTGTTCTCATATTATATTTAGTTGAATTTATGTATATTCATAATTTTCAATAAAATTTTTGATTTTTGTTACAACATTATAAATAAAGTGTTTGAAATTTTACTCGAAACACCTACTTCATTCATTGGATGTGGTGAGACCTTAGCGGATGGTGGGTCGGATTGAGTGAACAATATTGGGAGATGAATCAGGTGGCGGTCAGGACATCCCGTCACCCATTCCAGCGTCATCGATACAAGCGACCGATAGCTCGACATTAACATAGTAAATACTAATAATAAAAAATATCATATGATAATAAATATGATATAATAAAAAGATTATAACGAAATTTTATATCAAAACATTTTTGGTTATAATTAAAAAAATAATATATAATGGTGTTGCACAATGTTTTCAGGTTGAATTGTATCTGAACCGGATATTCGGATCCAATTTAGATCGGTAAAACCGAGTTTTTTTTAAACTATTTTTTTACCTTTTTCTAATCCAAATATCCTGACCAACAAGAACATTCTCTACAAGACAATTGATCTTTATTTCTTATTTAAACGGTAAATTTGAATGTGTTGGAGATAATTTTAGCTAAATTGTCAATCATCTATGAGAAAGCTTATAGCCAACTCTAGCCCAACGAAGAAAGAGTGTGTGGACCATACAAGAAACTAAATGGGCCAAAATATGGGCCTATAGTACATTGAAAGGTTCATACTATCGATTGTCAAATTAGAATGCTCTAGTCCATGATTCAACGATTGAATTGCTCCTTGTCATATAACATATAAATTTCTTTTTCAAATCCAGTCAAATATGTAATTTATCCAATATAAACTATTTTCTTCCATGATTCAACGATTGAATTTGTCAGCTTAGTAAAATTACAAATCAACCCAAATAGAGCAACGACTAAGACACAATGCTCCTGGAATCTGCATGTTCTTAAAATAATCAGCCATGAGATTTCTTGTACGCAACTACTTGAGATTAGAAGATTATGGAAAGCATAACCTTGCAAGCAACTTCAACAAAGTTATGAACTCGTCAAAACAATGGTAATTTCTTGTAATATACTTTAATTATTGTTAATTTCACGTGAAACTAACATTTTTGGGAAGTCAAAGCGAAGAAATTGGTAACAGCCAAAACTGAAAACTAGAAAATACGGCAGGTTTTTGGGGATCGACAGTTCAATCCCAGAGTCTCGAAAGTCCAAATCATCAAGAACATTTCACATTTAACAATCATTAAACAAATATTATACTATATCATTGGTTTGGTTTGGGTAGGTCGTTTGATATTATATGGAGTATATATATTTGGTTAAGCTTTAAAGAAAATGCAATGTCATGTTCAATTTTCTAGCAATTTGATGGTTGTAAAAGAGAAAATGATACAGATTAGGTACGTGAATGCTTCACTGAACAAGCAACCACTTGTGCCCATTGTCTCAATCTCGTCTTCATCCTCTTTGGATCTTCTCCTGTTGATCGACAATCATTGACATAAATAACTTGTTAAGATCTAAATCAAATCTATTGATTGTAGTAGTTGATCTAATTCAATTTTCATTTAACGCGAATGAATAAGTTAGATCCAAGGAATTATGAGATTTACCAGGACTGAACATGTTGAGAGGACTGCCAACTGGAGAAGGTAAATCAAGCAAGTCGGAATCAGGAGCAGGAAGAGAAGAAGAAGACTTAGAAACGACGTCGTTGTACTTGTATTGCTTGTTAACAGCGTGATATAAACCATAGGCAGGAAAAGCATCCGACAATTTCGGATCCAAATCAGGCGAATCGAATCCAAATCCGAGCTCAAAGCAAGCCTTGAGTTCATCAAGATCTTCGTCTGTTACGCTTTTACTGCGGCGATTAGCGCGGCCTTTGCGGCGGAGCCAAGCTTCCTCCCTGTAGAAATCCGGCGACCATGAGTTCTGCTTGAGCAGAGGACGTAGCCGTGGCGGATCGGACGATGGATGTGACGGTGGAGCAAGCGGCGGCTGCGACATAATCGGCGGGAAAGGGACGGCGCCCGAAGGCGGCGAAGTGGAGGAGAGCCCCAGGGCTTTGGGGGGATTTTTGTGAAATGAGATTTGGAGGGTATGGAAGTAAAGGGCTTTCAGAGGCTGAGATTAGGGAAGAGATAAAAGGGAAGGTTGGGTTGGTGGGTCCCTCTTGGAGAGAGAGAGTGTTTTGATTGGTCCAAGTCATCATTAGCTGTTTTTCTATTTTATGTCAAATTATGAGAGAAAAATATTAGTGTTGTGATTAAGGAACCACACAAGGCATATTCCATCTCTTGTGATATCATCAAGAGATTTTTATTTCTATCTAAGAAACTACTTGCTTATGTATATTATTAATTATTTGATTATTTCACTTACAAGTCTTGTTTTATTCTTCATAAACCACAAATTAAGATCTACATGACAAGTCATATTATCAATAAAAGTTATGTTTAGTCCGATTTATCTCGAATGAAATGACAAAGCGTATTGTCAGAGGTTTTCACGTTAGAGCATTTGCATCTCATGTACTGTGAGTTTCTTTTCCGATTTAAATTTGTAAAGTTAAAAATAAATGTCAGAATTGGTGAGGGAATAAAAGTAATGAGTGGACAAAAGTCTTTTGAAGAAGAAACGAAATCTGACAGGATTCTGTCCACTCACGTAAATCGGAGTAAAATCATATTTGTTTTTGTTACTTTTGCTTACATGTAGGGAATTGATAGTTGTTTTGTTAAAGTTTTATAAAACAAAAATAATTAAAGAAACCCTAGTGAATTTTGGGATGGAGAAGATGAAATCTTTAACTAATACCCCTCTGATAATAATTAACTGTCATTTTAGCTTTTGACACAATTTTTAAGAAAAATATTAAATAACATAGATTTTGTAAAGTTTTTCTAAATATTATCAAATTTCCAATGTTGAAACGACACTTATTTTTGATCGGAGGGAGTATTATAGATATAGAGTAATCGAAAAATTCAGATAAGAAACTCATTTCTAGTTCTGGGACGAAGATGCTCTAAGTTATCGGGGGAGTTTGCTGTGTATTTCCTCGAGACGATAATTTTTCTTTTTTTTTTTTACACTAACTTACCATGTTGTAAAAAAAAATCGGAGTTTGAACGTTTTATTTGCACTTCCACTTAGTGGGCCAGCAACTAATTGGGCCTCATATAATAAATGGCCCCAAAATGCATTTTTCGTTGGCCCAAATTAATGTGCCTGCTACTGGAGTCTGGGCCCGTGAACAAGAAGCTCCACTACCATGGTAATCTTGAGAACTTTGCGAAAGTTTCGATCCTTCATTCTCTCCGAATAGAAGAGGGAGCTTGTGACAAATTCGAGGGTTAGGGTTTGTTTGGTTTGAGTTGAATCTCAATCGATTGTAGAGGACAGAGAAAGAGAAGATGTGGCACGAAGCTCGTAGGTCGGAGAGGAAGGTACACGACCTTATGGACGCAGCCCGGAAGAGGGCGCAGCGTAGGGCGGTGTTTCTGGCGAAAAGGCGGGGAGATCCCATGCAGTCTATTCAAGCGATTGGAAGTCGGTGTCGCGTCTACAGAGACGATGGCCTTTATCAGGCTGCCCAGGATCAGCAGGGCATGTGAGTTTTGATTGTGATCCTAATGCAATTTGTTATTATTACCATCATCATATTGTTGTCATTTTAAATTTAGTACGGTGTAGGTTTGTATTGAGTAATTTTGCGTTTCTGATCTCGATGATTGATGCTGAAGACTAGGTTTATGTGAACTGTGTTGATTATATGTTGTGCATTCTCATTTGTGTAATGTTATTGGTATCTGGTGGTCTATTGACTTTTAGTTAGCAGCTGTTTGGTGGTAATGGTTTATATAATGGCTCCTTGCCTTCATTGCTTTGTTGGTGGTAACTTACTATCAATGAGTGGTACTTCGTCATTTAGCTGTTTTAATTTGAGTAGCTATTTCCTTCAAGATCGACATCAAAGATATACAAGACTAGAGCGTCTAATCACGCTTGATTAGCTTCTGTCATAGATTAGTCATCTTTGGGTTTCTGGGGACTGGGGTTCGGTGAGCCATGAAAACCCTTAGTTTCATTAATTTGAGATGTCCTTTTGGGGACTTGATCATTGAGAGACTATGGGTGTTTTTGGTAGAAGGATTATTTGGGGTTATTAAGGGATTATTTGGAGGTAGATTAAATTTGAGGATTATTTGAACAAAAAATTTCATCCAATTACACTTGGATTATAGATTATATGGAATATTATTTGGGATTATAATCCCAAAATAATCTGAGAGATTTACCAAACGGACCCTAAATCCAAAAATTAACAGGATAACATATTCTTCCTCTTTTTTAAGTTTCATCTCTGAGTGTAATACCTTTCTAAATGAATGAAATAGATTTGTTGCACCCGATTTCATTCACAACTGTTTTATTCCTTGCTAAGTATCTGGAATTTTTGCCTCAGTTGAATTGCAATGCCATCTGATAGTGATATCAAGATGTTTCCAGTGGTAGTATGTGAGGGAGGCTCACAAAATATGTAATACTTGTCTCCCATGTATCACTTGTTATGATTGATAATTTTGTGGTCTCATCTGTTTTCCTAGAACTAGATGATTAATACGAAATTTTTTTATTTCCTGTTCATCTTCACTTCTGTTATAATACATTGACTTTGAGTCATAATCATTGTGATGCTTGATGGTCATAAGCATATTCCTCATCTGATCTGTGGCATTTAACGAATTTGTTGTTTGAATAGGATACCATGGAATGGGAAAGAGGATGTTATGATCGACAGGTGATTTGTGTCTTCATCTAAGGACTTTTATCTTTTCATCATAACTATCACCTCTGTTAATCTTCCGTATGATAATTGTCCAGATTTGATGGCCGAGCTCTTCTTGATTTTATCCGCGAACATGATAGCCGCCGTTCTCGTACGCAAGAGAAGACAGAAGAGGAAGAGGAACTTGAAGAGTTTGTCAATTTTGAGCGTTATCGGGATTTAATAAAGCATCGACGTAGAGGATGTCGGTACTTTTTGGATATCCTTGACGTGCCATAGAGTTGAGCTTGACTGACATTTGTTTTAATATAATTTAAAAAATGATTTTCATTGCAAGTACAAAATGAAAATGAACATACTGCATTTTCTTTAAATCAATATGTAATGTCTATAACTTGACTGTCTTTTGTTCCTCAGTTAAGGATGAGGATGGATTACAGCATGTGAACCAAGAGATGGAAGCAAAGGTTTCTCTGCCATTCAGTGCTGACAGGTTGGCTTCTTTCTACATCATCTTCAACTTGTCCTTGTATCAAATCGCTCTCGATCGTTCATGACATGTTCACATTATTTGGTTTAACACATTAGAAAGATGCTGGAAACATCTTTGACACTAAAATAGCCTCGGTTCCGTCACATACCTCGGTTCTGTGCTTTACTCATTTTCTTAAGCATATTTGGCAGGTCGCAGCCTTCTGCAAGCAAAGGCTCATATTCCCAGGTGGGATTTTCATATGACGGAGAGGTAAAAGATGACACCCATTTTTCAGATGGTGATGACGATGAAGATGAGGAGGATGATTACGATGAGGAGTTCAACAGTGATGACAGTAATGATGAGGGCATGGAACTTATAGCTAAAGATTTTGGTGTGAAGAGATATGGTTGGCTTGTTTACATGGATAAGAAGGCAAAGGAAGAGGCAAAAAGGCAAAAGGAGGTGATCAAGGGAGATCCATCAGTTGTAAGTATGGTATTACATTTTTTTTTTGCTTAATATCGATGGACGGGGCTCTAATACATATGTGCTTATCTAGAGGAAGCTGAGTCGTAAAGAAAGGCGAAAGGCTTCACAGCTGGAAAGGGAAAGGGAAAGAGGATCTTCAAAGTTTGCTGGCTCTCGGGCTCTTCATCATGATCCTTATCGGTCTTTCTCGAACCCATCCCCAGATAATTTTTGCCACTTCCCCAAGACTTCGTTTAATGACATCTCCCTCATCTTTGCAGAGAGTCGAGACGAAGCCCAACATATGAAGCATATCCACGATCAAGAAGGTATTTTTTTAAGATTTATTGGAGTAACTGCACTTTCAACTGGTAAAATCATCCATCTTATTGCAAAGAACATTTTTTTGTAGATCAAGATCACGGTCATACTCTCCATATTCTAGGCGTCATGCTCGTGGTCGTTCTGATGACCATAGAAGCAAGTCGAAGGCACCTAAAATAGAATTCATCACAGAATTTGGGGGATCTCCCGATAGAGATGGGCCAAAGCTGGAGGGGCCTTCTCCACCATCATCTCCTCGAGTTGATACGTCAAACCGGTCAGAGCATTGTACCTTTAAATCCCTGCGAAGATATCAACAGTCTTTTGTCTGTTGAAGCTTAAACATCCCTTTTGTTTCCTGGGAAACTTTTGATGATTATAGTAGATGAGCTTGAGTTGCCCTTGTAACTGGCAAGAGGGTAGAGCGAAGGAAGCTTCTATTAGAAGCAGAGTTCTCTTCAAAAGGGTTTTGACCTTGCGAGATATATAGTACTAATGATTGGGTTTTTTACAGGCCATCCTCCGGTTCCATACTTGAGGCACTGCATGTTGATCCTGCCTCTGGTGTTTCCCTAGAAAAGGAGAAAAGTGTTAAAGTGATGAAGCCAGTGTCAAGGTATTTTGATGTATATCCACAAGTGGAAGATTGGGATTCCTAACCTGTTAAATCTGGACTTGCTGATTCAAGGAAACAAAATGTTTTATACTTTCTGGCTTCCAGTTAATTTATATATTTTTGCTCATTTGCATTATCTCCTGCAAAATGCAGCACCGCTCCAGCACTGACAAAATTGAACAAGGGGGCTACTGGAGGACCTGTAAAACAACCGGGTGAGAAAAGGGAAACACCTCAGGAGAGACTTAAAAGGATCATGAGCAAGCAACTCAACAAACAAAGTATGATATCACCCATGTTTGAGTTTCAGATGATTTAGTTTACTACTGAAAAAAACCTCGTTCTTTCGTTAATATGTTTCAGTTAAAAAGGATGCTGCTGTGGAAACGGCTAAAAAGCGTGAGCAGGAGCGTCAGAGGCTAGAAAAGTTAGCAGAGACAAGTCGATTGGGTCATTACAGACGTCGAAGTCGTAGCAGGAGCTATAGTCGTTCTCCCCCTAGGTATGGATGAATATGTTTTGGTATACACTCGGAAACTTCCCAAACTTGACAGAATTCACTAATCAAAGGAAATCCAGCACAAAGGGAAACAACACAATCCTTAGGAAAACATTCAAAAGGAGGACAACACTCAAAAGGACCGAAGGCATCATTTTTGAATGGAAAACTGGATCAACAAACCTGGTGCTAACCTGTTCTGTTTGTAGTTAACATGGACTGTTCTCTAACGTTCCTCACAACCATGTGATAATAGGATAACTGAACTCCTCCCACACAACCCAAATTGCCCTTTCAACAGAATAAGTTGACAATCATTCCTACCTCTCTAGGCTGCAGCCCATGTAACCTCTTCGTGACATACGCTTGCAAAGGCCTTTCAAGTGTAGTTCTAACAATATACAAAGTCAATAAAATAGTAAAAGGTATATTACGTGCTTGATATTCCTGATTGTTTGCTTAATAACCCCGGATGTCTGCCTGCTTGACTTAGTAAAAGGTATATTAAGTGTTTGATATTCCTAATTGTTTGCTTGTAATAACCCCGGATGTCTGCCTGCTTGACTTGGTAAGAAACTGAAGTGATGCACCTTGTCATGATATCCTATGGTACAAATGAAAAAAAAATTATATGAACATTCTTTATTGTACCAATTCTTGGTTTTCCATTTCATTCTATATGATTTCACATCCATTTTTCTTATGGTTTGTTTATTGTAGACGGTACCGGCACAGTAGAAGTCCAAGCAGAGGAAGGAGTTCAAAAAGACACCATTCCCGTTCACGGTCACGCTCTTGGTCCCGTTCTCGATCTCATTCCAAATCTAGCTCCCCTTCTTCAAGGTTAACACAATGTTTGCTTTTTCCCATATCTTACTTCCTTCATCAAAATAAATAAGCGAAACAAGTGACATTCGTTTCCGGTCACAGGGGCAGGAGTAAATCAAGGCACTGACAAACCCTTGTCAGCAACACACTTGAGGTATTCTCCACAAGCAAAACTTTCGTAATTGTAATTCTAATGATTTAGTACGAGTGCTTGCTTCCCAATCTCATTTCCTCCTTTTCGTGTGCTTGTAGTATTTTCACTTACAGAAATTCCTTGTTACTCAGACCATCTTACTTATCATGGCCTGTATTCAATGATATAAAGGAAATCCATCTGTCCGTTTTGTTGTCTACTATTCTTGCGTCTTATCATATTTGTAGCTGTAGGTTACTTAAAACTAATGCCAAGTACAGTAGTTGTGAATTGAATCCAACGGACCCTATATATAAAAATGGCTTAAACCCAAAAGTTGCAACCATAAATGACTTGAAAATGAAGTATAGGTTATGTGGCTTCTGAACTTGATCCCGAATTTGTACAGCTAAATGTTAGATTTTTAGTTTATACCACTTTGCTTTTGTGCCCAGAACGTCAGACGTTGTTCCTGAACACTTTGTTTAACACCGCACGCTTTGTTTTTAGTATTATAAAATCTGTCAATCTTTCTTTTTTGCATTAAAGCTGCTGTGTTTTGTTTCTGATTATATACAACCCTAATCCGGATGAAGAACCCATTTGTTCTTGCATGCTCACATAAAGCATTTACAGCCTTTATTATACTCAACTTGTTCATACCTATACCATCAATACCTCTAGATTGCCTTGTGAATTTATTTTAAATAAAAGCCAACCCCCACCTACACTATTAACAACTGGCAGTAGATACCAAATCTAGTTGTTTTGGTGTTTGATAAAGTAGCCGTAATAGTAGAGCTTCTTGTGGTGTTTCAAATGCTAGTGTTTAGACTAAACTCATTTCCTGGTCTGGCTCCTGATCTGAGGGATTAGGTAGAGCTGTTATACGGTACCTTATCTATTGAGTCCGACCAAAGATTAGTATTCACGTGTTAAGTTAACAAATCGGTGTTAAATATCTAAGTTAGGTGGACAATTTTGACTAAGGTAGGCGGACAATTTTGCCCCCTGATATTTAACACCGATTTGTTAACTTAAAGTGTGAATAGTCATTCAAGTACTAATCTTTGGTCGGACTCAATAGGTGAGGTACCGTTCTGATAGTTAAAAAGACGGGTATTAAAGTTTAGTCAGCCTAAAAGATGGGGTACTGTTTTGGTAATTTTCTTTAGTTTAAAATGTGTTAATGTTCGGCTTGTTTAGAAAGTCAGAGCCCGAGTAGTCCGGTTCTGAAGCGGTGAGCTTCACAAACCGTTCCAGAACAGTTTATGAATTTAGGTCAAACCGCTTCTGGACCGGACCCAAACCAGCTTTGCTTGATGGTAGGAATTTGGGTTTATTCTATAACCCCTCCTACCACACGCACTCTTAAAGTGGTAACATAAAGAATATGAAATTGATGCCTAGCTTCATTCCACATCCAAAATGACCACTTTTAGCTCTTTACCTATCTAGTAGTGAAAGATATCAATTGTGTTTGTTCTAAGCTATGGGCTACAAATATTCTTATGAAGCCTTTTCCCTTCTTTATTCTCCTTTTGCTTTTCACACCCTCAAGTTACACAAAACTTTACAAAAATAATGTATTTAAATTGTTCAATCTTTTTAACTAATCAAATGGTGTATAAGATATGTGAAACTTTCTTTTTAGGTCACTTTAACCTCTAAAAAATATAGCCATGAATCGGTTTTCCCACTCGTGTATTTTTCATAGGCTTTTGCTTCCCACTTAGTATTCCTAGTAGTCTAGTCAATCGGATCGTCTGTCTCCCCTCTTTTATAACTTTATTGTATTTTTGTAAATAGCAGAAAAATACCCCCTTATTTGTTTTTTTTTTAATAATAAAAATCGGTTAGGTTCTACTATCTATATAGTACATCCTAAAACATTTTTACGGATAATAACCGGAAATTTGGGACAGACTCCTTATGTATGTTGATTTGCATTAAACAATCTATAAATATGAAAATTTATGATGTTCCCCCTTTATAATGATTCTTGATGAATTTTAGACATTAGATTTTAGATATATATTTCAGATATTAGTTTTTGAATATTTAATTTCAAGTAAATAATCCATCCGGTCATAAGTTTTTAGATATTACAATTAGAGAATTATTCAGGTACGGCCCTCTTTTTGCGGTACGGCCGTACGGCCGTACCGCAGGGCGACACGTGTCCCGAAATTTTTTTTTTTTTTCTCTTTTCT
>BSUD01000005.1:147152250-147194570 GCA_033239045.1 Fagopyrum esculentum
AAAAAAAAAAAAAAAAAAAATTTTTTTTTTTTTTCGGGACACGTGTCGCCCTGCGGTACGGCCGCACGGCCGTACCGCAATAATGGGCCGTACTTGAATGATACCCATTACAATTAACATATAATTTTGATTTTTAAAAATTTAACAATGGTTTGAAACCCATAAATTTTTATTTAAATTAAAATTATTATTTTTAAATTAAAAATTGAAAAAAGAAGAAGAAAAAAGGGTCTAATTTTTCGGGTTAGTACTCTATTGTCTTTACAATCCGATTACATAAAGAAATGAAAATGAATATTAAAAATAGGTTTAGAAAGTAGATTTTGACTTGGTCTTATTTTATGATCCTAGTATAGTTGAATTAGGCTTGTGAAGGATAGTGGTGACTGATGGTTCTAATTAGTCTCAACCCCACTGCACAAAAATAATAAATATATATTTATGAAATATATAGAAGCATGCGGTCTATTGATGATGATCCGAATAATAATAGAATTGTAATAATGCAATCTAATCAAATTGACAATAATATTAATCGGTAACAACATCCTCATCCTTTGTATAATGGTCGCCAACATGAAGATTCGTTTCTTGTCCTCCTTTGCAACCTGCAATCTTCTCCTAATCCATCTACTCACCTACATAAATTATTAAAAAAAAAATTCTTATATCTTTATTTTCATTATATATATATTGAAAAATATAATTATTATTTTAATTATTTATTTATTTATTTATTTTTTTGATAATGAAAGCAGTTAGGGTAGACTATCTTCTAGATGTAGGATGAGAACACAAAGTTCACGATCGTCAGAAATGTTGTTGTTGGGTGTCGAAATTCTCAGATGGGTTAATCGGTCAACAACACAGTTTACTTCCAACAACCTTGGAGTGCCTTAATAACACATAGGTTGTCCCCTTCGATTTCGATCATTTTGATTTGTAGTCTAATTGTCTATTGAAAAATATAATTATGGCGATAAGTGTTCTATATTTGATTATAATATGCATTTGTTTGGCTATAGATTAGTTATATTTTGAATAGATGGTTAATGTATTTCGAACATTTTGTCTATTTGATCCGGTTAATAATATAGTCAAAAGTAAAAACTATATGTTTTAGGAGAGGAGATGAACTTATTTTATTGGTGTAAAATTTTTGGAAAAGATGAAACCTTATATATTATAAATATTGGAGAAGAAAATTATTTATATATTTATATAAATTGATTACATTATCATTTTGCACTCAAAGTGCAAAATTAAGTTTATGAAGATGTGTTTTTTTATATAAAAAGTGTGTATGAACCTAAAATCAGTTCAAGTTTCTGTACAAACAATTTAAGAATATTTGAAAAATAATTTTTTATATTTTTTATGAGAGTATACGTTCACACATGAATCGGGTTAAAATAAAATTATTGTAGTTATTATGTTTCACTTCTTAATTATTACTCTTTATAACCAATAAATTGCGGTGTAAAATACTAAATTAATAACATTTCTTATAACTCATTTATAAAATTTTCGAAATGCCTGTTTTCGTACTCAATATTTAAGACCAAAATATATTATATACTTGGTTGTGTTTAATAGAAAAAGTACATAAATGCTACCCAAAACATTGTTGGAAAATTAAAAAAAAACTCGAATAATCATAAACAATTCAAATCACCAACAACTTAATTCCAATATATTTACAATTTTTTAAAAATAAATTATTATTGAAGGTTAGTTTTAGGGCCGTGCAAAATTGGACTGGAATTTACAGTCCGGTCTACGGTCCAGGGTATTTTAAAAATCCGGATTGCGGTCTGGTTTGACCATATAAAACCGTAACCCGGGTTGTACCGTAAATACGGATTTTCGGTCCGATCCGGTCCGGTCCAGTTAGGTCCGATCCGGTCCATTCCGGTCCGGTTTTGGACCGGAAAAACTCACCAAAATTGCACCATTTAGGTAAAATCGGTTCGGTCCGATCCGAAATATTTAAAATTGCACAATTTAGGTACAAACCGCTCTAATCCAGAACCGGACCGGTTTCAGTGTGGTCTACAGTCCAAGGTTTTACCAATTCACGATCCACCGGTCCGAATCATATGCACAACCATGGGCGGCCCTTGGGGCCTCCCTCCCAAAAAAATTTTTTTTTTTTTTTTTGAATAAAATTGTTTTAAAATAGGTTGTGGCTTCTCGTTATAAAATTTTTTTCGACGATTTATCAAATTTTTTTATATTACTATTCCTGTGTTATATTTAAATGTTGTTTTGGATCTTTGGCCGAAGTAAACGAAACTTCAAAAGAATTTCCCGTTTTAGGCTCGGAGTGAAATAATTCACCAAAATGCACGAGATTTGTTGTTTGGAGTAGAAGCGCGGTCTTAGACCGCACTATTATTTGTAAAACGCGTTGTCGAGTACAGCACAAATAGAGGTGCGGTCCTAGACCGCGGCTATGGTGTAAAGTTTTTGAAAGAAAAAAAAAACTAAAGAGGCGTGGTTATTGAAGCGCCTATAGGCAGCTATTTTTTTTAAAAAAAAATTATAGGCGCGGTCCACGACCGCGCCTTTAAATGTAATGTCTTTTTATTTTTTTATTTATTATAGGTAGATGACATATTGACTTTGTTTTTATCGCTATTGTATTTTCATAGGTATATTTATCGAAAATAATATTTCGCCCCCCCCTCGAAATCCTGCTGCCGCTACTGTGCACAACCTTAGTTACTTTTCTATCTTTTCCATGTCATTGTTGTATCACTTAGTTTGATAGGCAATTATGGACCGTCGACATTGCAAAATTTGTACAATATAAAAAGGTTGGTTGATTTAGTATGATACGCAGTCGGTGTAAAATAGTTGTATAGGGGCCGATTTCAACCTAATTATAATCATTGCTTAATTTTTAGTTATTTTCTTTAAATGTAAGCGTTTAGTTAGTGTACCTTTTTGGTGTTATTTTTAATTTTTTAATAGTATTTTATTAATATTATTGTACGCTAATACGGGTTGTAATCACGTGGTTTTCGCGTGATTAATTACTTGATACGTACTCCTTAATAAATTTATTTACTTAGATTAGTCTAAACAATGAAATACTCTTTTGTATGTACACAATTTTTAGTTTTAGTACTGAATTGTTTTCTAAAAATAATAAATTCATTTAAAATATTTGTTATATATTGGATGAATGTGTAAGATATAATACATTTAGAATTATTAATAAACTAAGTTAACTAACTAACTATATATATATAATATGAGATAAGGCCTTATCGTGTAATCATGAGAACAATTCGTAGTTATTATTAGTTTTGTTACGAAGGTGTCATATCGTTTAATGTATTATTCGTAGTTACTGTTGGTTGAGTGGATTATTCGTAGTTATTATTAATTATGATATTTACTCTAAATCTCGACCCTTAATACTCATCATCCGACGGTCTAAGATTGTTGTCATGATCACACGATAAACCTGTTCTCATGGGAACCGCACCCCATATATATATATATATATATATATATATATATATATATATATATATATATATATATATATATATATATATATATGTGTTGACTTCTATGTAAACATCTTTTGTCTTATATGAGAACAAATTGTATACGTTAGGTCGTTAAATAGATGGCTGAAATTAGGCGATATTAAAGGGGGGAAAAATCGTGTTATTAATGAAAGAAATATTTGTCGGACCTGACTCTATATATTCGGCAGTATAGTCACATATATTCGGTGTTTACATGTTCACATGATAAAAGTTGTTTACATATGAAACGAAATCTATCTCTCTCTCTCTCTCTATATATATATATATATATATATAATAAATAAAATCCATTTAAAATATTTAGTATATATTGTGATTATTTTTAGAAGTGTATCTAATACCGATATAGGTTTTATAGCTTTAGGCTTTCATGACTTTTTTTTTTTTTAAATTTCAAAATTAACATTTTCTATTTTAAATATGACTCCAATTTTCAATTATAACGACAGTACGACACTAGTGTTAGGTTTGCAAACACATTTTGGTCCCACCTTTAATACATTATTTTTGAAGAATTTAATTAAAATATATATATTTTTTCATTTAATTCAACCATTACTTTTATAAAATAAAGGTTTAAATTTGTACCATCGATTTTGTACGAATGATTTCAGCTCGTTAGGACAAGGAGGCATTATAACCCCTACTTGTCTATTTGATACACAAAATTTCAATAATTTGGAGTCTATATATCTTGTCTTTTTCTTATGTATTTATATCTCTATATTTGAATTTCAAATTGGAAAAAAGTTTAGGCATAAATAGATTTCTTGGTTCAAACTTAAAATAAATATATAAATTTATAAATAATACTATATAACTTTTAAACACTATAAACAGTTATAGGTCAAGCATGATTGATCCCGTCTTGATGCCAACCGAGATAGGGCCTAACAAGACTCATCGAAAAAACACAAAGTCCGCCTCATAATAATGTCTTACATAATCTTCTCAAAATATAATTAACTTTTTTTTAAACATAAAAAATAACTGTAAAAAATCACAAGTGTATTTGGGTCATTTGACTATTTGTCATGTTATCGAGCCTATATATTATTAAATATATAACTAATGTTTTGGCTTAGGGATTCACGTTTATTTATACGGGACAAACCTATCATGGTGAAAAAGTTATGAACATATTGTATCCGTCCTAAATACTTTTTGGTAGAATGAGTTTAGAACAGGATTGCTATTATTGGATGTAATTCCGCCGAAATTAGGACAGTTCGAGACGGAACCGGAATTCGCATGAATTGTGTCCACCCATATGTAAACAAGTCGACCGTCTATGTTTATACATAGAGTATAACATTTTTCTTTATAAAATGATTGAAATTTTGTATATGTCCTAAGATTGTGAACATAATGTGACATTTACATACACTATCTAAATTCATTGCATTAACATTTATAGTAGTGAGTTGTTTGATTGTATCTATTGATATTCTCTTTGGGATTTGGAATTGGATCGATGTTATTGAACAAATACAATGGAATATATAGATGGAGAAGATATATGAATGTTAGTATAGAGTTAGACATTGCACTTGCCATGAAGGTAAGATGCAAAATGAAACATCTATTCAAGACTAATTTTGTCTATTAAAGTATTTGTATTTTGGATCTTAATGGACCCTCACTTATGCCTCTTTGTTCCTTCATATACAACAATACACATTTGCTATATTTGTCTCTCCCTTCCCATTTACTACAAAAGAGGGGCCAAGCAAGCTATGGACACCATTTTATAGCTACTATATGTGTGACATATATTATTGAAAGAGTTATTAGTTATATACTTTTTATCATGAATGGTATAGGACTTTTTAGAAGAATTGTAATTGTTTGATGTTTATCATCAAAGATTTCATGTGAATAGATAACTTATAGTAGATCATGTCATTATGGGTCATTTGGTTATTATTTAGGGATAAGCCGATAAAAATTATGGGAAAAAAAGAAGAGGATATGTCATGGAGAGACTCGCTCTATAGTGGTTGAATATGGGATTTGAAAGGATGATTGATGGTTATTGGGAGGATACTTATAATTTTTTTGGATGAAATTTGTGATGATTATCGAGCAGGCTCATTGTTTACGAGAGTTTTAGTAACTTGTGTAAGGTGAAACATTTCTTATATGTTAAGTTGCGTAGAGGAAACTTACTAAGATTATGACATCTTATTGAATGATTTGTTACATTAATAATACTATAAAAAACACAATTATATAAAAAGTAAACTCTTTTCGGTAGTTTTACACTTGCATCTCTAATAAAACTTATATTATAAAAAGTCTGATCAACTAGTTACTTATTCCAACTGCTCGATAAGCTTAAATTTCAAATATCAATAAGCTCCGGTTTTTATAAGTTCGGTGTTTGCAAACGGCTACAAACTTGTAAAGATTATGGGAGAAAAACCTTAAGTTTGAGAGTTGATAGTATGAAAGTCTAACATTATATTAGTTTATGAAAACTTAAACTTTTCTTATTCTATAAGTTACTTAGAGAAGATCATGAAATTTTTTTAAAAGAAATTTTATATTTACATTAGCTTTAATATATAACTTTTTTTTATTCCGAACATTCATCAAGTTTATCAATAAATAAAAAATTATTTAATAAACTACTATCTCATTTATCTAATAAACTTTAACTTTATCAACCAATTAGCTAGTTTATATTATAAATTTCTTTAACATAATTTATGATTAATCAATATCCGATTGAAAGAAATAGGCTTCATCAAAACTACCGGCATGGACCAATACTCAGTTGGTCTAGTAAGATGTGGTGCTACACTCCTGGCGGCATATATGGAAAAAGTGATATTGGGAGGGTGTCCTCCAACAATGAGCCACGACTTATTTCCGTCCCAAATGTAGATTGGCGAAGCCAATCGAACCGAAAGTTACTTATTAACCTTTCAAGAAAAAAAAAACCGGCATGCAAATTTTGTTGAGTTGTATAAGTGCATGTATTTTGAATTTAAATTGATGGACCAAAATGCTTCTTACTATGATCAAAATGGAGATAGTATTAAATTAAGTTTGTCAAATCAATCCATATCTATGAATTGCAATATTATTGTGTCTTATTCTAAGTTGGAAAACTAAATTAAAAGCAAAGAGGGGCCATCAAATGCTTGACTTCTTTCTCAAGGAGTTATCTTTCAAAATACTTTGAAAAGGATAGATTGTATGTAAACCAAACTAAGAGACCAAATGTGGGAGAATTCAGTTCATATGTCCCACAAACTGTAGTTTTCTCATCAACTATATGTGTTGTAATTACATCAATGAACCATATATTGTAGATAAATTCCATCATGGACAATTTTTCCAAAGCCTATAAACTTCAAATCAAGTTTAGGAGTAGACCAAGCGTGATTGCCTGATTGGATCGAGTTGCTTAAGGTCCGTTTGAAAATCACTAGTTTATTAAAGATAAAGCTAATTGAAGTTTATCGAGTAATTGAAGTATGTAGATGATTGGATCAGAGCTGGTGTTTTGTAAAATGTGGTCTCTTAGACGGATCCTTAGTCTTTTGTCCGTAGGTAAACTCATTTGGAAAATTTTGGATTTTAATCAACAAGAGGAATGAGGAGATGGTTTAGAGTATACGCTCTACGTTTGGTTCAAACTCTGGAAACGGAAACGGAATGAAAACAAAATTAATCTATATGTATATCTTTATTTATGAAATTTTATGAAATCATTCATTTTGGTTTCATACAAAATGCACTTGTCTCCCCACATTTTGTTTCCCTACAAGGTATCAAAAGTGACCAAATTCAACTCCAATTACTTCAAACCATAAGAAATGATTCCAAAAAGTTTTTCATGAACAAGAGTATACATATGAACTAGATTCGTTTCCACTCCGTTTTCGATTCCGGAGTTAAAACCAAACGGGTCCTAAAATTATAATTGAGATTAATCCATAAGTTAAAAACAATGTATGGATATTATACCTTAACTCTATATTTGTAAGCATAGATCACATAATAAATGATTAAAATTAAACCAAACTACAAAATATAACGATATAAATATATATTAAGTAACTTGGCATACCGTATCTCAACATATATAATAAAATATTAAAAGTCAAAGAAGTGTAAAGGGAAACAATTTAGAACCACAAACACACCAAGTTGACAACACTAGCCCAAGAATCTTCTTTTTCCTTTCCCATAGCTCTTTTCACGAGCTAGCTTTTAATGACCTAAGTTAATTAGGTATCGGGTTCGGGTTGTCTCTCCCTAGCTAGCATCACTCGAACCCGAGGGAAAAAGGATAGGGGGATTAGGCTGCCTCTCGCCGGCTTCGCTAGAAGGCAAGGAAACGAGGCTCGTTGGAGGGCTTCAAAACGCGTTAGTAGGGTCCTTATTGTCAAAGTCTGATATAGATAAACTGTAGAGTGGAGATAGTGTGTATACGAGCGTGTCTGCGTGTTAGGCCCAAATGCAATGCATAAACATGGTGATGCTTCATCCTAAATCGTATTAGCAATAGCCCACCGGCCACTGACATATATAATAGTTCGGAATGTCTTCACTTTCGATGTGAAAATTTATTATTTTCAACACTTATGAACGTGGTTTTACCAAAAAATAAAATAACACTTATGAATGTGGATCACCTTATGGGTGAAGCAAGTGTGTAGCTTGCACCCGTAATATTTTATTTTTTAAAATTTTATTCTTGTAGAAAATTAAATGTTTTTCACATTGATAATAACTATTGGTTTTAAGATGAAACTCATTGAACTTATGTGTTAGACTCGAACTCAAGGTGCATGTATACTCGAAGGTATGAAAAAACCGACGTGATATCTAGCCCGTCGGATCATCACAATTCTACCCAAAGAAAGGCCAACGATCGCACTAGACCAAAAATTCGACAGAACTGACCAACAAGGCATGCATCTCCAAGGATACCCAAAAAGTATTGAAAACCCTGATTTGAATCTGAACCGAGTCATCGAAAGAGATCCAAGTCAAACTTATACGAGGTAATAACATTGACTACCGAAATCAACTAACCCGTCTAACATTCATTAGTATATCGTATACCTACCTAATGTGGTCTATAATCGATATATTTTCTTTTCATTCTCGTCTTTGACTCATCCGGTTCGATCGAACCAAGTTACCTAAGTATGTAGTATTGATTACTTTACACAAAGTTAGTTAGTACATTAACTTACATTGGTAGCCGGTAGTTATTGGAAGTTGGTCAGTTTGGTGAGCCTATACATAATTATTACTAGAGGTTAATCTTTAACATCAAACACGGGTTTCACCCAACCTAGTAATACTCCTACATTAATAAAAATACATAATTTAATTAACATAATATGTATATATATAATTTAAGGTACATAAAATAAGTAAAATAAAGTTTGAAACTTTGGAAAATAAAGAATAGGTAGCACATGATGTGCCTGTCTACTTCTCTATCCATGCATGTGAATCCAAGAAATTACTCTTCACCTTTTTCTTTTTTTTTAAAAAAAATAATATAAGTCAATAAATGAATTCACCGACTCTCTATCTACTTCGATCCTCTTTATATGCATTGAAATATCAAAATATAGTGTACATAAACTTTTCGGTGACTTTACCTTGTATAAATGTACACTTAAATACATGATAAAGCTATAAGAAGGGCTGTAATATGAGACAAGCTACTCGGATTCGGTTCGGGCTCGGCTCGTCAAAAGTTCGGTTTGAGCTCGTTCACTTTCTAAACGAGCCAAATTTGAGCACATTTTAAAGCTCGTATACATTTTAGGCTCGGCTCGTTCGGCTCGTATACAACCCTCTATAATTTTTTTTTAATATGTATTATTGAAGTTAACTCGAGAAGTTTGCACTATCTACTTTTTTTTATTGAAAAAGAGACATATAATTTGTGAAAATTGATTTTCTTAAGAAAAAGTTATTATTTGTATAAATTTTAGCATGTACTAGTGTAATTATACTTGTTTTTTTAAAAAAAACAAAAAACTAGTGATTTAATAGAAAATTATTATTAAATGTAATAATTAATTTTAATATTTGAATTTTAATAAGAGTGTTTATGAATACTCTAAATGTAGCAATGATTTAAAATATTAATGAATATTATATTATATAAATCCATCTAATGGGTATACAAATTGAAAGTAGAAGACATTTCATCTTTATTTCGGAATAAAAAATTTTTTTATTAAGTAAATCAAATTTCAGTAAAAATTCATATCCAAGTTCGTAATTGTAAAGCTGATTATCTTATTAGATTAGCTTTCTCTTTGAAACAAGGTTGTCATGTATTGCATGTTTGACCCGTCGGAGGATGTTTTTCGTTTACTTTGTAACGATTAGGGGTAAGGCTATCACCTGCGTGGTGAACACATAGCTATCTTTTATTTTTCAATAATTTATTTTTTAATAATTTTTTTTAGTTCACATAAAATATTATTATTTAGAAAATAAACTCCGTAATCAATGTTAAAATGTGCGGCTACATCCGTAAGAAATCATCTCACCGGAATCGGAAGGGAAGAAAATTTTACTAAATTATCATCAACGAGGAAATTAATATAAAGGATAATAAAAATCATTTGAATTAGTTGTATTAATTATAATTTCAACTTGATATAATTATCGGTTAGATTATAGATTCCAAAAAAATATGATATAATAGATTTAAAATTTATTCATTGGACAAGATCCTATTTTCTTTATAGAACCGTTACATCCATATAATATTTCTTTTTCAACTTTATATAGTACTTATTACTATTTAAAATTAAGAAATATTATACAATGAGAAAATATTCAAAATTGGGGGCAAAAAGGTACGATAAACAAGAGAAAGGACAAACTCCCTAACTTCGTCGAAAATGATATATATGAACACCAAACATATCATTAAATTTGATGTATATATATATACATATTCACAAGCTCAAAGTAAAATATTAATTTAAATTTCAGTTTATTAAAATCCATGTCGAGACAAGGATAACATGATCAATCTGATTACACATGTTTTCTTCTAATTAACTCTCGAAATTAAAGCAAAGAAATAATATTAGTTATCAGAGAAATAAACCGTGTTGCTAGCCGACTGACCCATTTGAAATTTTAAACCCCAGTATCAATCTGATTACACATGTTTTCTTCTAATTAACTCTCGAAATTAAAGCAAATGAATAATATTAGTTATCAGAGAAATAAACTGTGTGTTGCTGGCCGACTGTCCCATTTGGGAGTTTCGAACCCCAATATCAATTTGATTACACATGTTTTCATCTAATCTATATATACTACTAAAGCAGCACCCATTTTGTCCACGTGTCAATCTCTAAAGCCGTCCACGTCAGCTTTTTTCCAATTTATTTACAGATTTGCCACAACGTATTTACAGATTTGCCATTAATTATTTTATAAGAAAATTTTTTATTAGAATTTGTAAACATTCATCATGTCACGTCAATTTTATTAAAATAAATAATTAAAAAATAAATAAATCTACCAATCAAAATTAACAAACTGATATATTATAACTCGATTTGTTGAGAAAATCTAATTCAAATTTTCTAACAAGATTTGACACATTTGTTTAATTTAAAACTAAATCAAATTTTGCTCCTCTATATAAATCTAAGTAAAAGTGATAATATATTAAGGTATAAATATAATACTCGAATAATGATCTTTGTAATAGAATTTTAATTATGTTATTTTGTTTATTTTAAAAAAAGTAATCCTCATGTGTTAATTTTTACTATAAATTAATATCAAATATATGATGTATGAAAGTAAAAATATAATATTTATTTAGACAATCCCGCACAAGGTGCGGGCACTAAACTAGTTAACTCTCGAAATTAAAGCAAATGAACAATATTAGTTATCAGAGAAATAAACTGTGTTGCTGGCCGACTGACCCATTTGAAAATTTCGAACCCCAATACCAATTTTTCAGATCATCCCGAACTTCGTGTTCTCATCCGTAAATGATACTTTATGTTGGACTACCTCTAGAAGATAGTTCAACCTAACGGCTTTTCGTTTATCAAAAAAAAAAAATATAGTTATCAGTATATTATAAAGTTATTAAAAAATATAGTTCAAATTACATACCGACTTCCCTTTGTTTGCTTGATATTTATTTGTTAATATAACATAACATGCATGTGTTTAATTATTATCGTGTTATGTTCCTACATGTTACAAAAGGAATAGAATCAAATTATTTGGTAATATAATTTAAAATATCAATAATATGTTAAGATTATAATTTAAGGATATTTGTAAGTTATATTTATAATGGTTATAATATAGTTTTATGAATTATATTTAAAAATTCCAAATAATTTTAAATATATATTATAATTATAAATTTGTGAGATCATAAGTTATTTGTGATATAATAGTAAATAAATAGTTTAATATATTTGCAAGGAAATTTATACCTAACTTTTTTTAATCGAAAAGGGCACAGTGATATTATATTAATTTACTTAAGATGTCAAAATGTCATTATATAGAAAATTATGACTTTTAATTTTTAAGCATGCACGATTTTTCATACAGTGTAACATGATATCTTCTACATTAGCCGTTGCTTAGCAGTCGATGTGGGCCACCATGGGTCCCACTAAGACAAGGATAAACCTCGATTTTATTTTAGATTTCGCTTTAATTATAGCTCAAATTTACAATTGAAAAAATAAAAATTAGAAGATCAAACCGTGTTTGAGATTAGGGTTGTTATTCGAGTCAAACGAGTCGAGCCTTAGTATGCTCAGACTTGGCTCGTTTACAAAGGAGACGAGCCCGAGTCAAGCTTTTAACGAGACAAACCCGAGTTGCTCGCCTAAAATAATGTTCATATAGTGTTATTTTAGCCGAACGAGCCGAACTTTATCGGAGCGAACCGAGCTTTTGACGAGCCGAACCCGAGAAGCTTGTCTCATGTATCAGCCCTATTTGACATAACCAAAAAATTATCAATTAGTGTTTGAATGTTATTAAGACGCTCTTAATATTTATGGAGTTGTTTATATGATGTCGAGTTGATTATATCTGACCTTATTATGAATCTTTATTTTTTGAATATGCCTAAATTAGATATGTATTCAGAAAAATTAATTATTTTACTCATCAATCAACTTATTTGGAAATTTTGACCTATAACACCATTTTTTTCGACAATCATAAATTTTGTGTTATCGTCTGAAAGAATATTTTAGGATGAACTATTTTTAGAAAGTAGATCAACCTAATCGTTTTCCATTATAATTTTTTTTTTGACTACTTTCACTTAATTTTTTTTCTTCAGTAGCAACAAATAAATTATACGACCGAGATGTAGGTAAATATATATATTAATGAAATCTTAAAGACAATACGTGACAGTTAGGGATTATGCTGAGTAAAATATTAAAGTCTCAAAAAACAACTTAAATTACACAAATGTCATACCATCGACATTGGAACGTCTCCACTCTCCACCCATGAACCCCGCAAGATTCCAATCAAAACCCGAATTTATATCATAGCGTGAAATTTAACTTTAAATCTGTTCATTTAAGGGTAGTTGAACAATCTTTTATTAGGTCGTTAAAATTTAAGAAAAACCTTAGATTATAGACAACAAAGGGAAATGTGATCATGTTTACGCATGAGTTTTGACGATCTAAGAATCCATCCTCGATATTTGTCGATATTTAGCAACACACCTTATTGTTGGAGTTTTTTCGTACAAGTTTAAAAGTTAGGTCCATTTTCTCCAAATATATGTAAAGTTGTACTCTCTTTCTGTAATTCTATCAAAATTAAAAGAATCCGTAAGGTGGACCCCAGCAAGCATAAGAGCTATAAATATCAAGCGTTTTTCTTTTCCTTTTCATAGAAAAAACTCAAAACCTCTTCTTCAATCTCTATCTTTCCTTCGCTTTCGGCCTTTCCCATTTCTACTCCAATCTCCATATTCTTCTTCCCAAGTCACAATCGTCTTTTTCTCCAAAGCATTTCGGCTAATGCAGCTATAATTAAGCTTCTCTGCACCGTCAATCGGAGAACACTAAGCACAGATATTCACAATTTCTATTTCAATTGATAAAATGGTCGACGTTGACCGGAGAATGACCGGTTTGAATCCGGCACACATCGCCGGACTTCGTCGTCTCTCCGCCCGGGCTGCCGCCTCTACACCGTCACCTTCAACTCCTATACCTTCCCGGAATGGTCTCCTATCTCTCACCTCACTCGCCGAGAAACTCATCTGTCACCTCCAAACCTCTGGTATCCAAGTCCAACCAGGCCTTTCGGATGCCGAGTTCGCTCGCTCAGAAGCCGAGTTTGGATTCTGCTTTCCTCCGGATCTTAGAGCCGTTCTCCAAGCCGGACTTCCCGTCGGCGCTGGATTTCCAGATTGGCGGTCTCCTGGAGCTAGACTTCATCTTCGATCACTGCTTGACCTTCCGATTGCATCAATCTCGTTCCAGATCGCTAAGAATGTTCTCTGGTCCAAATCTTGGGGCGCGCGTCCAACTGATCCAGAAAAGGCACTTCGGATCGCTAGAGCTGCTCTCAAGAGAGCGCCTCTCTTGATTCCGATTTTCAGCCATTGTTATATTCCTTGTAATCCTTGTTTGGCTGGAAACCCTATCTTCTTCGTCGATGAGAATCGGATCTTCTGTTGTGGAATGGATCTGCCTGATTTCTTCGAGCGTGAATCAATGTTCCGAAGCAGCACTGAACCAGAAACACTTCGGAAGCAAAGATCATTGAGCGAGAAATCAGCGGGATCATCAACCGCAACTAATTTCACTCGCCGGAGCACCGACGGGGTTGGTTTAACCACAAGAACACCGCGATGGGTGGAGTTTTGGACAGATGCAGCAATCGGAGATCGGAGAAAGCGTAACTCAAACTCATCATGCTCGTCATCATCATCACCAGAGAGATTCTTTGAGATGCCGAGATCCGAGCCTCCGAAATGGGTGGATGAGTATCTTGAGCAAATCGGATCGGTTCTAAAAGAAGGCGGTTGGGATAAATCAGACGTCGAAGAGATAGTCCACGTGTCAGCATCCGGATTCTTCGAAGGTGAAATGGTACTTCTGGATAATCAAGCTGTATTAGATGCTTTGCTTTTGAAAGCGGATCGGTATTCGGATTCTCTTCGAAAAGCGGGTTGGAGTGCTGAGGAAGTATCCGATGCTTTAGGTTTCGATTTCAGGCCACCTGAGAAGAAAACAATGATGAAGAAACTGTCGCCGGAGCTAGTGGAGCGGATAGGAAAACTGGCTGAATCGGTTACCCGGTCACCCAAATTGGTTGCATCATAAATTCGGCGTGGTTACCGGTAGATTCTTTTTCTTCAACAAACCCAAAAATATTTCCTTTTTTTTATAATTTTTTTGTTATATAATATTGTCAAAAAAGGATCAATTTGGGTTTTTTTAAGCCTTTCTTCCCTTTATTTTTCGTTTGAGTAATTTTACAGGGAAGGGGATGTTGTACCATGAAAGGAAAGGTGTTACAGTATTTCGTACAATACTATAATTTCAATTCAAATGTAGCAAATTAAATAATTGGGGGTATAGTACTATAGTAGTATAATTTTGAATATATTGGTGATTATTGAATTTCTTATTGTAATATCATGAAATTATTAATAATATAAGAATAGGTTGATATTCAAGTCAAACCGTTTGAAATAATAAGTATATAAGTCGATGGACTACTATGGGTCCGTTCGGTGAACTTGATGGAGATTATTTTGAGGATTTTCATCCCCAATAATCCCATAATCCCCATTGAAGTAGATGAAATTTTTTCCAATTTTCATCTCCAATAATCCCACAACCCCCAATAATCCCCAATAATCCCTACCCACCAAACACACCCTATGTTTGTATCGAATTTTGACATAAATCAATCGAGTTTTTTTCCCTACCCGAGTCAAGTAATTTGTGGGATTTTGGGTAGGGGTGAGCAAAAATATCCGACTAATCCGATCGGCCAATCCGAAGATCCTATCCGAAAAAATCCAATTCCGAAGATATCCGGCAATTGGTAATCTGAGTCCGATCCGATCCGGACATTTTTTTCGGATCGTCGGATCGGATACGAATCAGACTGTAGAGGAAAATTCGGATCGAATATATTCGACTAGTCTAAGAATAAATGTCTGGATCGGATCTTTGGAACGGATATCCGTCTGATAAAATTATCGAATATCCGAGTATTATCGGATATTCGGATCGGACTTTTTTTCTATCCTTGCGTAGGCGTAGTAAGTTTTCCTTAATTTTTCGAACCAAATGTATGTTATGGACTACCACACATACGCTCTACGATTACGCATGGCGTATGCGTAGTATGGATACGCTTCCGCAAAGCGTAGTCGTAGCCATTTTCTTTTATTTTTGAACGAAATGAGTTTGTTATTACGATTACGCATTGCGTACGCATAGTTGGGATATGAATAGCATATTTCATGTGGTACGAATAGCAATCTCGCTAATTTGGGTAGGAAATGAAACCAATGTGAAAATGCACGTGTGCTGCTGATATTTTATTATATTAAATAAAAAAAGAAATTGGAAAATAAAAAAAGAGACGTTGGGAGGAGGAGGGCCCCTGGCTATGCTTGAGCGCCGCTGTGGGGAATTGAATAGCGCAAAACACAACAAATTGTATGGCTCGCCAGTGGAAGCGCCAGTCTCAATGCAATTTGCAAATATAACGTTGGATTATTTTCACCAAAAGCCCTAAACTTTTGAAAATGTTGAGAAACTAGACAAAGTTAAAGATTGATTCTTTTTAACACTTTAGACTAGAGGAAGGGACAATATTTGTTAACCTTGGAAATTGCAAAAGTTAACTGCATAAGAGAGACAATACGAAAGGAATCAAAGAATAGGATAAAGAAAGAAGCTTTTTTTTGTAATTTGTTGTGGAATTGGGGATTTGGTTGAAATTAGTGTGAAAGGGATGTGGGTAGCAAAGAGTGTGGACTTTTGGTATTATGTATGGGAGTTGTGAAATTTTGAAAGGCTGTGTGGACGGCGAGCATATTGTAGCAGTCAGTATCCGCAGAGATAAGGGACCATCCTTTACCATGTGATTTTCGGGCCCTACGTTTACATTTTCCATCTCGTTTTATCTTTTCGGGAAAATTGCGGGATGTATGGAGTGAGTTGTGGGCTATACGGTTTTACGAGGTCGTCTTTTCGAGTTCGGGTTGAGCTCAATCGTCGGAGAAAGATTGGTTTAAACTTATTCACTTTTTGAATATGATAAAGATTCAATCTTGATTAGTTTTTGTTTGGATAACAACCTTAAATATGACGATAAAGTCAATCTTATGTTGTGTTCCGATAATAAAAGGTTTTGTAGTGCTTATTCACTTTTTGAATATCATAAAGATTCAAGCTTGATTCGTTTTTGCTTTGATAACAACCTTAAATATGACGACAGAATCAATTTTATGTTGTATTCTGATAGTAAAAGGTTGGGTCACTACAAAATTTGCATATGAGTTAGACCCATTTCTTCTAGGGTTAATACATCCATTTTCCTTTACATTTGCGGCATGTATTGAGATAATAAAATAACTCGTACGAGCGCAACTAAAACCAAGCACATAGACCGAGTTGCAGCGGGGTCGTGTGCATACGAGCGCACATGCGCATTAGCCCCAAGCACAGGACATAAACCCAGCGAGGTTCATCCTAAAACCAATTGGCAACAGGAGGAGTAACTCACCGACCTTAAATGCTAAGCTCAGAGTGTCCCCATCTTTCGATGTGGGACCTTATTATCTCCAACAATTTCTTTTAGTGTCAATTACATCCATTTTCCTTTACATTTGCAGCGTGTAATGAGATAATAAAAGATCTCGTATGTAATGTTATGACATTACAAACCTTGTGAATAAGCTCGATGAACTTATGAGTTATTCCTTTGTTGTCAATTGGGGTTTAGGGTAGATCTTACTTATGTGTAGACTTGCACGTAACATAGGGGCCGAAGTTATGTTAAACTCGGATACACTTCCGTACGTGTAGGCTTGAGCCTAACAGCATTGTACAAGACCCTCAAACATAGACAATTGGACTATAACATATTATAATAGATGAGTTACCGGAGCTTCACAAAAAGCTCGGCTCGGGTTTCTATCTAAAAGTCTTGACTCGGTCTCATTCATTCCGCTAAACAAGTTGAATATGATCACAACTTGATTAAGAACCCTAACGTTTGTAAGTATACGATCCGGTTAACCCCGAATTTACCTTGTGGTTAATGACTCAGTTCAGCATATTTACTGTCTGGTGTTTAGTTAACAGACAGGTAGAGCATGCCACTCCTATTTTCATGGTGGACAGTAGGATGATAACCACAGTACTGTTGCTTGTAATTTAGCTTAATTAAGATAATATTTATGATAATCAGAGAATTAAAACGGAGGATTAATAATTTGGTACAAACTTTAGGAGACAAAAGTTTGATATGTGGCATGGGAATGCCACATATCGTGGCTTTTATAGAGTTGTATGTTTAGAGTGTGTGTTTGTACTTATGATTACTGTAGCGTGGCTATGTTGGAATAGCTTTTCATTGCATTCTACTGAATAATCCCATTAAATTGTAATTTTAATGTTTTATAAATATGTAAATCTAAGTATAAAATAGTTAAGAACTTAAGATGGTATTAGATGAGGTAGTTCAACCTAAATTATTCATGTAGCATATCAAAATATGAAGTTCGAGATTGTTAGAAATATCGGTGGTGAGGTGGAGATTTTTATATAGGTTAAAAGACCGTTGATTTCTTTTACAGATAAATTTATAGAAAAAGTAAAAACATCATAATTGTTGCCATTAAATCATAGTTATACTAAAATAACAAAGTTTATGTACGTACCTCTGACTCACGGTTGACGGCCAAAACAACCCACATAGTACTTCAGAGAGGCAGAGACATGTAATTCTGAGCCAATCAACTACTCTAATATTGATAAACTAAAAATACATCCAAAAGCGACACAATTCATGGGTCTCATCTACCTCAGACAAAACCATCGGTAAACATAAACACTCACAAACCAAGCAAGCAAGTGCTCAAACCTCACGACAATGGTCAGTCTACCTTCGCTAAATCCATCAGCAGACTAAAACAAAGTCCGGTACACACATAGATAAAAAAAATACATCAAAACATGGAGTATCATACAACTCCGGTAAAAATCAACTACTATAATTCAATTATCTCTCTGCCTCTATCTCCAGCAGAAAATGCCTCGTGCAATAGACTGTAGATGTGGGTCTTGATCAATCTTACGTAAACCTCTATCGAAAATATACTTCGTAACGGAAAACGCATATATCCTATTGACCTTCCGCGTACAACTCCAAGAACCGCATAGTATCTTAACTACACATAATTATCACGTTAAAGTTTTAATCTTTTGAAACGACAATTATCCCATAAGGAGGGAGTATGTCGAAACCTTAAGCTGGCGGCCCATCATTTTATAGAATCTGTTAGGGATTTACGATCCAAAAGTATGATTTTATATATTCCACTTTTGGTATGAACAATATAATTAATTTCCCATTATGGTTAATTTCTCATTATGCAAAGAGTTATGGGCTATGTAAGTGGAGAGTAAGAGTGATGAACCCATACTCTCACTTGCCTTCACTATTAAATTTCCATTATAGTCAATGCATTAAAATAATACAAGTCTAGTAGATAAGGTTCGCGGTTGTTTTTTTTACCGTCAATATATCGAGTCTAGAATAGACCTATCGAGCTATTGTGTTTGTACTAGATAAGGTTCGTGGTTTTTCTTTTATTGTCAATTGAGTCTAGAATAGACCTATCGATATTGCGTGTTGGGCTTAAGCCTAAGGTTCATGTGGTCTCGTATGTACACAATCCCACACTACAAGCTTTCACATAGTATTAGTGTTAGAATTGTTATAAATCCGGTTTGAACCGGATCTAGACCAACCGACTTAAAACTCTTGTTGAACAACATATTAAGGTACGGTGCATGTTTGGATTGATCCATCAAATTTCAGGACTTCATCACTACACTACGTGTACAATTTTTTCACTCAGACTTTGATATATTCATACTCGATTTATTATAATATAGATTGAAATGGAACTAAATTTTGATCATATGACTCGTTCAGAAAGTGAATGAGTCTGATTCAAACTTTTCCGAGTTGAATGTGACAAATTTGAAATATCTTCCGGGATAATCTAGGCCGTTACGTAAACGGATCTTAGTTAAGACTAATACTATTAAGAATATGAACAAGTATTAGATCGATGAGACGAATTGTTCCTCTTCGACGTAGTATGGTAGACTGGTAGTAGTTAACTTTTCTTGTAAGTCAAGTCAGTGTCAAACATAATATCCATGTGGACATGAAGTAGAACAGTAAGTGAGCAAACCCAAAACAGTAGCTCTAAATCCACGTTGTTGTACTAACCCGTTACTAGTTCTATGAAGCTGTTACCGACAATTCAAGAGTATAAAATATAAATGCATAATGGCTAGGTAAACCTCAAGTTGTCTGATACATTCGACAAGTTACTCGCATTCGTTTCATCAAAACTCGGCTCGTTCGGCTAAAATATTTTTATATGAACATTATTCTAGATGAGTTATTCGGACCCGGCTTGTTAAAGCTCAATTCGGGTTTGATTCGTTTATAAACGAGTCGAGCATGAACAAGCTAAGACTCGACTCGTTCGGCTCGTATAAGGGTGGTGGACTAATCCTTCTATTGTTAATCTGCTATATGATGAAATTCCGTTGAACAAATGTGTTAGGTTTGAGTTCGTACGTTCGTATACACACGTCACTTCTTTACCGTCCAATCAACTTTAACTACTAGGTAAATACGCACGATTTTGTAAAATCTAATTTTCTAGAATGAAACTGCACTTGGTGTTGGATTGTGCCGAACACAAATTTGTAATATCATAAGACAACTCTGTGATCCAAAGTATTGGTTTAATCACCTAATTTGTATGGTTATGCATGTAAATATCAATGAAATTGAATAGAAGGACTCAAAGTTTAAAACTATATAGTTAATGTAATTGTTTAGTGTTTTTTACTAAATACGGTATATGAGTCCGGAGTTTATATTTTAATTATCTCATAAAATAGAAATTTATATTCAAATTTTCACAATATTACAATAAATTTACCGTTGTTTTTTATTATCGATTAACACGTATTTTATGTTTTATTAAAAATTGATATTACCCCATAATAATTCAATGTTATAATAAAATTTATACAACTTTGATGCCAAACTTATGACGTCACATGATGTGTGACTATTTATCTTCTCGACTTTTATCATCTATCGTCCGTTAACACAATTCCAAACTTTTAATCTTTTAGCAATTTCGTAATCAAGTTCCTTATTTTTATTTTTCATTATTTTGACACGAGAACAAATTGTATTTTTAAAAGTTTTGTGATTAAACAAAACAAATATTCGATGAATTATTTTATCTATAGTTATCAGAGAAGTAAATTAATATTTGTGGTAATATATTATTTGGGAAATAAGAAATATTCTAAGTAAAACGAGTTAATCATTCAAAAGTATTTTTGAAATTGTCAGATCTTTATCCTTATAATCATTTTAAATAAGAGAGGGAGAAAAGGAGAGGTCGGGAAAAAAAAACCCTGCAAGATTAGAGAGTTATATTATTAATTCATCAATTTAATATAAAAAAATATTTAATACGTTTCACTCTTTTTTTTTTTTGTTAACCTTGTTATCAATAAAAAGTAAAACTATATGATAAATTATTGATGGCACGATTAATTAAAAACAAAAAATATAAGATTAGAGAGTTATATTATTAATTCATCTATTTAATTATCAGTTTCTAACAAGCACACCTAAACTACTGTATTATCGCAGTGTCCGTACTTTGTGCGGGTTGAGCTTTAAAGATGATTTTATTAAGATATGATTATTGATAAATCGATTGTAAATTTGTAAGAGATTAAAAGCCATTTTTATAAAATTATTTATTTAAATATTTTTTTAAAATTTAGAATTCACTCTCCAATTTATATTAATATTAAAAATTACTTTTTAAAATAATTTTTAAACTTTGAAAAACTTGATATTAACTAGTGACAAAAAGCTATATTTTAGTAGATATAAGATTATTAATTCCCACGATAACACACACTAAATTCTTTATCTTTAAAGTCGTCATGCTTTTAATAATCAAAACGTTTAAATAAAAGACTGCAAATTTTGTCTTATAAAAATATTAAATTAAAATTTTTATCTTATAAAATATTAAATTGTAATTGTAATTCTTCAGAAGAGCAAAATATCTAAACGCAAGCATTCATCCTTAACACTTGAAAAGTTTCGAGTCTTTGATTTGATATTTCTCTATCCTGCGCTCTGCCGTTGCGTTTTCCGTGATTCACAGGTCAGTTGTTCTTTCTCATCGGAGTTTCGCTCTTCGGTTTTCTTTCTTTCTTTCCATTGTCGATGATCGAAGGCATACTGCACGTAAACGAGTTCGGAGTTTTCGTGCTGGATAGCTTTAGGGTTAAAGGTGGAATCTTTGGCTGGTTAGGTCTTGTTCTGAGTAATTCAATTGGTTTGGGGGTTTCTATTGTAACAGGGCTGCAACGAAGAACAATTGAGGAGTAAGTTACAATGGCTATGAGATTTGACGAATTGAAATCCACAAGTGAACCAAACAGAACCGCTAGTAATACAGCCAAGGAAGGCGGAGAATTTGAATGCAGTATATGCTTTGATTTACCACAAGACCCCATCGTTACACTTTGTGGTCATCTCTTCTGCTGGCCGTGCCTATACAAATGGCTTTACCATCATTCTCAATCCCAAGAATGTCCAGTTTGTAAAGCCCTAATTCAACAAGAAAAGCTTGTTCCCATCTATGGAAGAGGTAAAACCACCATTGATCCTCGTTCCAAACCAGTTCCTGGCTTTGAAATTCCTTCACGTCCATGCGGTCACCGTCCGGCGACTGTCCCTTCTCCACCAAACCACAATTACTCCCCGGATAACCGGTTTGGATTACTGCGTCGATACATTCCAGGTGTACCTACTAACATTGGCGGGGGGTTTTTGTATGCTGCTATGCTTGAATTACCAATTTTCTTTATGGATATTCCCAGACTTTCCAGTTTCCAATGGGGCAGTGATCATGATATGATTCAGGCTGATGAGCAGCAGACGACAATGGATGGTAGAGTGCCAGATTCCTTTCTCAAAGGACTTTTTCTGTTTGCTGGTTTCTTTCTGATTCTTACTCTTTGTTCGAGTTAGGAAGTTCGTTTACAGATTATAAATTTTGTATTACACTGATTCTTTATGTTAATACAATAAATTAGACACTCATGTTGCTCTTGGATCAGACAAAGTTCCTTGTATTACACTGATTCTTTATGTTTAATCTATATAGAGTGCTGTACATGGACTGAAACTAGAAGTGAGTTGTGAATTATCAGACAATACTCGCAACAGTTGTCGTTTTCTTGTAATGTTGAAACTAAGCATGATATGATTACAGAAGTGGGAGAGCTCACTTACTTGTATAAGAACTGAAACCATAAATCAGGACTCCTTGAATTGAACTATAGAATAATGCTCAATGTGCTGAACTGCTTGTGGTGTGGGATGAGATGCTAGCGGCGAAGCTCTCACGCATCAGGGATGTCGTGAGAGCCTTTGACAGCACCTTCACTATTTCATCCATACCCGGTCTGTGACCTGGCTCGTTTCTCACACACCTCTGTGCCAACTTTACCATTGCCATGGCAACCTCTATTGGACAGTTTTCCTGCAAGTTCGGTTCCATTAATGCCTTCAGTTTTGCCTCCCCATCTCCTTGATCGTCTCCAAGAGGCTCCAATACCTCAGACAGATAGACTTTATCCTTGTTGTACAGTAAGTCAACCTCTTTCCCGGTGAGAATCTCCACAAGAAGAATCCCGAACGCATAAACATCCATCTTTGGGGTTACTAGTCCATTTTCAAGATACTCTGGAGCCATATAGCCCTTTGTCCCTATAATATGCTCTGTCAAAGCAAACTGACCGGCTTCTTTCCCTCCAAGGGACTTAGACAAGCTAAAATGTGATATCTTTGCTCTAAACTCTCCGTCTAGAAGAATATGGCTGCATTTTAAGTCCTTGTGGACGTGTGGAGGGTTTGTGTAGCTGTGAAGATAGTCTAGCCCTGTGGCCACATCCAGAGTGATCTGAACCCTTCTTATCCAGGTAAGGAATTTATCAGCTGTTCTCGATTTGTAGATCCAGTTGCTTAATGGACCGTTGGGTGCATATTCATAGACTAGATACCACAATCCATCATTGTAACAGACACCGTGGAGGCTAATGATGTTGAAATGGTTGATCTTGTTAAGGATGTCGATTTCCTTACTGACATCCCCATTTGTTTTCTTGATGGCTACTTCTCTTTGTTCTTGCTTATCATTGATGGTGCCATGGTAGACTGAGCCTCCTATCGATGAGCTGGGGCTAAAATTGTTGGTTGCAGATTGCAGATCCTTGAAGCTGTACACTGTCAATGATTGAGCTATGCTTGATATGCTGTCCAAGAACTCTAATGGTTCAGAGCCAGCCTCAGCATCTGATTTCTCTATAATAACCTTTTCTTTTGATAATGTCAACACCGGCTCTGCCCTCTTCTTGATCGTTTGTGTAAACAGACAGACTGCAATTGCCCCAAGGATCAAAATCAAACCGCCACCGGCTATCAGCCCATAGACAAAGTAACTCCATTTATTTCTTGAAGTCAGGGATACAGAAGGAGGAGGAGTAGTAGATGGTGTAGGTGATAGTGAGGATGACGGAGGTGTAGGTGAAGGTGTAATAGTCATAGAAGAATTCGGTGGGTTACGAAGGGGAACGAGAAAGGTGGTAAATGGTTGGATAAGCGAATCCTCTTCAGATTTCTCATTGGCCTGGAGAGCCTCTCCTACATCAGCATGAAACCTCAGACTAAAGCTTGAAATAGCATTTCCTGGCCAGATTACATAAGTCATCAAATACTTAATACCGAGATCTGATTGGTTCTTCGTGGGGCAAGCACACCTCAAAGGAATGACAAGCCTCTCGTCTGGAAATATGTTTACAGAAAGCCCATTCCTTTGATTCTGAATAGCTGTGCATGTTGTCAAGCCTTCAAAAGTGTTATTGCTAATCAAATAAGGAGTGTCGCCCGTTTGAGGCACATAGCTTGTATTCGACTGGTAGTAACTTCCAGAGCAAGAACAGGTTATGGGGACGATCACTTCTTTTCCTTTGACCAAAACATCTGAATCCGAAATGTTATTGATTTGGGTTACCTTAGAAGGGTCAGATCCCAAGAGGGTAGCGATTGAGGAAGCGTTATTGTAAGGAGGTTGGACTCTGTATGTCAGGTATGTCTGGCAACTCTTATCAACGCCATTGCAGGAATACCCAGCTGCAGAAGTTGAGTTTACACAACTTGACGAGGCATAGGCTTGCTGAGATTTAACCAAATTGGCATAAGAACATAATAGGGAGAAGAGGAGAATGCTTTTGATGAAGGGAAGGGAAGCCATTGTTTGGAAATGGAATTATTTTACCTTCTGTGTTGACAAAACATGGAATTTATTTAGCTTTGTTAAGGTATTTGGTTGTTAGTTTGCTGCTGAATGAGTTGTATTGATAATGACAGGTATTTAGGAAGGGCTTCTTCGACGTGCACTCGGTCTATTTTATTTGAACATTATTGGTGTTGAATGTTGATGATATAATTACTGTATAAACTATAGAATTAGTCAACATGAAAAAGTCAAAGATATGATTTTTAATGTATTTTTGCTTCTGGAAATCTATTGATATCTTCAAATGTAAGGGAATATTTTAATGCTCAATGTTGAATGTGGAGATGATATGAATTGGATTCAAGCTTTCAAAAATTCAATGATGTTAGGTGAATCAGGTGATTCAGGAAAACCATCAGCAAGTCTTTGGCAGGCTCAACTGATAGCATGTTGGGTGAGACTATTCAAGCTCGGAGCTTTTTACAAATCGAGCTCAGAGTAGCTCGGCTCATAAAACAGCTACACACAACGCGGGACTCGCTTTTGTTCATGAAGTCCATACTTTATAGCTTGAAGGAGGGTCGAAAGCAAGACTAAGAGGTAAATTCAGTATACACACATTTTAGTATCCTACAGAAAAATCCTACAGAAAAGAATCAGCTACATATACATCATGTTACCAAGGTCCAAGACACAAGTATAGAACCATAAAGAAGAAAAGCAGCAGCATGCTAAGCCAGTAAGCTAAGCAATGCCAATTAAACTCACAGCTAAATCGGCCTGCAGCATGGATCTCGGTTACAACTATTGTAATACCGAGAGCTAGACAAAACACGCCCCCTGCAATGCTATACCGCAGTTCATCAGCAAGCCAATCCGGTGTGATGATGAAGAAAAGAAACCGCGAAACTGCAAGAGTTTATTTATGACAAAGTTTGCTGTCTGGTTAGGTTGAGATATAGAGATTGAGAAATTATCCCTAAACTTTGAAGATTATGTAAACCTGGAAAAATACGAGGACAGCAGAGGTTGAGGATGACAGCAATGAAAGCAATCCAATATCCAAACTGTCCTCTGCAACATGAGGAGAATCATATTTTGAGTAATTTTGGTGTTAAGTATTTGATCATCCAAACAACATCAGAGATTGGCAAGATTATAACCGTAATATGTTGAATAGCACAGTTGGGAAGCTTAGTACAAGAAATAACACCAGGAGAGTTGCTTGAAACCCTGATTTTCGCCCTAATTGGTTCAGTATCAACAAAAACCTACATCAGCAAAATCTCAATTCATTTACTCAAATTGGACTTCCGATGAAGCAAGAAACAGCTACATTATGCCTGACAGATTGCATAAGCTTAACATCATTATGCCTGACAGATTGCATAAGCTTAACATAGTTGCAAGTGAAATTCAGAAGCATTAATAACACAATAACCTAGAATATCCGTAAGAACAAGAGAGGAAACGCAATCAGAATCATCTACTGATGAAGTAAAAATGCAATTTGGGGAAGGAAGAGAGAGAAGACTAACAGAGCAGAGATGGAAGCGCCCCACTGAAAGGCGGAACGGCCTCTGCTACCACTGGAAGAAGACGGCCAATTGGGGGAATCAAACGACGCCGTTTCGGACAACAAAGTGAGTAAAGATTCCAAGTATGGAGCCATAGCTGAAATCAGGTGCTCCATCACTTGCATCCACCTGCGTCGAGGAGAGTAATGAATTTGGTTGGTGATGGTGAAGTGAGAGTTGACTGTTCAGTAAATTTGCACCTAACAGCCCTTCTTAGTTTTACGTTTGCCCATGCACAGTAAAGTTCCGTGCTTTAAGGGCTTTATATTAATAAATATTATATGGACATCAAATTCTATTTTAAAAAACATAATTATATGATGATTGTGTATAATATATTCCAATTGATGATTATAAAGTGATTAATAGGCCTTTTTGCTTACTTGCAACACAAGTCGCTAACCTGCGAGAATTATGCCACTCAGCCGAAGGCATATTCTGATGTACTAAATTTGTCGGGTTAGGGCCGGGCCGGGAGGATTATTTTTGTTCAGGTTTCGGGCCAGCCCAGCTTATCTTAAACCGGGTTCAATGTTTGTGACATGGATGCAGCCCATAATTTGATGGGTCCATGGGCCTTTGGTCATTTCCGGTTCAACCTTTTTATACGGGAATTTTATACGTGCCGGCGAAAAACGCTATTTGTAGCCACAACTACGCACGCGAAGTGCGTAGTTTCGCTTTTTGTATCTGGGTTCAAACTACGCTTTTGACAAGGGTTGTTGAAGAGTCGTCCTGAGCCGGTTGAAGCCGATGAAGACTTTTTAAAAATTAACTCCAACTACGCTATTGGGAAGCGTAGTTGGGGTGTTTTTTTAAGAAAAAAATGAGGGAAATAGGGCTCCTAAAATTTTACTTTTGCAAAGTGGGCTCCTAGTATAATTTAGGCCTGCAAAAAAATTAATAGCTGTATTTGTGGGCCTTCCAAGAAAGGATGGATGAATGGGCTGTCAAAAAAATTGAATATTAAATGACTGTTGGTATTATTTGCAGAGAAGAAAGAGAGAACGTTCATTCTCTTTGTAAAGAGAGAGAAAACAGATCTAGAAAAGAACGAAAGAGAAGAAGGAGAAATAGAGGATGAAACGGAGATCCACTTTTCAACGACAGGGAGCACTGTTTCGCCGCCAGGACATTTGGCCACCAAGCCGACACCGAAGGGTGAGCGAGAGATCTAGGGTTTCCTTCGAGCGGGAGAAGGGCAACCGAGAGATCTAGGGTTTCACCGTCAAGGTTGACACGAGGAGGGGCTACGCCACTGGTACCACAAAGCCGGCGCCCACTTCTCCTTTCTTTACCCTCTCCCTCCGGTGAAGCCGGCGCACTTCTTTTGAAGCTGGCACACTCCTTCTTCGTCCGCTAAAGGCGGCGCCCACTTCCCCTTCATCTGCGCCCTATTCTTCAACCTTACCCAAACCGCGCCCACTTCTCCTTTCTTTGCCCTCTTCTTCCTCCCCTGAAACCGCTTGGGAACGTTGTTTTAGTGGCGGATCTCCCTTTCTTTTCGGCTCAAATTCCGGCGCCCTCTTACAGTCTAGGGTTTACGCAGACTGTTATTGAAGCAGAGGAGCGTAGGATGGCCGGCGAGACTTCGATGGCGGATGAAGCTAGGGTTTCCGCTGATACTAGGGTTACCCAATTGTATGCATACGTAGTTACTTTTTGGGTATGATAATGTTCACTTATTTAGATTATATGAATATCTGTTGGAGTATATGATACGTGCTTACCCAAAAAATGCTTACCCAATTTCAATTATTTAGATTATATGGATATGGATATGTGTATATTAGTGTTGGAGTATATGCATATGTGCTTACCCAATTATATGCTTACCCAATCGTATGTTTACCCAAGTTCAGTTATTTAGATTATATAGATATGTGTATATTAGTGTTGGAGTATATGGATACCCAAGAAGTTTGACATTACCCAAGAAGATGAGAAGTTTCAGATTATCCCGAAATACATTACCCAAGAATTTTGAGATTACCCAAAAATAGATTACCCAAGAAGTTTGACTGGTTTAGGTTACCCCGAAATACATTACCCAGGAAGATGACAAGTTGGAGATTATCCATGGATACAAACAAATACTACTTACCCACAAATAGAAAATGCAACAAGCACTGCTTACCCACAAATAAAACATGAAGTTTCAGTGTTTTAAATTCACAAAAACAAAAGATGAGAAGTTTCAGATTACCCACAAATACATTACCCAGGAAGTTTGAGATTACCCAGAAATAGGAATAAACACTGCTTACCCAGAAATAAAAGCTAAACAAGCAGTCCAGATTCCTGCGTTTCAATTGGAAGAAGAAAAGAGCTGCATATATAATTTACGTTTGAAAGAAGGGAAGAAGAAGGGACAATGGAGGGAAGAAGATGGGCTGGCTGAATTGATTGGTCTATTTTCTGATTTTTTCTACATGTCACCCATCAAATCAGTCTAGATACCTATGTACCTTACTTTTCTGATTTTTTCTACAATAGGAGCCCATTTTCTAAATGAAATTATGAGAGACCCAAAATCCAAACTCTACATTGTAAAAGGCCTACATTGCAAATTCAGTCTTTTTTAATTCAACTTTGGTAATGGAAACCAAAGTTGAAGTTCCTTTTTCAAAAAAAAAAAAAATTCACTCTAACTACGCTTCTCAATAGTTGTAGTTGGAGTTTTTTAAAAAAAAATTAACTTTGGTAATGAGAACTAAAGTTGAAGTTCTTTTTTTATTTTTTTAATTTCAGTCCAACTACGCTTGCCAATAGCGTATTTGGAGTTTTTTTTAAAAAAATTCAACTTCAACTACGCTTACCATAAGCGTAGTTCATCGGCTCCTATCGGCTTCGCATTGGCTCCAACTACGCACGCCACAAGCGTAGTTAGACTCCGGAGCTGAAAACGAAACTACACGTTTCGCGTGCGTAGTTTATGTTACTAATAGTGATTTTCGCCGGTATACCTATCATCCGCCTATTTATATCCCTTAATAGTGCAATGAATAAATTCTTAGACCACTAAGAACACTTTAAAACGAAGATTTATCATTTTTTTCAATAAAAGCTTTATTCTTTTCATATTACAGATATAAATTATAGTCATACAAAGTACAAATATATTATTAGATTTATAATATTTTTTCATTGTGCCGTTAAGACATGATCAACATTCTTATAATCGAATAGTTTTATAAACTTATATTTCATATTTATGTTTAGTCTTGATTTGAGTGAAAAGAGGTCATAATATATTGTATTATATATAATTCATATTATTTAGTTCGAGTTTTTATTAATTTGCAAGAGCATACGAGTAACACCACATAAAACGAGTTATTCAAACATTAACCCACATTTTTTTAACGTTACAAACTTATAATATAACATATTAGATGTGTACGTTCGTGCACTTATGCAAAGAAAAACATGCATATATGAGTTACACTATAAGTTTATAACGAAATCCAACTTACTATCAAGACATCATTTGGTAAAACTCTTGAAAATCGAGTTCTCCGTCACCGTCAATGTCATAAATCTGGATCATAGCAGCACACTCATGGTGCGACTTAGAATCACCTAATCGACTGAGCATCTTCTGTAATCCTCTGGGCGTGATCTTACCAGATCCTTTCTCATGCTCAAACATTTCGAAAACCTTTTTCAAGTCTCCTTCTTCATCGTTTTTTCCCTTCCCATTCCCCATCAACCCTAAGAAATCTACAAAACCTAATAAACCGTCACCATCAGAATCAAGATCATCGATCACGGCTTGAGCATCTTCGTGAGACATGTAATCTCCTACGGACGCAAAATACTCTCTAAGCTCAGCAGCCGAGATTTTACCATCTGAGTCAGCATCAAAGTGACCGAAAACCTTTCTCATCTCCTCCTCCCATTGCTTCTTGGGAGGAGGAGATAAGTCAGAACGAGAAGATGATCTCGTTGATGACCTTAAGCTTGAATCGGAACGTTTGCGTGTAAGAAACGATATTTTTGTGGTTTTGCTTGAGAAGCATCTTGTGATTGTGGGAAAACACTCGGTAGCCATTAGTTGACTTTCGAGTTTGTGTTTGATTTTGGGATGCTTGAGAAAGAAGTTAGGTTAGGGTTTGTATATATAGAGCAAGATCGAGAAGCATATATGATTATTGTATGATAATCTATGCGAAAGGTTTTTTGGCTTTTCAAGAATATTTACCTCAAAAATAAACATAAAAATATTTTAAGGGTGGAGACTGATTAGGGGAAATTGCATGGCAGCTTCGTCTGTGGGCCATCGATATATAAACAATTTGGCATGGTGTGTTTCTTTTGTCTAGTTAGTGATTGGGACGTACTATGTAGGTATATACATATATGATTGTCATATGTAATCAGCTAGGGCAACACACATTGAGACCGGACCGTAGTTGAAAAAATCCGGTCCGGTTCGGTCCAAGATATCACGATCCGGTCCAGACTTGCACTGTAATGTTTCGGTCCGATCTTGTACCATAATGTTCTGATCTGGTCCGTTCTGGATCGGATTTTTTTTATTTTTGATATTTTTATCTGGAACAACATCCAGTCCGGTCCAAACCTAGACCGGACCGGATATAAGCCATAAAAAAATATTTGTTAAAAAATTTTAAAAAATATTTAAACAGTCCGGACCGGACCGTGGTGGATCGGACTGTTTCATCCAATTACTGAAACGATCCGGTCCGTGACTTTACGGCCCGGTCCGGTCCGGACTGTTTGGACGGCCTTTTAATCATCTACATGAAATGTCATGATCCACTGTTAGCCCATATGCAGGATCCTGAGAACCACATGAGATGGTATATCACACATGATCATCCGTTTATCTTGAAGGTGTCCCATATTTAGGAGAGTGCACGTCCAACACGACAACTCATGTTGGTTCAACTCGCGTAGTGGCACACTCTCGTTGACTCGTGGCTAGCTCAATTTCAATGGAGCGGATCGGGGAAGCCCGACATTCAAGGACATACAACAATTATACAACATGTTCCTAACACGCGTGCATGCAGAGTCCGTGACTCGACCATGGAGAGGGACTCAAGAACGTAAAATGAGCTCCATGAACTTCAGCTACTAAGCACTTCCGCTACTAGAGCATTTCGCTATTAGCCCATGTAATATAATTTTTTTTCTTTCTAAATTGTAAAATTATTTTCCAATGACTATTTTGTGTTATTTCAATTTCATTATCTTCTCGATTAAATGTTTAGTCGTGATTATTGTCAATCAGTGATGAGAATTTATATATATCGATCATATAGGAAGAATGAGAAATTTATCGTAACAACATTTTTTAAGAAATTAAAAGGGAATATAACGATAAGGACTATGCACGATAACGACAAAATAACAAAAATAAAAATTTAACGGTAACACCATGATAACAAGAATGTGATAACGACAAAATAAGTAAAAGGGGAATTTCACGATAACGATATAATAAAAGAACGGGATAGCGAAAAAATAACTAAAATGGAGATTTAACTTGATTGACAAAATAACAATAACGCGATAAAAATAAAATAATAAAAACAAAAATTTGAAGATCGATAACAACATAATAACCAAACAAAAATCAACGCCAACACAGTGCAAATCGTTAATTATGAACAATTAGTTAATAAAATTTCAATTAAACTTTCAAAATTCTTGGAAATGAACCTAACATGAGCCGTTATTGCATAAAAATCAACCGATAAAAAATGATATTTTATTTATTTGTTTTTATAATACTTTAAAAATGTTTATATGACTTATATCCGCCTCCTTTAGAAAGTGAGTGGAACTCGACCGAGCCCGGATAGCTCGGCTAAACAACATTCATATAGTGTTATTTTAGCATAACTAGTTAAATATTGACATGCTCAGATTTGACTCTTTACAAACGAGGCAAACTTAAAATGTGTTTATTTTCGACTCGTTTAGAAGATGAACAAGATCGAACCGAGTTTCTTACGAGTCGAGTAGTTCGTCTCATATAACACGTTTGCACCTTATTGTGTATGTGGGCTATGTGGAATGTATGGCCCAAAAATCCTTCAGGAGCCCAATAAATTTCAAGCTTACATGCTTCTTCGGACTGCACATCATGGGCTCGACCCAACTAAATCTACATTGTTTAATGAAACAAAATAAATAACAATCATGCAAGATACGTATTGAGAGTAAATTAGTATTAAGATTAAGGTAAGAATAGGGCAAGACCAGGAGAAATTTGAAAATAACTATAATTAAGGTTTTTTTTTGGGCGGGAACGAGAGTCAGTGGTCTCTGGCGCATTTAGACGTGCTTTTATTAAATAAAAGGAGGGATAAGTCAGCAAACGGGGATAGCCCGACCCCTTACATCATCAAGAAGCAAATCAATTACACCCTCCGGCGGGTCACTCAATATAAGCAAACCAAGAGGTAAGTTTATAGCAAAACTAGCAACAAAATCCGCTACTCTGTTCGCCTCACGGTAAGTATGACGAAATTGGATAATTCAATCTCTTTTCAAATAGTCATGGCACATACGTACCAGACTTGCGAGAGGACGGTAAGGGGCAATGTACTTACCTAGGAGTTGGGTTACCAACTTATTATCTGTTTCTAAAATAAATGATCGATAACCTAACTCCCATGCAAACTTGAGGTCATGTACCACTCCCCATAGCTCCGCCGTAGGGACTGAACAAATCCCCAAGTTAACACTAAACCCACTTAGCCATTCTCCAGCATTGTTTCTAATGACACTAGCCGCGGACGCAAACTCTTCATTCTTCGTAGCTTCACCCGTGTTGACCTTCACAAAGCCTTCAGGAGGGGGTTCCCAATATGTATGACTCTACTCGATCTTCTTCCCGCATGTAAGTCTCTTTTATTCCACACCCCGATGTACTCCTTAGTTCTCTCACGAACAAAATGACCTCTATCTCCACTCATAGTAACTTTGTTAAATGTCTTGTCATTTCTCCACTCCTATACATCTAAAAAAGAAATAAAATTCGCTTTAAAAAGGAAAATAATTCAAAAGATTTTATGGAAATACGGCTTAAAAGTATTAAAATACTAAAAAATAGATCATCAACAAAAGCCGAACATGAGGTAATTTTTTACTAATGGAGTTGTTATTACGGGTGATTTTCGTTGATTTAAATTATAAGGGTAGATTCAAATAGAGTAAAAAAGTCATTTTCGGTAATTTACTTGAAATCAAGTTTTACAATCTCATCTTATATATATATATATATATATATATATATATATATATATATATATATATATATATATATATATATATATATATATATATATTATAGGAGAAACACTTAATTCCACTTGTCTAACTATAAAAACTTTAACGGTCACGTGTCATTTTAGCAATTATCAACATTCCAAAAATCTTAGTTAAGTTTCTTAATTACTTTAAAACTAATAGATTTTATAGTCAAAAAAGATTTTAAAAAAAATTAACAATATCTATAAGACAATTTAAATTATAAAAAAAAAGAAAAATTAAAAATTTAAATAAGAAGATTTATATTATCATTTAGAAAAATCAATTGCTTACAAGTGAATAAGTTGTTGAGATTCATTATAACGCATTGTTGGATGAAGCAAAACATCATTACTATTGCTAGGGATGACAACTTCATCCGAATCCGACGGACACACGATAACCCGATCCATAATAAAAGGGTAAAAACCCGACATGAAGCGGATGATGGATGAAGCGGGTGATGCATCGGGTCAGATTCGGATGGACTTTTCATCTACCCATCACCCGATCCATCATCCATCCACCCATCCGACCCGTTTCACCCGCTTACACCCGTTATAAATTTATTGATTGTTTACTTGTTTAGTGATCTTTAGTTCCCTTTTGATTTATAAATTGGTGATTTACTGATTATTTAGCAAAATTTATACATTTGTTTAGTTCTTATTATCTTATTGTATGCTATGTATTTCTAATTTCTCTATTTTTCAAGAACTTAATTAAACTTATAACACTTCTTGTAATATTTCCACTTAAATGATTTGTGTTACTTTATATTTATCATGTTTTTTATGGATAATACTTTTTCGGAATGAATTTATGTTTATTATTATTATTATTAATTTTCCGTATTCGAATCCGAATTTAATATTGATTAAAGAAAATGCGTAGGACACCCGAATATCACCCGATCCACCGCTTCATCCGTTGAATGCGGGTGGATCGGATGCGGGTGATGGGTTTGGTGGGTGGCGGGTCGGGTGGGGTGGATGAGATTTTCTCGCGGGTCGGGTGGTGGATAGGGTCATCCACCCACCACCCGATCCATTGCCAACCCTAGCTATTACACAACAATTTTTTTTTTTTTTTTTATGCTTTGGACCTTATATTTAATATATCGTAATATTATTATAAATTAAATTTACTAACTAGTACAATTTAAAACCGAAAGGATCATCGGACAAAACCGAGTTCAACAAAACTCAGAATTCGCATCTCACTTGGTATATGCGACGAATCAAAGCATCAAATTTGTTAACATTCTTTTACTGTGAGGAGAGAGCTAATCAAACTGTAAAGAAAGAAGAAAACTAAGAATTGGTGAGAATGGAGAGGCACTGAGGCAGATAGACTGACACGTCATCACTTTTGTTGCGACGTGGAGAAACGTCCATAATGGTGCTTGCAGCGCATCGACGCTGCTTGCTTATCTTCTTTGCGACGCGTCGTCTTCTTCCACTGTAGCTGTCTGTCTGTCACTTTTCTATCATTATGTATCTCTCCCTGTTCTTGCATGTTTTCTCTGCACTTGGCTACAATCTGGACTCCATTCTAAACCATGGGCTCTAAATTTGAATCAGAATCCAATGATTGAATGAATCCGACCCGTATCCACGGTTGTATACGTCCTTCTAACAATTAACCGTACAAAACATTTACAAATATCAACAACTTAGGCCCCGTTTGGTGAATTTTCCGAGAATATTCGGATATTATAACAAAGAAGCTAGAATAACTTGTAAAATAATCTCTTAAAGTAATCCAATGATTGAATGAATCCGACCCATATCCACGGTGTTATTCGAGCCTTCACACCTCCGGGTTCTATACTGAAATCAATTGATAATAAAAGGAGTACTAAGACTGATATGTTAAGTTCATGCAATATGATATCGTCGATAGGGAAATATACACATCTTAACAAAGCTTGCTTGAGATTATGAGTTGGATTTATATATTGAAACTCATTTGATTGTAGCACTAGAGAGATGAGTAATTGATCAAATCTTAACATGATGAAAGCCATGACTTTTACACTATACCAAGCTTTCTAACTGATGGAGCCATTCTAGTAGGCCCTAATATAATTGGTGATATATTTTGAATTACTTAAATAAAAAAATATCAACTATAATAAATCAAACATTATATACTTGCTTCTATAGTAACAGTAGAATCAAATTTAAGATATGCTGAAATATTCCAATTCCTCAATTCATAAATCAAACATGATATACTTGCTTCAATAGTAATAATTGAATCAAATTTTAGTAAGGAATCTATAATTCAACTGAATATGATATATATAACAATTAAGCTAGTGAGCTTTATGTCATTGTGAAGTAAAATCTGTTTTTCCTTTCAAGTGGTGCCTATATATTTGCAATATTATACAATAGAGTGACACCATCTTCTCAACTTGTACAAGGCGCCACTAGAACCTTCGTATTCATCCACATTTCACAGATAACAGAGAGAAGAATGAAGATGAATCACCTGATTTCCAATGGCTTATCCAAAGCCATTTTAAGAGAAGCAAACACACTGTCTTACTGTCACAAGGAGCAAAAGCCTTGCATTTGGTGGGTTTCAAAGTACTTCAAAGATTGTCTTTGTAATCTCAGAGATGATTTCTCATTTGGGTTTGGGCTCATTAGCCTTATCGCTTGGGGTGTTGCTGAAATCCCTCAAATCATCACTAATTTTCAAACCAAATCTAGCCATGGAGTTTCCATCGTCTTCCTCCTCACCTGGGTTTTTGGGTATGTTGTAGAGTCATTTCTAATTTTCCAAATTACATTTGGATTTATCTTCACTGATTATCCCTTATTTCAGTGATATCTTCAATCTTTTGGGTTGTCTTCTTGAACCAGCAACGGTTAGTTTCATTTTTACTCATTTTTGTTCATTACTGTGTGTTTTATGAGTTCTAACTCATTTCTGTTGTTGCAGTTGCCGACTCAGTACTATACTGCCTTGGTTAGTCTTCAATTCAAAAACCCTAGAATTTGATTACTCAGTTGTTTCTCTTGAATTCTTCAAATTTTGGATGTTTGTTTCTCTGTGTGTGGTTGTGATGTAGCTATACACGACAAGCACATTGGTGTTGCTTTTCCAGAGCCTCTATTATGACCACTTTTACTGGTGGTGGAGGAAACGCAAGCAGGCTTTAACCAGAGCCACACAGCAGGTACTCTCTGCAAAAACTCTCATTTTTTCTATGGTAACCAAACCCTTAGGCCCGGTTTGGCCCGGTTCCAGTCTCTCGGAGTTGGGGTTGTTATATGAGTTGAGCTAGGATGGGTATGAGCTTATTTTTAAGATTGGTTAGAAGTTAGGCTCGATTTGATTATAAACGAGCTGAATGAGATTATCAAAGTTCAGCTAGGATAATTAGTGTTTGTATAGTGATATATGAGTTGATATGGGTGAGAAATGTGGGTGATGGTGTAGGATGAAGAGGATGAGAACAAGAAACCGCTAAACCCGAAAGACGACACGGAAGATGGGCAAGGCGGAATGCCCATACCCGTCAGCGCCCAACGGACATCGTCACGTCAACGTCCGCTTTCTGCCCGGAGAGAGTCCTACTACTTCACGTACGTCTAGTTTTGGTTGTATATTAACTGTTGTCTGTCTTAGAAATCTCATCTTCTTATGATGTTGATGGTGAGGGCAGGTCAGCAAGATCAATGGCTGGGAGCAGCACTCCACCATTCAGGTCATATTTGAGGGTGGCTAAGAGTGGACCGTCAGCTGTGGCCATAGGCCGTGATGAACATTGGTCGTCTGATGACGAGAATGAAGCCGACAGTACTTCCTCCGTCCCGGTTACCACCCGAGCTGCTAAACCAATGCCCATCCCTCGCTCGGTCAGTTCTATTCACCATCAAAGATTAGTGTCAAAAATGATATATAAGTTATTGCTCCTATTGTCAATTGATTTTAGAATGAAAATTCACTCGGCCAGTTCTATTCAGCATCAAAGATTTGTGCCGGAAATGATATATGAGCTACTCATCTTATTGTCAATTGATTTTAGCGTGAAAATTCACTCGGGTCAGTTCTGTTCACCGTCAAAGATTAGTGTTGAAAATGACATATAAGCTACTCATCTTATTGTCAATTGATTTTAGGATGAAAATCACTCGCCTTATGAATGTGAGAGTATATTTCATTTTTGCAGGCGGCGCGAGGAGTACTGGTGGCGGCATCAGTGAATTTACCCCTACAAAGCAATGCAATGGCTGCAGTTTACACAGGACTTGGGAGAAGACTATTACAAGTATGTTTCTTACAGCAATTTATCAGTACTCTTATTTGTAAAGAACTCATTATACTGAATTGTATACAAACAGGAGGAATACGAGCACAGCGTAGTTGGGCAATGGCTCGGATGGATGATGGCCGCGATATACATGGGTGGCCGGTTTCCTCAGATCATCTTGAATGTAAGTCCATCAACTCCTAGTAATACACACTAAAACACATGTTGTATTCTGATTATGTTCTTCTCTCTACCGAAAACAGATCAGAAGAGGAAGCGTCGAGGTAAAAATCATCATCAAATGACTTCTTAATCTTCAATTTATCACATTTTCTGATCAAATTTCCACAGGGTTTGAATCCACTGATGTTCATCTTCGCTCTCGTAGCGAATGTGACCTATGTTGCAAGGTCGGTTTTCGTTAGTCCCGTCTTTTCATTTCTCCATGTTCCATTGCGATAGTTAAGTTCTGTTTAAACATGGAAATGCAGCATTCTAGTAAGAAGTACAGAATGGAAGAAGATCAAAGCCAACATGCCATGGTTACTCGACGCTGTTGTTTGCGTCGTGCTTGACCTCTTTGTATCCTTTTGTTCTTGCAATCTTGCTGGTTAGCCCTTAACACTTGTATAGCTTGTTTTGCCTTAACTGTGGCTTCTTGATTAGATAATTTTGCAGTATGTTTACTACAAGCATATGCGTAAGGCGAGTTCTGATGAAGTTGATGATCAAAAGGGAAACTACTTTGAAGCTGAAAGCAAAGCTTGATTTGAGTATTGAGATAATTTATGGTTTGTAGTTAAGTAAATTATGTATACTAAGCACAAATATCAATTAGGATACTGCCATTAAGTTGCTGGACAATTGAAGTTACATTGCTTTGTTTGGAGTTGGGCTCTACTAATGGTGTCTTAGGCTTGAAATCTTGGGAAATTTTGCATTGCTTTGTTATAATGAATTAGTGTAAGATAAGAAAAATGGCAATATATTTTTGGTATGCTTTTGGGGGACTTGGAAAATTAGAGAGTTTTTTTTAAAAAAACAACTTATAGTTATAGAAGGCTAGATAATTCTCATTTATGAATATTATAGAGATTATGATAGTTGACTCTATGTTGTATCTTCGGTCTTTTGTCGAAGTCTAGAGTATTTTCAGGGAAATTAACCGTGTGATTAATTGTCTCACACATCTGGGATACTCGACCGTCCAGTTTACTACATTTCCTTATTTTGCTATAAGATCTTGTCTTTGATTTCCACTTTATTTCTTTCAAGCTTGTGCGCCGTTCGGCAAACACTACAACCCACTTTGTGGCTAGACTTTTAGATGATGTTTCCTCGGAAATTGATCTTCTTTAATTTAAAGGCACCTCTTTCCCTCAAAAAAAAAAAAAGATGTAGATTTATGGTAGCTTATAACTACATAAAAAGAAATAAAAATAAAGGTTTATGAAAATTAGGTTATTTGTTTAAATATATATTATAAATATAACTATAAAATAATTATACTTAATTAAAAAGTAACTCGGTTTAAACTGGTTTCCACATAGATAAAGTGAAATGACGACGTCCATCGTTGAAAACAATATATACTCGTTTGTTCTAATCGGTTTTATTTGACATTAGGTGACTTAAAAGTTCCAAAGGTTCGAATCTGGACATCTATTGTAATATTTCTTAACTACTTATCAACAATATTATATATAATATATATGTTACCATTTCATTATATTTTTTTAAAATAGCTTCTTAAAAATGTTCATACTTAATAAATTTAAAATGAACACTTTTATCATTATTTTTAAAAGATCGTATTATAATTTTATTTTACTAAATAATTAACAAATTTATATGTATAAACACATTATTTTAATTTTAATTTTTCATAGTATTTTTTTTTTGTTTATAAGAAATAAAATGGTGTTTTTTCTTCCATTCAAATTATACCCCTAGAAATAATAAATAAATAATATAATCATTTAACAAACAAAGCGGATGAAAACATATTCAGTAACAATGAATAGTATTAAAATCAATGACAATTAAACTAATAACTTTTGACATTCGACCGAACGGCTATACTATAGTTACTTACGATGTCGGGATTGTTGCTCGGAACTACCTAGGGATGACCTTGTTGGCTGCAACCAAAACCCTAAAAGGTTCTCGACAGGTCCTGGAGGCCGAAGGGGAGGTGATGATCTGGGCCTTGCAACAGGCGACTAAGAGAGGCCGGAGAGCAGTATTTTTGTGAGACTGATCCGGCGACTCGACTTACAAAGCTTTAGTTGAACACTCAACGTTGTTGAATTATTTGAAACGGATGAGTGAAATTCGATACTTGTTCATGGTCATTTGTTCGTAGAGGTAACAATACGGTGGCACATTGTCTTGCCGCTTTATGTCCACCTAGTTTTACCCGTTATAATGTGGAACGTTGTTTACGTGTTGAACTTTGTAAAGTGATTGAACGATAAATATGATTATTAAGTATGGTTTTAATAAATAAATAAAAAAAAGATCAAGACTTTCATCTACTAGAAGACGTGAGTTGGTCAATTAACACTTGAAAATTTACCAATAGCGTGATGTTTATGCTGTCGGGTAGATATGAATGCATTATAAATGCAACTTTAATTTACTTACTAACTAGAAAATATAGTGCACCCACTTGCCCACTTATAGGTCGAGTGTGATTTGTGTCAACTCCCTCCAAAAATTTGATAAATATATAAGATTTTTACCTTTTTTAAATATTGAGTTAATAGAATTCTCATTAATTTATGTATTTTAGTTTTTTAAAAATATTTTAATTAGAGAAAATTGTCCAAACAGTACATTTTTTAGGCTGACTAAACTTTAGTACCACATCGTTTAAAATATCTAAACAATACATCAACTATTAAGACCGACCAAAGATTAGTATCTAGATTACTTTTTACACGTTAAGGTAAGACAATAACTTTACTCCTAGAACTTTCCCTTTTGTTTCTTGTTGAATAAATATGTCTTATAAGCCTCATTGCAACTGTATTAACCCTTTTATTTAACGTGTGAACAGTAATTTAGATATCAATCTTTGGTCAGACTCAATAGGTGAGGTACCGTTATGATAGTTTAGTCAACCTAAAATATGAGTACCGTTTAAGCAATTTTCAATTTTAGTTATAATATGTCTGGATGTTAGAATATTAAAATACGTGACGCCATTTAAAATTTTCCTTTTATTGAAAAAAAATAAAATTCCAAAATCGCCTCACTTCGGTTACTTACCCTCTTTATACTATAGTCATGTAAATTATGTTGAGTAGGAGGCACAATTCACATGATAACGAGTAAACACAAGCTTCATTTTTCACGTTCCCAAAATTGTCCCATCCGTCGCTATTGGCTTCATTGCCCATTGCACACATTTTAAGATACTTAAATTTGAGTAAATATTTTCATACAAAAAGATAAATATACCATCCAATCATCCATCATCTTGAAATGATTAAGGGCTTGTTTGGCCTGCATCTACAAATCAGATTGAAAATAAAAAAAAATTAAAAAAAATAGTAAAGTAAGTATTTTTTATGTGTCTCTCTAATTTTTAGCACTTTAATTTACTACCATTATTACTTTATTAGAGTTATATTTATCAAATATATTTTTACTATGAGTAGGCTTAATAGATTAAATATGCTAAAAGGCTTATTTAACAAATTAGGCAAATTAAAAAATTGAAATAGAATATTAAAAGACTTTGTACAATTCATAAAACACGATCCTAGAATCACTTGTTCTCTTGAATAGCTCATTCTCACATATTTTTACTACCAAATATATGAATTGATTTGAGATTTTGAGTGATTCCGAATTCAATTCTTGATTTTTTTTTTCCGAAAATTGCATCAATCGGCCCTAATATCTTCTTTGATAGCTAACTGTCGTACTATTAGTTGAAGAATCACCAAAAAAAGACAAAA
>BSUD01000005.1:147194828-147217759 GCA_033239045.1 Fagopyrum esculentum
AAAAAAAAAAAAAAAAAAAAAAAAAAAGAGTGTATTTGATATCAACACAAACATCGAAAATTAAAACGACGAAACCCGATAGAAAAAACACGTGATAAGAATTAAAACAACAATAACATTGTTCAATAAAAAATACACAGATAAGATACCCGATAAAACACAAATATAACACGTGAAATTCTAATATTTGGACTCCTCCAATTATTATGTATCATACTCACTTATAAACCAGTTTTTTTAATGAGAAAAATAAATTTAAATTTTATATATAACATAATAAAAAAATTTTTGGTAATTATATAAAATAATAATAAAAAATAGAGTACGGTATACCAATTCGCGTTAGTGGGCCCATAAGTCATATTTGGACGGTTACTTCGGCCCAAAAAAAAAACAATAACAAAAACAGCCCTTGCCGTTTCTTCTCCTTCTTCGTCCTCTTCTCCGTCGGTCTATATATATACTCAAAATTGCCGACCTCTGAACCAGTGACCAAGTCCTCCTTCACTTCTTCGATCACACATACAAATTATCCTAATCTCTCTCTTTAATCTCTCTTGTACCAGTAAGCAATCAAATGACGGCGGCGCTCCACCAATCGGTGATATACTGGCTAGCGGAGCACCCTTCGATCGTTAATTTCCGGTGGAGTCCCACTCAATCATATGTTGCCACGTGGTCATTCTTGTTTACCTCATTATCTCTCTACGTCATCACCTCCGTCTTCCTCCATCTCCTCCTTCTCATCTTCCTCCGTCGCCGTCCCATCCCTCTCGGTCCTCTCCCGGCTATCCATTCTCTCCTAGTATCGATCATCTCCGCAACCATATTCGCCGGAATCCTCCTCTCCGCCGCTTCCGAGATTCGCGAAACCCGCTGGTTCTGGCGCCGTACCAAAACCCCTTTCCAATGGCTCCTTTGCTTCCCTCTCGGAACTCGACCTTCCGGCCGAGTCTTCTTCTGGTCATACGCGTTCTACCTTTCCCGATTCCTCCTCCTCCTCCAAACCTTCTTCTCAATCCTCACTCGCCGAAAACTCTCCTCATCGCACCTCTTCAATCGATCAATCGTCATCTTCATGTCCTTTCTCTGGCTCGAATTCTCCCAATCATTTCAAGTCCTCGGCATCGTCTTCACAACACTAATATCCTCAGTCCTCTACGGTTACCGATTCTGGACTGCAATCGGTCTCCCGAGAGCCTGCTTTCCGTTCGCGGTGAGCTGTCAATTCGTCCTATTAGCTTGCAATTTAATCTGCCATGTCGGTGTTCTAGTGATGCATCTGTTGAAAGGTGGATGTAATGGAATCGGTGCCTGGGGACTCAATTCTGTCTTCAATGCTGCGATTTTGATGCTTTTTATCAATTTCTATTTCAAGACCAGGCGGAGCGAGGGCGGTCGTAATGGTGCCGGAGTTGCCGTCACGTTCGCCGCCATTACTGGTGGTGATAGCGGCGTACTGGTGGTAGACAGCGACAAAGATGATTGAGATATTTTTTTGGTAGTTGCCTGTAACTTTCTTTACTTTTTAGTTTTTACCCAAATGTTGTATTTGCTCATTGAGTTTTTTTTCCCATGTGGGAACTTTTTTTTTTTACCCCCTAGGGGAAAAGATCTCTCAATTGGACACTATACATAAATAAATAGGACAATAATTTTTTACGGAAGTCGTTTTCGCACGGTTAAAGATTTCGTTATTGCACCACGCATAATGTCACGGTTACGGATCCCGTAACTGTGAACTTTACGGGTTTCGCACGGTTCAAGATTTTCTTTTTTTTTTTTTTTACGGTTACGCAATGCGTGCATACGAGGAGTGCGTTAACGAAATCTTGAACCGTGTAAATAACGCCCCTTTTTTATGGTAGGTAAAAGATACGTTGTCCGTGTGGGTTTGTGCTTTGTATATGCTTGTGAAAAGATCGACGCAACTAAAGATGGCAACTTTTTTTTTTTTATGAAAACACTTTCACCACCACACAATTAATGGGGGAGGCACATTATGGTTAAGTAGTAATTGTGCAAAAAGAAAACACTCTCAACACCACACATTTAGGCTGATACATGAGGCATGATTGGGTTCGGGTGGTCATAAGCTCGGCTCGATCTCAACTTGTTTATAAATGAATCAAATTTAGACATGTCAATGATCGGCTCGTTTGACTATGATAACATTATATGAGCATTATTTTAGACGAGTCATTCGAACCAGCTCGTCAAAAGTTGTCTCGGTCTTGTCTCGCTTATAAACGAGTCGAGCTTGAACGTGCTAAGACTTGGCTTTGTTCGGCTCGTATAACACCCGTACAAGCATGACACACATTGCATGGTTACAAACATGGCATGCATGACACACATTGCTTGGTTACAACGTGTGGGTTTTTAGTATCTTATATAATACTAGTTTAGTAACTTTGTTTAACACGAAATTTGTAAATTTTAAAATGGAAATTATAGTGTTGTGAATAATGTCATGATATCATAACAAAAAATTACAAGTAATTTTGAAACAATGTAAACTAAAATATGGAATAATACGTGAGAAAGTTGGGAATTTAAAATAAAATCATAATGCAATTATATATAAAATATATTTAACAATAATAATGAATTAAAATGACATTGGTTTAACATTAAACAAATGTCTATGACAATTACACTTCGAAAGAGAAAACTTCTGTAAAGTTAAACAAATAGAAATAAATGACTAATGATATACAATATAAATTAAAAAGAAATATGAAAACAAAACATATAATTCAAGAATATTATATATAATTTTTATATGAATATTTGATAATACATTAATTTGTACAAAATTTGGTCGGAGTAATGTATTTTTGGTCGCAATGCATATCAAATCTCTGCCTGTAAGAATATTACAAAGAGAAATATGGTAATCAAATTAAAGTATTCATCTAAAAATGAAAACTTGTGACTCAATATAAAAGCCACACTTGAGGAAACAGAGGGGCGCGAGATTGCTGTTCGTATCACATGTTTCATGCTATCCGTACCTGTGATCCGGCTACGCCTTGCGTACGCGTAGTAGGACTACGCGTAGTCCATGCGTAGTCGTAGTAGGACTACGACTACACATGGCGTATGCGTAGTAACTCATATAAAAAATTCCAATAAAAATAATAAGGGAAATGGACTACATCAACGCCTCGCGTAGCCGTACCCCGGATACGTATAGCACGAAACCGTGTTACGAATAGCAATAACCGTAATATGGTAATAACAAGTGGTTCGAGTTAACTTGACGTAAGAATGACAAGGGACCTTAATCACTTATGTTTTAATATTATATATAGTAGATTGATCACTAAAATAGGAATTGAGTGTGCCGTTAGGACGACACTCAAATGTCAACCGACTCACACGGTTGTTTGATCTACAACACAACTTCAATTATGGGTGAGTGAAAATATCCAATTTGACTAATCCGAGCCACTACTCACTAGCCAGAAGATTCGATCTTGAAAAAAATCAAACTAATCCGTAATTGACTATCCAAATTCGAACTAAATTTTTTTAACTCATTAGCTATTTAACTGATCCGAATAATCATCGAATCGGTCAAATATCCAAAGTATCCGGTAAAAAAATTTTTTTTATCATCTATCACTAAATTTACCATAGTTCAATTTTCTTTTTGTGGTATTGAATACACCTATAGTTGTAAGCTTCAACGTTACTCCTCGGTCACATTAAAGTATACAAAAATGTTATATTTAAGCCTTAAATTTAGTGAAATTATCCAAAAGAAATATTATTTTTCATCATATAAAAATACTCACTCCGACTAACACAATTTCCGATATTTGTTACTCAAAGTAGCCTGTACACATTTTTTACTTATATGTTATAGCTCCTTGATTTTCTACTTTCCTATGGTGTTTTTATGGGAGAGGTACGTAGGTCACCCCGATTCGATCGACTTTTTTGCTCCACGTCCGAATCGGGTACTACGTCTAAACTGGGTAGTAAACCGTGGACCATTGTTGGGGGATAGCTAGGTCTGTTATACGAGCCGAACGAGCCGAGCCTTAGCATGCTCAAGTTCGGCTCGTTTACAAACGAGACGAACCCGAGCCGAGCTTTTGACGAACCGAGCTCGAGCCGAGCCCGAGTAGCTCGCCTAAAATAATGCTCATATAGTGTTATTTTAACCGAACGAGCCGAGCTTTGACATGCTCAAGCTCGACTCGTTTATAAACGAGACGAGCCCAAACCGAGCGTTTGACGAACTGAGCCCGAGCCGAGCTTGAGTAGCTCGCCTAAAATAATGCTCATATAGTGTTATTTTAGCCGAACGAGCCGAGCTTTGACATGCTCAAGCTCAACTCGTTTATAAACGAGACGAGCCCGAGCCAGGCGTTTGACGAGCCCGAGAAGCTTATCTCATGTATTAGCCCTAGGGATAGCCTCCCAAATTTAAATCTCCACACTAATCACTTAATGAATCTAGCACCACATCTCACTAGACCAACTGAGTATCTGTAAAATTTTCTAATATTACCACTATTTATTTTTATCTTTTTAATTATAGGGAAAATATAAGAGAAATATTCGTTAAACGCGTCGTTCCGTGAGTTGAAAAGTCAAATGAGTACGCCTTCAATTCAATCAGGCGCAGTGTGAAACGATGAAGATAGCCTAACCAATTGTTCGGCCTACAAATATGGTTCTATTCCTATATATTGTTGGGCTTCACACTTGACTTGTATAGTCTGAACTTCAAATAAAGTTGGACATAGTCACATAAATAACGTAATTTTTAAAAAGATATAATCTTGATTTTATACCGCAACTCAATGAGACTGTTATCCGAGTTAAAATAGTCAAACTATAACAAATTTAAACTCGACTCGTTTATAATGAGTTGATTCGAATCAAGTCTATATTTTAAAGCACACGTGCAAAAACCGGATTGAAATAAGTACTCGGAATATAACGAGGATTTACATATATTAAAATTTTAGGCTGCGTATATATTTTTTTATATAAAATAATAGTTGATATATAGTTTATCATAATAAAACCCTATTAGAAAAAAATAAGTTTGAACGACGAAATCCCAATCCATATTTACTACAAAATATTGTAATGGTTTGAGATTTCGTTACCGGTTTCTGATTATATGATAACTATATCAAACGAGTCATAAATAAATTTATATTCGGTTCATTTAGAAAGCAAGCACACGATGTTAAAGTAAGTTGTTTTTTACATAAAATTATACTAATATGTGAGCTAATATTTTGCACCCAAATTAAAAATGTAATCGATTATGGACGGCAGGCGACGACTTGTGACATATCAAACCTTGTCTTCCACAAATAATACATATTAAAAACATAAGATCAAATATTTTTGGTGTCTAAGGTTAAAAGGTCGGCAATTTTTAACTAAATCCATAACTAATTGTTAATTATTTCATTACTATGAAATAAATTCTTTTTGACCAAATAGTACTAGGGTACTGCAGTTTTGAAATCTCGATAAGTCATGACCGTCATGTATAAAAATTCCGGTCTAGATCAGTCCGATTTATGATCCGACTTTCTGAGAATTTCGGAACATTTGGTCTAGTTCCATTACACATCCCTAACAAAACAAATAGTAAAACATAGAGATGGAGTTAACACATACAATGATTAGGACGGTAATACGAGACAAGCTACTCGGGCTCGAGTTCGTTCACTTTCTAAATGAGTCAAGCTTGAGCACATTTTAACGCTCATATATTTTAGGCTCGGCTCGTTTATAAACGAGTCGAACTTGAGCATGTCAATGCTCGGCTCGTTCGGCTAAAATAACATTATAGAAAAATTATTTTAGCCGAGCTACTCGGGCTCGGCTCGTCAAAAGCTCAGCTTGAGCTCATTCACTTTCTAAACGAGCCAAGCTTGAACACATTTTAAAACTCGTATAAATTTTAGGATCGGGCTTGGCTCGAGCTCGGCTCGAACTCGTTCACTTCCAAAACAAGCCAAACTTGAACATATTTTAAACCTCGTATAAATTTTAGACTCGACTCGTTTATAAATAAGTCAAGCTTGAGTCTGCCGATACTCGGCTAGTATTATACCCCTAATAATGATATAAAGCCTCTCTCCTTGTCAATTCATAAGAATTATCCTACTCTATTACATTATAAAACAATTAATTATACGTAAGATTAATTATATAATATCGTAAAGGTACAAATCAAGCTAAACCTCAGTAAGCATATTCTTATGTTCTTATATTCTTATATTCTTATATTCTTTCATGAATGATTGATGAGGCTCATAGATTTTGTCAAATATTATTAAAATATAAAATATAGTGATAGTGATAGATCGACGGCACTACTTACGAGTGTGGTTTTGGGCCGAACTCAAGTTAATGGGCCGTTTTTCCCTTAACTTTCGGATTTAGGCCCAGGCCCGTATTTCTAATACACGCATCTAGGCCCAAGTCTCGCGAAGTGTCTATACAAGGGTATTTTATGTGATTCCAAAAGCTGATACTTCGAGCTAGTATATAAGGTCCCACGTCGAAAGATGGGAACATTCCGAGCCTAGTATATAAGATAGGTGGACTGTTCCTTCTATTTCCAATTGGTTTTATGATGAAACCTCATTGGATTTATCTGTTGGGTTTGAGCCTAATGTGCATGTGCGCTAGGATACACACGACCCCGCTCTACCGGTCCGTCTGTATCCGGATACACACGACCCCGCTTTATCCGTCTGTATCACACTTTAACGGATACTATTTTCTGAAATTCCATATAATATAAAGTCGGTGGTGTTCTGAGGTGATTCAGTGAAGGCGGCCTTTTAGCTCGAAGCTCGTGAACAACATTCACAAAAACGTGCAACATTTACTCTTTCGAGGCGTACTAATAATCGGCTCACCTAATCTTACCAAACAGTGCATTCAAGCAAACGACGTCGTCACGTCTCGTCTGAATACGGTACGTATAGATCTGTCCCCTTTTTTTTTTTTTTTTTTTTTAATCCCAATCTCATGCACTTTTATTAATTGATTTAGTTTTAATTTAAAAGATAATGAAAGTTTAATAACTTGAATTTTTAACAATTTACACTATCCTAAATTATGAGTCATACGAGCAAAATTTAATAAAATTGACTCAAAGATTATCTAAGGAATTGTTCATTTTCTTGATATGAGACATGAGTATAAATATCACGTATTCGATATTCATGCATCGAAGTGATATACAAATATCAATACTTTACTTTTTTGTTTTTTTTTTTATCGATTTTGATATCACTAGAAATTGACATGGATCATACGTACCTTCATGCCAAACACAGGTATCAGATATCAATTTTATACTCGTATTCTTGATATCGATAGTTGATATATGATATACAGATAACAAGATACGAGAAAGAAACAAGCTTAAATGTTGGAGATAATAAGGTCCCACATCGAAAGATGGGGACACTCCGACCTTGGTATATAAGGTCGGTGAGTTACTCCTCATATTGCTAATTGGTTTTATGATGGAACCTCGCCGAATTTTTTGTGTTGGGCTTCGGCCTAATACGCATGTTCGCTCGTATGCACACGACCCCCGCGCAACCGGTCCGTCTATATCGGATTTTGACATGCTATCATAGCGGTTAGCCTCAATTCGGCTCGCGATCCTAACTTGTGACAAGTGCAACTAGAGGATATAAGCCTGGTATATAAGGTCGGTGGGCTACTCCTCCTATTGCCAATTAGTTTTAGGATGGAACCTCGTCGGGTTTATGTGCTGGGCTTCGGCCTAATACTCATGTGTCCTCATATGCACACGACCCCGATCAACCGGTCCGTCTATATCGGATACATTAAAGAATAAACTCTATATGTGGATCGACAACTTCTAAGTTCAAAAAACGTCACTCGATTGACTTTTAAAAAAATATGTTGCAGTCTTGCAAAAGAAGTCGATCATGACATCGTTATACTATACAAAATGTGGTTCATGTAAAGTATACTTTGTGTGTTTGTTTAATTTAGTTTTATTCATCCATCTACGTGTACAAGGTTGGAATGGACTATGACACTTTAAATGTAACAAAAATAAAACTAATTTATAACTTTCAGATTGACGCCTGAACTACAACATACAAATTAAAAATCCCAATGGAAACTGACACTTAACCAAAATTAAAAATATAAGTGGATATGATTTTATCAATATTTATCTTGTCATAGCCGGCCGTCGGTGATTCGTGACATGGACAAATTACGTATTGTCTTCCACAAATTGTATGCATTAAAAAACCAGAAGATAAAACATAGTGTTTGTTTATGTAATATAGACTTATCAATGTCAATTATCATTTTAGGTTTGCTTCTTCATATTCTAAGATACAAGCCATAAGCATGCATCATACATGCTTTATATTCAAAGATACATGCCATGAGCATACATCAAACATGCACGAAGCATTCAAGTCCAACAAAATCACGAAGCATTCATATCCATATGAAGTTATATAAGTCAAAGTTCGATACAGACGAACCGTAAAGCAGGCCGTTTAGATACGAGCGTATATGCACGTTAGTCATTAGGCTCAAGTTGGACACATAAACTCGATGAGGTTCCATCCGAAACCTAATTGGCAATAGGAGGAGTAACTCAGCAAGTTTATATACTAGATGTCAAAGTTCGATACAGACGGACCGGTAGAGCGGGGGTCGTGTGCACATGCGCATTAGGCCCAAGCCCAGCACATAAACCCGATGAGGTTTCATCCTAAAACAATTGACAATAGAAGGAGTAGCCCACCGACATGATATACTAGGTTCGGAGTGTCCCCATCTGTCGATGTGGGACCTTATTATCACCAACTCTAGGTTCGAAATGTCCTAAACTTTCGATGTGAGAGCTTATTATCTTCAGCACGCCCCCACAAATGCAACTAGGGTATACCCCGAAATTGAGGCTAACCTCTCTAATATCATGTCAAAGTTCGATGCAGACGATCCATAGAGCAGGGGTTGTGTGCATACGAGCGCACATGCGCGTTAAACCCAAACCCGGTACATAAACCCGGTGAGGTACTATCCTAAAATCCATTGACAATATGAGAAATAGTTCACCGAACTTATATACTAGGTTCGAAATGTCCTCAACTTTCGCGATGAGAACTTATTATGTCCAACACTATCTCCGCGTATGAGGTATATATACGTTATCTACATAAACCGTAGGAATTGGTACGTCCGATTCTGTCACATCTACCGCGAGGCTAACACCGTTGCGGATTTCCTTACTAACTACGCTTTTCATTATCCTACAGGTGTACACCTTCTTGGTAACCCACCTGAGGGTATCCTTCACTTTCTCACGAACGATGTTAGGGGCCTTGCTTTGCCCTGGACAATTCCTGATTAATTTTGTTTTTTTTTTGCGCTTTGCGTGAGAGTTTTTCACACTCCTCCTTTTTAACCAAAAATAAATTAAAAAAAATTTAAATAAAATGAAAAACTTCTCAAACTATATTCCTACATATATGTAATTATGGGGAATTATAGGGAATTATAGGGGGATTACGGGGTTTACATGTTTTGATATTTTTTCCAAAATAAACATTTTTGATGATGCAATAATATTTCTTGAAATCTTGTGGAATATTCATTTTTTTTTTTTATAGGAAGGAGACAATGGTCTCCGCGCATCTAGTCGCGTTTTTTATAAATAAAATAATGGCTAATTAATGATAGGGAATATGTCAAATAAAAACAAAATAATTGATTGTGATAGGTTCGAACTCGGCTGTAATCACAAGTGTCATGTTGGGCGGGCTAAATGTCAATACATAACGGGCCCATAACTTCAATTACTCACGAATAATTATATATTCTTTACACAACATTATATGATACACATTGTTTTTAAAAAATATTTACAACAATACAATAAAAATATTAATTTATTTTCATTAACACCAATGAAAATATATTTTAATGAAAATAATATATCAACTTTGGTATTTCCAATGAGCATAGACAAAAACAAGACGCCGAAAGTTTCAACAACATGCCGAAAAAGGTGCAATATTTCCTCCTTTTAATCTTCTCCTTGTGATAATATGACTAGATATGCAATTTGTGTTTAAACTTATAAATTAAACACAATTTTAAGTCAAATTTAGTACTGGATAATATCCTATAAGGACGCCGTTAAAATATCTTGATTTTTCAACAAAAAATAAAAAAATTTGATAGTTTTTTTAAAGAAATGGAAATAGAAATACTTAAAATAAAAAGAGATTTAGAAGAGCTGGATACGAAGCATTTTGAAATAAGTTAATAAACTAAGGCCGTTTGTTTCCAACTCCGAAAACGGAAACGGAATGGAAACGAATTTAGTTCGTATCTATATCCATATTCATGAAATTGTATGGAATCATTTATTGTGGTTTAAGGCAAAATGGACTTGATTCTCCACATTTTGTTACCCAATAGGGTATCAAAAGTAATCAAACTGTACTCCAATTACTTCAAACCACAAGAGACGATTCCAAAAACTTTCATGAATAAGGATATATGTATGAACTAAATTCATTTCCATTCCATTTTCGATTTTGAAATTAAAACCAAACGGGCCCTCAAGTTTTACTAAAATTTCTATGCCACATAAAAATATGCCCAATAAGGTCTAACCTAAAAAAACACGAAAAAGGGAGAGAGAAAAATCACCAAAAACACATTTGTTTTTTATTGATATAGTTTTAGTTTATCTAAAAGATAAGAGAAATTAAATAAATTTTAATAAAAAAAAGAGATTTATGTATAGATTTCTTTTATAAATTAAAAAATGAACCGGAAAATTTACGATAGAAGAGATAAAGATGAATCATTTTAAATAAGTTGATAAACTTCAAATTTTCTAAAATCTCAATTCCACATACAAAAAATGTCAAATAAGATCTAACCTAAAAAAACAAGAAAAAAGGAGAGAGGGAATCTCATTTCTATCTTCACATTTGACCTAAAATATCATATTTATTCTGATTTAAATCTTAAATTTCATGATTTAAAAGTTTTAAAAAATTCTTCCTTAAATCAACACCAAAAAAACATATTTTTTAATATTTTTTTTTGTAGTTTTAACTTTTTCTTATGGCGGTTTTTCATAAATCGATACTTCAAAAATTTACAAAGAGGTAGGGAAGACGGGCAACAAGTTGTGCCCGTCTTCCTTCTACCTCTTTTTTTTTAATACTAAAAGACGATAAAAATGGAAGAAAAAGAGATTACGTAGATTTTTCTATAAAATAAAAATAATAAATTAGAATTATTTTCAAATAAAAATATGTGGGCAATTTTGATAACTAACCCTGCACTGAACTCTTCTTTGAAGGGGTACATTTAATAAACACAAAATTAGAAAAAGCCTATTAAATCAAATTATTTTTTAAAATATAAAGATCTGAACTAAAAAAAGACGATAAAAATGGAAGAAAAAACTCTCATTTCATTTACATCGAGCCGCCGCCTATGTTCACAATCAACATGGACATGTTGTAGTAGCACAATATCATTACAAAATTAGACATCAAAAACGAAAATTAAAAAAGAAAAAAAAAAAGAAAATTGGTTCACTTGTTGTTTCCCTCTTTGATCTTCACTCCCTCTCCCTCCAAGCAATGATTTTTTTTTTATTTTTAACGAAAATTAAACTCAACAATCACCCCCACCTTTTCAATGACGGAATAAAGACCCCAATTCGAACATTTTACAAGCTTAGAACGCAAACGACGTCGTAGTAACCGTACTAGAAGAAGAAGGCTCATTACGAGCGTGATAGTTGTTAGCAATGTGAGGATAACAAGCCTTTTGAAGCTCATTATATTTTTCTACATCGAACCCACGACTCGTCATGAGCTTCTTCTGCTTAGCCGAGAATCGGCTTTGGTAGAAGCCCTCGAACGAGGGCTCCTTGTTGGTTCGGAGGAAGAACGAGTAACCCGCCATGAAGTAAAACGATGTTACGAAGAAGCAAATCGGTTCCATCACGTCCCATGATAGCTCCCAGAATGTGAGCCTCATGAAACCCGCCGTTTGAGCCATTAAGAACCCAAACCCGAGTTGTAGCTCCCGGTGAACCAACATCGATGCTTCTCTGTCGATCTCCGATTTTTCCTTCTGCATTGCTTCCAACTCCTTTGATCTTGGACCATTCGGGGTTTTGTGTAACGGGATTAGTTCTTCTATGGCTTTGGCTACCTGTACACACAAACACATCCAACACACAAAGCCAAACGTTTGGGTAAAACTTGCCTTTTTTCTATGTTTCTTCTTACGCATATATTATGCGTATCTATTTATACAATTGAACATGTTAAAATCAGATCACACAATGAACCTAATTTCATACATGTATTGGTTTTAGGTCTTAATTAGTGTTTTATCACTAGATTAGACATACACGTGGCATATACTAATCACTTCCCTGGTAACAAATCCAATTATACCAAATTAAGAAGCATTTTGTCAAGAACAAAATAATGTTCCTTTGAGACGTCATCACGTCCAAATGCAGAGATCCAACTCAACTAATATGGATCCAAATCAGAACCCACCAAATTTCAAAGCTTTTCAAAGAAAAAGGTTAGTGATTTGTAATTTCTGAAAAAAGATGGGTAATTTCTGAAAGTTGAAGAAAAAGGTTTTGATTTGATGGGATAGAAAGAAACCAATAGTCTCTTTCAAAACCACCACCGTCAGCCTCCACCGCCGCCAGGTCCACCAGCAGAACCACCACCACCACCACCAACACTCTTTTTCTATAATTATTATTCAATCCCTCACTTTTGTTCTGTCTCTCTGTTTTGCCTCTCAATTTTTCACTTTATCATCCCTCTTTTTTTTAACCCTGATAGAAGAATGAAAGAAAAACGATTTTTTTGACCCACGAAAATTTTCTTTTTCTCTGGAAGATTCCAGAAGTGGGTAAGAATTAAGTAAATAATGATGATTATATAGTAACAGTAGCCTCCTAATTGTCCATCTCAATAGTGAGAACACCCTTTAAGATCTGGCGTACCAAGGTTTTAATCTCCTGTAAACATGGAAACAAGTATTCCAAGACAAAAAAAACACACAACATAATAAACACATCAGTTTTCGGTATAATCACATATGCAAAATCTCAAAAAAAATCAACCAAAACAATGAATTGAAGGGGAAAATCAACAATCACACAAAGGAATTGAAGAATTGAAATAGGAAGGAAACAAGAAACCAACCTGATGAGGACGCAAACAAACAGAGCTACCAAGAACAACAACAGCACCAGAATCATCCAACAATTTCGCCATATCAGCCCCTCTCTCCTTATCCCCATAGCAACCTTCCATACAGATCTCAACAAACTCATCATACGAAACCCAGATTTTCTGAATTTCTCTTAGTTTCGCCTTAATCATTTCAACTTGCGAAGCTTTCATCAGCTTTTTCACATCATTCACCGTCAATTCCTTTTCCTCCTCCTCCAAGTCAGTCTCCATCGCCGGCATCGGTGGAGGAATTAGCCCCTCTAATCGAATCCTATCCCTCGCGATATCCATACCCCTAAGTTTCTCTATCAGCTTATCCCCCGTCGGTATAGATCGTAACCCCGGCCCCGTCACCGGAGTCTGGATTGACGAATTGTAGATCGGGCGATGCTGAAGAATCCTCTTGAATAGCCCGGATTCTCCTGGATCTGGCGCCATTGAACGCTTGGCTGGATCGGGAGGAATTAGGGTTTGTCTGAGGGGCTGTTTTGGGGCCAATATCGGATTAGGAAATCTCGATACGCTGAATAATCGCTGGAATGCAGATTTCTTGAACGCCATTGTTGATTAAAGAGGAGGAACGGAGAGAGGGAGAGAGAGATTGAATTCGGAGCTCCGAATATATGTGAAATGGGTATTAAACGGGTTGGATGGGAAAGCTATCCCTCTCAAGATCGGTTATATAGTCCCCAAGGAACGGGAGGATGAGATCAACCTTTAATTAGGTTAAAATAATTAAAAAAATTAACAGAAAAATAGGAAATAATTTAGTAATTTATCACGCTGTTTTGAATTCGGCTACACGACACCGCTAGCCAGAAGCCGAAACCTAATTTCTTATCTAATTAAAATTATTAAAATTATTTTTTACAACCAATTTTTATATTAAAAAATCTCAATTATTTCCAACAGAATATGCTTTATCCGTTAATTAACACCGTTATTAAATTAACCCAATGAATCTGAACTATATTCTATTTCATATTCTTTACGAATCATGTACAGATGATGCCCATAGGAAGGTAGTTCGTTCACGAGAAGTAATGTGGTAAATTTTGTTAACAAATCATGACCGTCCACGTGTCGTACTTATTATATCTGATTATTTGAATAAAGGTTTAATACGTAATAGTAAAGCTGTTTTGACAATGACTTTTGGCCGTCGGATCAAAAAATGAATACTTCAAAGATTGATCTGGACCAATCAATTGATGATGTTATATTACTTAATTTGTATTTTGTTTTATTTATAAGTTTAATTAACGTACGTGTGTTGCTTTGCGGCTAAACCCAAATTAAGGGATATCATTTTTTTTATTTTATGATATCTAGTTTATATCCGCAGTGACATCTAATTCTAATTCAAAAAATAAATCTTATAATTACTGAGTTTTGAACTATGAATGAGATATATTTTAGACATAATAAATGATAAGAATGGGTATAACTTGTAAACGTGTTTGTTGGAGATAACAAGGTATCACCTCGAAAGATGAGGATATTCCGAGCATAGTATATAAGGTCGGTGAGTTACTTCTCCTATTGTCAATTGGTTTTAGGATTGAACCTCGCCGGGTTTATGTGTTGGACTTGGGCCTAATGCGCATGTGCGCTTGTATGTACACGACCTCCGCTCTATCGGTCCGTCTATATCGGACTTTGACAGTGTTCTTACAGATAGTGAAATCAAATAATAACATTACTTGCTACATATTTGTAAATCTGTAGAGGTAATCATATATTCGAATAAATACTTTAATACTCGAAAACAGTGATAATGTTCATGAGGATAATGATAATGATATTCAGATAATGTCAATTCAATGTATCATCTCTCAACTCTCAAACGCAACACATGTGACCCTCCAACTCGATCATACATGTCGCACGGTCATACATGAGACATCACTCCCCAACTCGATCTCTATTAGATCACCGTTCAAAACATGTATGCAAGTTTTGTATGTGAAAGGGGCTCCCACCACGTCGCACGGTCATACATGAAAAATCACTCCCTCATCGAGGTCACCCTGCATATGACCGTATCGGTAGTTACCCGTTGCCAAATAATTTAAAACAATAGTTCTAGAATATGTATATATTTGTATAATCATATAAATGATCTTTAAAACAATAAAGTTCAACTATCATCACATATAACACGTCCCAACTTGTAGCATAAAATTCTCAACATCATTTATCAACATATCTGATTCCAACATATCTAAAAACTCGTAACACCATAACATTCTCGTCCCAAAAACATTTATCTATACAAGGTATCCATAAAATAAAATATCAAAACACTAGTTCAAAACCAAATTAACTCTTTAAGTTTAGTCAACTTTGATAAAAAAATTTTTTTATTATGTTTTAGTAACAAATTAAAAACCACGTAAATTTTGTGTGTGATATATTCAAAAATTGAGATTTGACGTTACTTACATTAGATTAGGAGATGAATAAAATCTTATACAAAATAAGATTTAGTAAAGAATATTTGATGACTTAATTAAGAAATTAGTATATAACAAATACAAGAAAACCGGTGAGAATGTGAGAGCGTCAACGTCAGTATTAATATCGTCTATTTTAATACAAGTATATAGATATACAGAACACACGTCTCGTAATTATAATTATACTATTATGCCTTTAATTTTTGTATAATACACTTGCGATGATATTTTATACTAATTTAGTTAGAAATTGATTAAACAATGATATACTGATTTGCATAATTGGTTGGGGTCAAATTCGAAAAGCCATTGAACTACATGCGATCATTTAGTTATATTTTCAGAAAGTTTCTTGTTGAACATAAAAAATTGAGAATAGGAAAGCGTCAAACTTTGAGAGGTCAATATCATGTGAGTTAGTTATTTCATTTTTAAGGGGAAGAAACAAAATTGAGATGGTTACATTAAAAGATTAAGGTGTCTTTTCTTTATACACTTAATTAATAAATAATATAAAGGGGTATTAAGTATTTTTGAGCGTATATGAACAAATAAATGAAAGGGAGGAAGTATATATTCTTTGAAATTAATAGTTTTAGGGCCCGTTTGGTTCCAACTCCAGTAACGGAAACAAAATGAAAACGAATTTAGTCCATATGCATGTCCTTATTCATGAAATTTTAGAGAATTATTCTTTGTAGTTTAGTGCAAAATACACTTGATTTTCCATATTTTGTTACCCTATAGGGTATCAAAAGTAATCAAAATTCAACTCCAATTACTTCAAATCACAAGAAATGATTCCAAAAACTTTCAAGAACAAGGGTATACATATGGACTGGATTCGTTTCCATTCCGTTTCCGATTCCGGTGTTCAAACCAAACGGGCCCTTAGGGTCCGTTTGGTTCCAACTCCGGTAACAGAAACGGAATGAAAACGAATTTAGTTCATATGCATATCCTTATTCATGAAATTTTATGGAATCATTCCTTATAGTTTAGTGCAAAATACACTTGATTCACCACATTTTGTTACCCTATAGAGTATCAAAAGTAATCAAACTCTACTCCAATTACTTCAAACCACAAAGAATGATTCCAAAAACTTTAATGAATAAGGGCATACGTGGACTAGATTCGTTTCCATTCCGTTTCCGAGCCCGTAGTTAAATCCAAATGGGCCCTTAATTTATATAGAATGTTTAAAATCAGAAGTGGTTGGGGAAGTGTTTGGTGAGAAGTTTAATGAGAAGTAATTGGCATCCGTGCCTAATTGCAATTAGTTTAGGTTTTGCTAGAATTAGCCCTGACAATTAGGCATTAGATGGTGACTCATGAGTCATTATGTGACATGAATCTACACAAAAGAATTGAACTAACCTTAATCCCAATAATTACCAACTAATAATGCGTTTTTGTCACTATTAATCTTGTAAATATTCTCTAAACAAGAATGCAGTTGATACAGTCAGCATTGGATAAGCAATGATACGGCCATGCTTATAGGGAATCTCAGCATATGATTTTTTGTGTCTTTATCTTACGTTTGCAATTTCAACATCACCAACTCAAATCACCGTTAAATTTGCGGGTTTAGTTTACACATATTGGACAGTGAATCACTTGGGCCGGACCACATTGGATATTTGGGCTTGGGCCGGACCACATTGGATATTTGGGCCTTGGGCATGCCTATGTTAGAGTATTATATTGATTGTTTGCACTTATAGAAATTATAAAGCCATATATCTTTGGTACTCGACGTGGGATAACAAAATCTCTCAAAATATTTAATATAAATAGAATATATTAATAATAATTAAAAAAAAAGAAAAAATTGTCAAAAAAAATTGAGGACACGATTATTCAATATATATTTAGAGAAACTAATTATTTGATTTTTACTAAACAAATAAAAAATAAAATAAATTTAACTTTTATTTAAAATATAATAAAACGACGTAAACGTCGGACATTACGACCCAGATAACTACAGGTTAATGATCCCACATAACATATATTAAACTGCTATGAATAACAATTGTACTTGAACTTGACCAAAAGGGCAAAAAAAAAAATTTATATAACTTTTGAACTCCTTATTTATCAAAAAAAATCTTTGAAAATATTTAACGTAAATAGATCGGTTGATAATCCTTTAAAAATCGTCCAAAAAAATAAAACTTCACGGGGCACGATTACTTAATATATATATTTTTTGAAAGCTGGATATTTGATTTTACTAAATAAAGAATTGTCTGACAAAATAATCATTTAACAAAATTTGCAAAAAAAAAAAAAAAACAGTTTACCAAACAAATAAACGGATTTAAAAACAAAAGCCTATAAAAAGAGCCTATTTAACCCGACTATTTCAATATTTATGGTCGTTAAACAAATTTTGAAAAAACAAAATTGTTTAAAAATGTTATGTAGAAAGTCAGGTAACATCTAAAGGAAAGAAAATAATTTTACAAATTCTGTTACATAGATCTGGCTACAAAATCAAAACATACAAAATGGGTCATAAGAGTTGTTAAGTTCATTCATATAGTTCATATCCCGCACCTTGAAAAAATATAATTTATATTGTTAGTTACAAGAGAAATTTAAGAATCAATATATCATATCGTTAGAAAATTAGGATTTATAAAACTAATTTGATTTGTTAGTTGCAACCGATGTATATTGTTACGATTTTAAATAAAATAAAATATAATTTATATGTTAGTTACAACCGAGTAGATATTTTTTGATTTTAAATAATTAAACTAATTAAATTATTTTTAAAACTAATTTTATTTATTAGTTGCAACCGATCCATGTTTTAAATATTTTTAAAAAATATTTCTTTAGTAAAAAAATTTTATTGGCTCAATTATTTAGTAAAAGATTTAATTTGAGAAAAAACGTGGAGGCACCACGTCAGCATCAGTGTAGTATAGTTTAGTAGTATATATAGATTTTAATTAAAAAATTGTCTGAAAAATAAAATCGTTCCAATAAAAAAACTGACGTGAAATTGTCCAATAAAACAGTTAATTTAATAACAAAATATTTTCTGGTTTAAAAATAATTTAAAAAAATAAAGATTTATTGGCGTTAATTATGGGAATTCATTTCAAAAATACTGTTTCCACATCTCGTCACGTCAGCAACCGTGTGCTCTGTTTTAGTAAGTATAATAGATAATAGATATTGAAGTTTTATTTTTCTAATATATATATATATATATATATATATATATATATATATATATATATATATATATATAATATATGATTAGGTTCAACTGAGAACGTGTTTTACATTAAGAAATAAGAGCACATATGTATCGTTGGGTTAATTAACGGACGGATCAAATTTACCGCCTATATACGAAAGCATTCATATTTATTTATCATAGTAATTGTGCATATGGTAACAAATATAATACATGGATACACTTACATGAAAACAAATACGCTAATACATTAATTAATTGTGCACGAACAATCAGTATCATTGTCTGATAAATTTGATTCATCGCCGATGTCTGCATTCGTTTTTTCCCATATTATGCATTTTTTCTTATTCGTGCAAACTCACATGTAAATGCAAGGTGTCGTGCATGTGCATATGAAATGATCATATTTAAATTAATGTGTTACTCATCTATTTGCATGCAAGGTATCGTGCTTTGAACATTAATATTCGTGCATATAAAATATTCGAATGCGATTGAGTATACATACAAGTGAGATTGTGTGTATACCAGTCGTGCACATTCAAATGTGAGTGTCATAGGCGTGGACATTTGTAATGGTATACATATCATATCATTTACTCCTAGTCGTGCACATTTATATTCGTGAGTGCTGTTCTAGACATGCGCTAATAATGTGCATGTGCACAGTGTCCCATTCGTGCACATTGTAATGGTGTAGTCGTGTTATGTTACATTTGCATGCATGTGATATAGTTGAACGGTTGAATGTTCAAGCGTGCGAACGTAAATTTGGTAAGATGACTGGATTATCGATTAACCGGCAAATATATAATAATTTGGTAATAATTGAATCGTTAGCTAAATTAGAAAAATAATTATACACCGTAACTTATATGGTAACATATAATATGACATTACCCTAAATATATATCTCATCATATCCATCGAATGAATACCCTCGTGTGGTCTAAATCCGTTCTCATTTTTTACCCTAACACGTTTTCATCCTATAATCCGTATCAACCGAACCGACTAGAGTCATCCAACCCGAACTATGAACAAACCTAACCCCTCTACGTTACTCCTGCCACATCTAATCTCACCACATTAACCCAAATTTCAGAGTGAAATATGAAGCAAATTGAGTTTGATCATTCTAACATAAAATTGGAACCATTATTTCAAAAGAGAAAAACAAGCAACACGGCAGAATCCATTAAAACAACTTCAACATTTTCAGTCTAATTCTGCCTATAAGCAATGAAATCAGCCAATGCAATCAAAGGTGCTACCTTTTTCCGATCAAACACCGACAGCTGATCCATCGCCTCCCGTTTCAGCTCCTCGGCGAACGCTCTCGATTTCTGGATTCCCATCAGCTTCGGATACGTCAGCTTATCAGCCGCCAGATCTTTACCGGCCGTCTTTCCGAGATCCTCAGACGACTTCGTCACATCTAATATATCATCGATGACCTGAAACAGTAACCCAATACATCTCGCAAACTTTCTCAATCTCTCGATCTCATCGGAGTTTCCGCCACCCAGAACCGCCCCCATCACCACCGCAGCTTCTAGAAGCTTCGCCGTCTTATGGATATGAATAAACTCCAGAGTCTCCATCCCAACGTTATCAACCCCGCCGGAGTCAATGTCCAACGATTGCCCGGAAACCAGAGATCCGGTAGCGTTAGCGAGTTCTCGGAGGGCCCACACGACACGGGTCGGGTCCACGTTTCCGGGAGTTGACGTGGCGATATGCTCGAAAGAGAAAGCGAGCAGACCATCGCCGGCGAGAAGAGCGAAATCATCTCCGAAGACTTTATGATTAGTGGGGCTACCGCGTCGGAAGTCGTCGTTATCCATGCAAGGGAGATCGTCGTGAATCAACGACATCGTATGAACCATTTCAACAGAGCAAGCGGCTGCCAGAGCAGATGACACGTCACCACCGACGAGTTCACAGGCGGCGATGCAGAGAAGCGGGCGAACCCGTTTACCACCCGCGAGAAGAGAATAGCGCATGGCTTTGTGGATTCTTTCCGGGTACTTCTCTTGAACTGAATCATCCAAAGCTTGATTAACCAAATCAATTTTCTGGGTTGCGTAAGAATCAAAATCGAATCCTGCAGTGTTCTCCTGCTTGGGAAGAACAGCAAAGATTGTGGATCGACTCGAAGCTGAAAAAGAAGAAGTGAACGTAGAATAACCAGAGAAAGGTAAAAAACCATTGTTGAAGGATTTGATTGAAGATCTGTTATTGGATGAGATTGAGCTTGGATGAATCCATGAATTCAGATTCAAGGTGCTCATCTTCTTCTTTTCTGATTTGAATCAAGAGGAGCCAAGAACTGTATAAGAACAAACAGAGAAGTTACAGCAGAGGACAAAGAGGATGAATGGTGATTTCAAATAAGGACTTTAAGTATAATATAGAACAATGTAAGTAAATGCATTATAATCTACAGTAATTAATTTTGTGGATTCTGTATGAGTGTATCCATATGTGACACATGCATTTGATATGTTCTGTAATCTACCCAGATTTATCTGGCAGGCCAAACCAGTAGTATATTGTCTTTTCAGAAATTTAGTTCTTCCCATTTCTATTTAAATAAATTATCTTTATATATTAGGTTAGTGTAAATTTAAGTTTATTCTGGTAATCTTTATTTGTTTCCCCAATTCTTTTGTAATCCATATATATATATATATATATATATATATCAATGTTCCTTTTTCATAAATGTATTTGTTCCAATTTTATTCTACTAAATCATATAAAATTTGGAAAAAAAAAATTAAAATTTAATATCATGATTTTTGAGGGATGTTGAGAAAAAAAACATCATACTTTTATTATCGGGATGTTATTTACGGTTCAATCAACACAAAAAGGAGACGATGGCAGGTCCCGGGTGCATCGACGGTGTGCGTTTCGGACGCAATATGTACACGTCCAGCGTGCTGAATAGACCGGTTCATATCCGGACTCGGGCCGAGCATTATAAAATATTAAGCCCATTTATCCGGGCTAGAAAAGGTTGTCATACCCTGCCCGCACGGGCAGTCGGGCGGGCCTGCGGGTACCCATTAAAAAATTTTAAGAAATGTTTTTAATATGATTTTTTTTAAATATATGTTATATTTAAGATGTTTATGTAAAATATATTAAATTTATTATAATTATACTAAATATTTTATATTTATACTTAATATTTATGATAAATACACTATAATATATATCTTTAGCTGGGCTGCCGGGCCGGGCTTTTCGGCCCGTTCGGGCCTAGGATAGTGCCCATATCCGGCCCGGCGGACTTGGCAGGCCGGGCTTTTTGTCCCGATCGGGCCTCTTCCTCTGTTCATACCCGCCCGTTTTCCGTGCGGCCGGGCTACCGGATTTGATCAGGTCTAGTGCTAAAACACTAAATTTTCGGTGTAGTGTCGTTGCGGAGTCTTATTACGCATTTTGGTGAAAAGTGACAAGGTGAGACACACTTAGAATACACCCGAGACTCCAAACGTTTAAAACTATGACAACCTGACATAAACTGATAGTGCGAGATGCACTTGAGATGTGTTCGGAGGAGGCACTCGGGATCTGCCCGAGACTCAGTTTTCTGTTGCTGATGAGAGGTTTAGGGTTCTTGGTAGGCAGTTAGGAGGTGGTGCTAGGGTTCTAAGACAGGACCAGTCGAGTGTTTGATTCAGTTTATCTGTTCTTCCAATAATAACATTTCTAGGATTACTAAAATGGTGGATTACATCTCATCTTTAGGAGTGTGCTTGGGAAATATTGAGGGGTTTGAATTTCACGAGTTTCCTTCTTTGGAGAGGTTGGCTATGTTGACAGAAGATGAACTTAGAAAGGCTGGATTTGGTTATAGGTAAAAGCCTACATTTGTTTTTCAGGAATTGGAACAGTTGTGTAGTTTGTAGCTTTTTTTTTTTTTTTTTTTTT
>BSUD01000005.1:147217769-147282784 GCA_033239045.1 Fagopyrum esculentum
TTTTTTTTTTTTTTTTTTTTTTTTTTTTGAAAACGGAAAGCAGTTAGGTAGGACTATCTTCTAGAGGTAGTCCACCCTAAAGCATCCTTGCGGATGAGAACACGAAGTTCGGGATCATCGAAAAAGGGTGTGTTGGGGTTCGAAATTCCCAAATGGGTCAATCGGTCAGCAACACAGTTGATTTCTCTGAACACATGCCTGACATGGACTTCCTCAAAGAAGCGAAGATCCAGTCTGGAGTCGGATATGATCATCTCGACCTCCCAGGGACAGCACCAAAGTCCTTGAAGTGCTTTGATAACACATAGGTTATCACCCTCAATTTCGATCTTTTTTATATTTAACCTTATTGCTTCTTTTAGTCCAGCTTTTAGAGCAAAAGCTTCAGCTTTGATTACCGAGTTAAAGTTGTTTTTCCTAGCGTCCAAACTGATAACTTTACCGTTATGGTTTCGAATAACATAACCAATAGACGTTATGCCCGAATCGAGTTTCGATCCATCAAAGTTGAGTTTATGGAATCCAGGTTTTGGTTTGTCCCATTTGATGTTATTTTTCTTCCTTGTAGAGGACTTGTTGTTTTTTGTGGTGTGTTTAAAGTCGTAGTCGTCCTCATCCGTAATACGAGTTTTCCAACTATGCAGTTGGTTTTTGATGAAGTTTACGATATTGTGGTCCGAACTAATAGTATCATTATTAAAGATGGTTTTATTCCTAAAGAACCAGATACTCCACCAGATAGTTGCAAGGCGAGTAAAGTTGTTAAAACCGATCTTGTTTTTTATCTCCAGTAATATTTCATGGATTTGTTTGTTATCTGTACTAATGGTATTGAGGTTGGTTAGGATGGACCTGTCTATTCTTGCAATCACATTTTTAGTAAAGGGGCAATCAATAAGAATGTGAAGAAGATCCTCAAATGGTGATTGCAAAATTCACAGTTTTGTGTAACTGCGATTCTTCTTTCGTAAAGTTTTGCTTTGGTAGGGAGACCATTTCTGGAGATTTTCCAAATAAAGTTTTTAATTTTTGGTTGGGTATCTAAATTCCATATCCATTCGCAAGAATAGTCAGGAAGCCAACCAGATTCTTTCTCAATCATTTCTGAAGCTGATTTTGTGGAGAACCAACCATTTGAACTGCTTCTCCAGTATAACCTATCTTGTATTTCGTTTGTTGGGATAATTATGTCCATAATTTTTTTCCTAATTGATGGGTTTATGATATTTTGTAGTTCATTTTCAATTTTGGTGGTATCCCAGTTTGTAGCTTATTTGAATCCGCTTACGGGATGGATTTGAATATAGTTTAATATGACGGATTTGAATACAGTTTAGCATGAACTAAAACAAGGATAAGCTTTCTTGTTTAGGTAATTTTCTCTTGTTAAGATGAATATAAATAACATTTTAGTAACTTGACATCTTAATGATGATATTTTTCTGATGTTCCCAAAAATCTACGTCCGGATAGAGTATTTACAATGGCCCATAACAATTAAGGAGTCTAGCACCACAACCACTAGACCAACTGATACAGTGATCCATACTTACAGTTCAGTTATAAATTTACAATTTCTACAGTACTGATTATTTTTCTGTTGAAGTAAGACAATTTGTAATATTTTTGGACATTTTCCCTTTCATCCTCCGAAATATAACGTAAGTTTTAAGTTAAAAAAGGTAAAATATTAAAATTCAAAAGAGGGCCCAATGTTGAAATTCAATAAGCTTATCTGATGCAATTAGATATGACTAACAGATTTGCCCCATCAGACCCACAACAAACAGCTGCACACAAGAACTAGGGTTCGCGAGAGCAGGCTTCTGATGAGATCCGGTTCAAGAAACTAGCGAGAGAAGCTTAATAGTACGAGCTTAAACAACGCGATATAAGACGCAAGTCCAGATAAACTTTATGTTCGTCGTCTTGTCATCTTTGTAAAGTAGTTCTGGTATCAATGAAAGAGGCAGAAAGGTTTCAATACTACAAACTCGACAAATATAAGTTTCCACAGCCGCAACAAAAACTTTTGGTTTCATACATTCCGGTCCTTTACGGCACTAACCTTACTGATGGTTAATAAATAACCTCCATAAGCAACAATGCAGCTACGAGTCACTTAAGTAGATTCTTCAGGGTCAGTGAATGAGTGTATACTAACAAGTCCAAAAGCAAATTTACCTCCCGATTGGAGACTATTTGTTGTATAAGAATACAATGCCGAAGATGAAGAACGCAGCCATCTGCAATCATATGAACATGTATGTAAGGGAGGGTACTGAAGTAGTTTTCATCAGGATGAAAAATATACGAAACTGAAAGAGTAAGAATACCATTGAAAACGAAGCCCCGTAGTAAGGAAACGCCACTGTGAGGAATCTTTCATATTCGTTGTGTTTGAATGGTCTTACTGGAATCTGCAGTAAAAGAGTAACAGTTCCCCATCAATCAAAATTTAGATCCCTATTTTGACAAGAGAAAACTTTGTCCTCGTGTAAGCTCTTGTTACCATCTAAAAAATTCAGCTGTTAGAGAGGTATTTCGAGATAAATCATTACCTGCTTTGAGATTGACAAGCTAGTGTAACCGAGTCTCTCATACTCAACCTTGAACTGAAAAACCCCATATACGTCTGGCACCTTAAAAGATGTTTGATACAGACCCTGTGAAATAAACACATATCAAATTATCAATTACATGGTGAGCTTGAGAAAATTTAATTCATACAAAACTCAAATGAAAATAGAGATGCAAATCGAAGATTACCTTCTTATTAGTTGAGAGTGTTTTCAAAACATATGGGCTCATCATATAGAATTGCAACTGAACATCGTCAGAAACATATGGCTCCCATCTTGTTCCAGACCACTCGAAAATCTCAATTGAATATTCCTGTACCAGATTTAAATCGTTAGAGCCATACTCCTCTCAGTAATCAAGCTTATTAAGCTACAGAAGCATTACCAGGTCATCATTTATGCGGTACATGGAAGGTTCATTTGTTTCACCAACCTTGTGGTGATTGAGGTTGACAGCCTGAATCAAGAGGAAAGTAATACATCAGACACTAACTTAAGCGGTACATGGAAGCTGCAATCCTCACGCAAAGCAGAATGAAACCAAAACATCAGGAGCCAGGACTAGGGAGTAGTGATTGTGATGCAGTTTAATGGAATCCTTGGAGGCTGCTGTACATGAATTTAGGAATGAATCAGGCACTAATTCATTGCTATAAGGAACTTAATCATTAGCATGAGCACCTTCTTGTAGGGGTATGCATACGTCAAAACAGCGAGACTGTAAACTTCAAAACATTTGACTGGACCGTAAGACCAAACCAATTGGGGTTTGGTTCAACCAAATTTACCTTCTAATTAAGGATTTGTTTGTTTGGCCTGGCCAGGACTGGACTGTAAATTTGGGACTGGATGTATTAAACGGTCTACTACTTTAAGTATGATGATTTTCATAGGTCTCTTTTTAGGATTATTGGTTCCAGGTATATAATTCTGAGCTATGCTCTTATAAGGTTCCTTTTGGAAAACACTGTTGGCAAAAATGCCTACCGATGATATGTTAACAAAACCACAATCACTAAGCAAGAATGGCATACCTTTAGGTGACCCCTCTCATGGAAAACCCATTTGCTAATTTCAGTCAAAAACTGCTCGTTACCAGACTTTTCATACCTACAATAAGGAACTTTGGTTGATGATTTCTTGCAAACAGAATGGTGAATGAACCAAACTAAAGAAAAAAAGACAATAAGAAAACCCTTCTACAAAAAATTCACACGCAATATACCAACAAGTAAACAACATCCAACAAAATTTAGTACTAAATCATATGCTTTTATATCCTATCTGAAAACTACTTACTTGATAGAACTGCCAGCTTTCTGGACACTGGATTGTAAAAACCTGTTCACAAAAGAAATCCCATTTATTTCTAAGGAGATAAGATAGCTAAAGTCTCAAAACAGCATATTCAAACAAGCCCTTACTTGTTACTGAACATGCTTAAAGAGCCAGAAATAATTACTCTAGCATTGTTTCTTGCCTTCATTGCACACAAAAAACGCGTTAGAAATGACCTGTGGTTGTTCGTTCCTCATTGGCGTATACCAAAGTTATTTATACTAGAGGTTTAGAATGAGAACTGAAACCTGCAAGACTGAAACCAATGAGATGGAGGATCCTGTAAGAGCTGGTGGAGTGGACAACTTGGAAGCTGGATTAGCAGAAATCGCAGATGGGGAAGCTGAAAGAACACTAGCGACCTATCAAGACCAATCATACAAAATCTATTAGAAAACAAGAAACAGAAAATGAAAACAAATATTCAAATAGTAGGATCTTGGATCCCACCAGGCTATTTGCTGTGTTCAGAGAGTGCGCGATTCCCGTATAAAGGACAGGAGCCTAAGTACACAGAAAAGAGAAATTTAGAGAGCAAGATGGCTACATTTTGAGATACTTACACAAACTCAAGTATTGAAACCAAGAATCAAGCAGATGAAAAACAAAAACTTATGCAAGTCATTCTAAAGAAGAAACGCACCTCAATTTTTTTGTTCCCTAGTATGACATCAGATTTTATGAAACTGTCACTGGCGATCAGTGTGTGATCTCCTTCAATAGCGGATACAGCATAGCTGCTATGGTCTATCACTACAGATGATGAATCCTATAATATCAATACCACAAATGACAAATAAGAGATGATGAAAAGCACCTGCTCTTGCAAGGTATTTTTGCAACAAAAGATTTCTTCCTTTTGCCCGTTCTTTACTAGCTGCTCCAAAGTCAGTATTTTCGTTCATACATTATACACCATTACCAGCATAATTTCTTCCATTAAGTTTCTCTCCTTTCACTCCCCATTTCCCTCCAGTATGGTCCATAATGCATGAACAATCAATATGAATCATGAACAGCGAGCCAAAAAGCACATAACAAGCTGAGCTTTTACCTCATCAAAATCAACACCGCATTCAGATGCAACATTTCTGATGAAATCAGACGCCTTCAAATCACCAGCAACTACCAAATCATGACCAGAGTCCACAAAATCCAATACAGCCTTCACATTTAGAGATTTAGCAACACCTTCACGCAATAGGAAGAGCCAAAACGTTGGAAAGGGATCAAAATTACACTATGAACAGAAAATCAAAATATAGAAAACCTCATAACTGAGAAACAAACGAAAAGGGAAATTTGATTTGGTTGAGAGCTTACTTTCAGCGTTAGGAGAGAACAGGATCAATCCGTCATAGAGGTACTGACCATAGCGCTGGAGAGCAATGGTAGGATCGTCGGCGTGCTTGAAATCAAGTTGGTAACCCCGAGAGCTGAGAGATTTAAAGAAAATTGAGTGGGAAGACCGAACAGAAACATCGTCGAGGACGACAAGAATCCGTCGATCGGAAGGTGCCTCGGGATTAAAAGCTTGTGAGGGAGAGAGGAGGATATATAAAAACAGTGTAAGGAAGATTGAGAGGTTCGCCATTGTTAGGGTTTTTGAACTATGAATCAGATCCCCTTGGCTCGTGTTTCTCTCCTACTTCTGCTCCGATGTTGGGGAGACTGGAGAAATCGAAAGTCTTCGCACTTTCTTTTTTACTAAAATAAAAAATAAAAATGTAAATTACACAAAATCATCCGTTATTTATTTCACTTTTCATTAGAGCACCTCTTATATTTGAGTTTCATTTAATCACCCGTAAGCACCTCTTATATTTGAGTTTCATTTAATCATCCGTTATTTCTTCTTCCGCTCTCTTTTCATTCGTCTGCTATTGACGATCCAATTTACGCGTCTTTGGATAACTTCAAGGATAAACTTTGGATCTAAACCGAGCTAGAGCTTCAACTACTCCGTTGTTGATGTGCCGGTGGATTAAATGATAGAATATGGTTAGCGGAAGCTTTGAGATGGATCCGGAAACGATTGGTTGGTCCGATTAAGGTTGATCTAGTAATCCGTGAAGTGGAATGGATAAGTTGATTCTTGAAAATCCTCGAATGTGAAGCTTAAAGGAAGAACTTTGGGAGGGAAGATGTGATGCCTAAAATCAATGAGGAGAATTTACATTTAACTAAGCTTGATTTAATTTGAATATATCTTACAAGTGAGGTCAGAAATATTATATATAGATGGATGGGGACGGCCCAAAATGTCGGGAAAGGTATAAAATGAATGGTCAAAAGGAGTCCAATTAGGGTTGTTCCTTCCCGAATTTGGGATTTTTTGTGGGCAAAATTGGTATCCGTATCTGATCTGTAAAATGTTGGATATCCGGTCAAAAAGGTATAATAAAACCGGATATTTGAAATATCCGATTTCACTCAACAATGTTGTATTTTTTTACGAAATCAAGGATTGGTGAGGGACAAGGTGCAAGAAATCCGAGAATGGCAAGCAACGATGAGAGTTCGTTTGCCACCGGAAAACGTGAGGGGCATAGCTCAACCCAATATTTGAGTTGAGAATCTATATATACTACTAAAGCAACACCCATTTTGTCCACGTGTCAACCTCTAAGGCCGTCCACGTCAGTTTTTTTTCAATTTATTTACAGATTTGCCACAACGTATTTACAGATTTGCCATTAATTATTTTATAAGAAATTTTTTTATTAGAATTTGTAAACAATCATCGTGCCACGTCAATTTTATTAAAATAAATAGTTAAAAAAATAAATCTACCTATCTACCCATCAAAATTAACAAACTGATCTATTGTAACTCGATTTGTTAAAAAAATCTAACGCAAATCTTCTAACAAGATTTGACACATTTGTTTAATTTAAAACTAAATCAAATTTTGTTCATCTATCTAAATCTAAGTAAAAGTGATAATATATTAAGGTATAAATATAATACTCGAATAATAATCTTTGTAATAGAACTTTAATTATGTTCTTTTATTTATTTTAAAAAAATTAATCCTCATATGTTAGTCATATTAATCAATAAAAATAATTTTACTATAAATTTATATCAAATATATGATGCATGAAAGTGACAATATAATGTTTATTTAGGCAATCCCGCACAAGGTGCGGGTACTAAACTAGCTTAAAATTAAAGACTGATAGAGGGATAAAACACAATTGGATGTCTTTTGACACGTGAAAGGAACATAATCATTTTTATTTTAATTAAATTACTTCCCTCAACGTTTTATTTCGTTTTCATTTCATCGCTCTAACTAAATACCCCCTTAATTTGTCATCATTAAGTGTTAAATTTTTTAAGATAAAAGGAGGTTTGATACCCTTCACACATCTAACCTTGTTTTATTATTAATAGAAAAAAGATTAAATATATTTTAAACGGAATAGCCCGGATCATTAAGGTGTCGACAAAACGCAATTCAATTGATAGACCAATTGACCATCAAGTCACAAAACTGACAAAATTATTGAAAAATTTACATTATGCACTTTTATTAATTCTTACAAAAAAAAAACTTATAAATTCTTAAATACTCATCGGTCATTTTAGCGACTCAATGCAATAATGCATGACATACACTCAGAAACCAAAACACATTTGCAATAAGACTTCGACAAACATCGAACAACTACTTATCAGACACAAATCTAAGAATGGGACCCATCCAAACTAATCAATAAAAAGGCTACAAAACCGCAACTAAAAAAGACAAGAAAAATAAGATGGGCAAGACCAACATTGGGAAATGTCAAAATTAATTTTGATGGATCCAAAAGATCAAACGACCAATCTGCATTTGGTTATATTTTGAGGAACCATAAGGTAACCACAATTGCCTACGAGTATGAATAATGTGGGAACACATCGATACTTCATGGGGGAACTCATGTCCCTTAGGTAAGGAATTTTGAAAGCAATAGAAATGAAAATAAAAAACATAAAATAGAGGGTGGTAATCTTATGATTATCAACTCAATCAAAAATATATGAAAACTTTAATGGAAAATTAACCTTATTATCTCATACATTTCTCTTCTTTTGTTTGATTTCGCGATGGTTTAGATCCACCGCATTTTAAGGGAAGCCAATGACGTTACAAATAAACTCTCAAAACTTGGTCACGTCAATCCCTCAGCCAGAATAGAGTTATCACACGAAGTCAACAGTCTCATCCGCAAGGATGTCATATGATGGTGCACCAATAGGTAGTGATCATACGGTCCATACCTAACAGCTTACCAATGTATTAAAAAAAATTCATGATATACAAAAATAAATATATCTTATACAGTCATATGTATAGGAATTGGTTCGGGTGTTGTGAATCTTGTGATAAGGAGAATTCCCTCGTTGGACTCGGATACTCTTTTTAATAAGCGCCTTACGCCTTACGTAGAGCGTTTTAGGTCCTTCTCATAAAAAAACGCACCATCATATGACATCATAAGGTAACTGAGTAACTATTGGGTTGTCGTAGGTGCACCGTAGGGTCCAAAGTGAATTTCATACAACTACCTGACTTCTTCGACAAATCAACAACATGCGTATCTACTTCTTCAATAACCTCAGACTGAAAGTCATTTAAAATTTTTTCAATATACCTACCCAATTGGACAACATTCAAACAAACAATCTTCTGAATTTTTTAGGGATAATCCATCACATTCTGTTCAAATTCCGACCTACGTTCATAACAACCCCTTGACAAAACTTTGGAATTTCTCAAGTAAGTTGCCGGATACGAACGTGCATTCTTAGGGGAAAAAAACTTCTATAGAGGTTAGTTTCCAAATCTTGAAAAGTTTGGGGTTGGGTTTACAATAAGGTAAATTAAAATTGATTAGCTTACCAAGTTTTTTCTTATTAAAACTAGTTTGTTAGATACACTATGATAAAAGTATGTTAAAGATAAACATAAAATGTGTGAAAGAAAAGGTGGTAAACAATTCTTGTAAGAAAATATACATACTATTTGCACCGCGCATGCTTCACACACGGGTTATTGAATCGATTATTTTCTAGATAGTTTATTGAAATGTGATCGATGAAAGTGATAGTCGTAAGTACATATGTACGTAGTACACTGTGACTTTGTGTGTTTTTGTTATTTCGTTTTCAATCATATGCGAATTAGGTCAGATTTCGAATCAAACAAACAAACAAGAACGGATCTAAATTGATCTCGTTCCAAACCAAACAAACACGAGATTGGCCTCAAGAGACCGGTGTGCACCGAACTATATAAATCGAAAGAAAAACGAACAACAAATTGAATATACACACAAAGAACGAAAGAAAAGAAAAGATCCATGAGATTTGTCGGTGAAAGCTTCTTCACTTTCAATCCCGTAGTCCTTCGTGACTCTCTTTATCTATTTCTCGATCCAGTGTCTTCGATCTTGTCTTCTTCTCTTCGATCTATCTCTTCTCTCTTGTTTTCTATTTGCCTCTCTGTCGCCCTTTTGTTTTTTGTGAGCTTCGAACCTAATGTTCCAAATCTGTGAAAAACTGTGCTCTTGACCCTTTTTTTTTCCACTAGCCGTCAGTTTTTTTCTTTTCTTTGAGTTCTATGGTTTTACTTGTAACTTGCATAAGCTGGCCCAAAAACAAGTTGGCCCACATGGTGAAAACAACGATGCAGAAGCCCACATGTAAATTTATGTAGCACACTTGAATCTTTTGCTGCTTCATTAACAATCTCAGCAAATAGAAGAAAGCAAGCCATCAATTTATGCATTTAATTCACGTATGCATCTATTTGTGTACATAATTCATGAGAACTTACCTAAAGGATTTCTCCTTTTCGTAGACTTTACTTGACCTTGTAATTATCAAATCAAATTTTTCGAAGCCAGCATCAAACATATAACCAATCCTCACATCTTCTCCCTCAGTGTCCCACCAGTCGATATCGTCATCTTCTATCATACCGACCACACTTTGTATCTCACGTTTTTTAAGGGTATTAATAATACCCTTGATTTTTGCATATCCGGGGAATGGTTTGCCCGTTTTTCCAAACTTTGACATCCATCTCAAACACAAGGGTCTTGTATTTTCAACTATCAATTTGCAAGCTTTGGAATTGAGCTGAACATATACATTTGTAAAATGAAATATGATTGTCATTATATATATATATATATATATATATATATATTGGATGTTGTATGCAGAACATAAATGGAAAACAATATACATAAGACATATATATGTACAAAACTTAGAAAATATATGTATATATTGATCTCTTTGAACCTATGTATATGTATTGAGAACATTTATATACATAACAATTTCACAAAATTGCACACACACCTGAAGGGTCAGTAGAAATCCACCAATGTCGTAACCCCCACTATGTCTTTTTTTCCATGCATCACATGATTGAAGATATTTCTTCGTCTGGATGAACGCAAGATGACCCCAAGGGAATTCGTTAAAAACCTTCAAGTCATTTACAAGGTTTAATGTCGTGTGAAAAACGTTGGTTTTCTTTCCTTTTGCAACCAAAACTCCTTCAACAAATATGATGAGAGCCATTTTAAACTTATATGGGGAATATAATGACTCTTTCATAAATATTTCATCCAGCTTTTGAAGGGGGGAACCTATCAACACCCACAACAATCTTCATGTCGACATCAGGGATGTTCTCAACAGCATGGAAGAATTCATCCAACCATGCCGGTCCTATTATGTCCGCAAACTCAATACATCCAAACCTAAGAAGCACGACATTAATTCCAAACCACATTAAATTTTGTCTCTTCGTTTTGACCTCCCTCATCAACATGAAGTGAATTAGCTGATTAGACATCTTTAATTTGGTGCTCATCTCAATTAAGGGGACAAATATCCCCTTTTTGAGCTTTTATTTGTTCCCATCTGACAATTCACCCAATATGGTTGGAATCAATTGTAGTCGACTAAAGCAGTTGATACGAGCCATTTCTGATCGTTCGGTCTCCTCCCAACGGTATTTGCACTACAAAAAATAATTAGTTTTGCGACGGAGGTTTGCGTCGGCAAGGATTTCCCGACGCCAATGAACAATGTTTGCGACGGCATGGCGACGGCGATAATTGTGGTCGCTTATTTTGCGACCGCGTAATCATTACCGTCGCGAATCATACATTGATTTGCGTCGGCTCTTGATTACCGTCGCAAAGGTCCAAAGTTTGAGCGCCAAAAATAAAAAATTGGCTTGTAATTCATGTACTTTTCTTTTCCTTATTATTTTCCTTTTTTTCTTATGTCAGTCATATTAGCCCTAATTAGATGAATGTACTCAGTACTCTCGTCTTCGTCTCTTCCACGATTCTTCCACAAGGCTCCTTCCACCATTGTTGCTGCTAGATCAAAGGTAATCGTCTTCGTCTCTTCTTCACCTCTTCCTTGTTTTGTTTTTGATTTTAGTTGTTCTTGATTCCGGCCAGTCCTTCTTCTCTGTTTGGAATTTAAGTTTCTGATTATCCTTAAAACTTTTATCCGTTTTGTCGCTTCCATTATTCCTCAATCTGACGGCACCATTGCTGCTTCTCATTAGAACTATGAAAAAATACCTAATTAGGTCAGCCGTACTATTTTTACCTATTAAGCACCCATTGCTGCTCTTCACTAGACCGATTTTTACCTGTTAAGACGGCCAGTCCTTCTCTGTTTGGAATTTGGGTGTTACCTGTTAAGCACTCATTAGAACTATGAAAAAATAGATAATAATAATCACAATTATAATGTATACAACAGTTTATTGTTCACACCAAAGTTTCTGAAACTATATGGAAGCTCGGTTTGCATCATACAGCAACAAGGAGTAAATAAAGAGAATTCGCACCTTTCCTTTCACTAGCGCCAGAGGAGTTGGCAGTTCCTGCGCTTCCAAAGCAATTAAAAATCTCAAAATCAGAACCACCAAGGCCCTGAGCAGTGAACACAATTTCCTCATTTTTACCCTCTGCTACATTATGATGGCAATAAACCTTATTACCACACTCTACAACATCACAAGGACTCATCCTATAAGATCCGGACAAGCCAGGATCAGCAATCACAGATTTTTTATAAGGAAAACAACCAATCTCGCCTTCAATTCTTCCTCTAATGTCAACAAGAAGACACATAAGCCGTGCAACCTCGGTCTCCATTGCAGCCTGAGCCTGAAGCCTATTCAAGAGCTGCTGCTTCAGAGCCTTGAGTTTTGCAACCTCATCTTCTATTGAAGCAGTTCGAGCCTTCTTCTTCTTACGGTACTTGCGAAATGCTTCCAGGTTCCCCGATGGCCGCTTTTTGGTTAATTTCTTTTCCACATATTCTGAGGAGTCATCAATTTGAGCAGATGCACGTTTGGTGTGAACATGATAACACAACTTTGTAATGTAATATCATCATTCTCCTATGAATAAAAATGGAAGAAAATGGTTGGCTAATATTGTTTTTTCATTCTTGCTGTTCTATTTTGAGTGAAACTTGGCAGTTTATTGGTTGATATTGTGGCTTCTTTTGTTTGAGATTAATAGTAGGGAAAAGAGTTTATTGATGATGACCTTGTATTTGCAAACTACTGAATAAGACATGGTTATCCTTGCAGAAGTATATGCTAGACTTGGCTAGTATTTTCCCTCAAAATTTGGTGGACGTTAGCAGTATCAAGTGCATGTGAGTGCGGTGGTATCGTAGAGGTAATGAAATTCATTGGATTTTGACTAAACTCAGCTAGTTTATGTTGATGCAAGTCCTTGTTTGGTCATTTTGTGGTAGTTAGAGTTAATAGAGCATTAAGTACCTGTAATGTTGATGCAAATGTGAAATGAACTCAGCTCACAGAAAGGGTGTACAATGAAGGGTTAATCAGCAGAGATACAAATTATGACAGCAAATGTTTTTGTTGAACTAATTTTGTTTTTGACATGATTTTGTTTTTTACTGTTGAACTGTTTTGGCTGAACTGTGTTTTTCTGCTTTGCTCAGTCTTTTAACTATTTGTTGAATTTGTTGAATGTTCAAGAGAAAGATGATTTGAAAAGAGTTTTGTTCTTGATTATTTACCTTATTATTCCTTATGATGTGTAGAAAGTGTCTGGTTTTTATCCTAACTTCATGAACTTCATGGCTACTGTGTATATATATGTATAAATAGAAAAGCCTAAAAACCCGGATTTATTTTAGAAAGTAAGATTAGCAAATTGGTTGGAGAAGTTTGTGAATGAGAAATTACCAGAGAATGAGAGTTGATACTTGAAGTACACAGAGGTAACTGAGAGGAGGATAAATATATAATTTGTTTATCCTTGTAATAGGGTAATGTTATGATGATAAATATATATTTTCGCAAATATATTTAGAAACCACTGAATAATAATAATCCTTGTCCTGTTTTTTTTCTTCTTTATTATGATTGTTTCACTTCTCTTTAATTTTATCCCCACTTTATGAACATCCAGTTGCGTCCTAATTTGGAATTTGTCAATCACAAACCTAATCCCACATCATTTTTATTTATTGTGCTCCCTAATTTCACAGGTCCCCACACCTCACCAATCACCATTACCCAATTCTTCCTTGTGTTCATATGCTTACTATAATTACTATTCTAAACGCAATCATCTACTTTATCATTTATAATAATCAAGTACAGAAGTGGCCAAATCATCAAAGCTTTATGTCAATTAAGGTAACGGTTTTCGCCTATTTCCCACCATTCCATCACAACATAAAACATGATTGCATTAGGTACCATACTTTATCATAATTTTCATTCATACTTTACCAGCTACGTACACATTGGACTTTAGAATTAAAGTATATATATTATTTTTTTTGGTGGGATAAAGTATATATTATTGTGGATAACTATTTATATAATAATGTGTTTGGACTTTAGAGTTAATTATGATGAAGACTAGCTGAAAAACTTTGACATGTAGCTTTGAAGTCTCTCTATTTTGTCAGTAAATATGGATATATTATATGGTTAAAACCAGCTTTGATATGTAGCTTCGAAGTATCCCACATAAATATGTTTAATTTTGAAATAGCCCAACTTTTTATTACTTTTACATGTCAAGTTTTGTCAATATGTAGGTGTTAATATTGTTGTTGACAAATGCTTGAATATGACAATTTGATGTTAATGTAGAGAATTTTGGTTTTGTAGGGTGGAACAAGTGTTCATCAAAATGAGTTTTGTCAATATGTTTCATTTTGTGTTGTTCACAAAGATACTAGCACTTTTTTGGGGGATTGTTCACAATGACTTGAAACTAATGTAATATGCTCTAAAATGTGTCAATTAGGTACTTTTGTTTAGAAATTATATGAAGTATGTATCAATTACGATGGGTGATGATGGCAACTTTAATAGCTTTGTAAGATCAATTATCAATATCCAATTTAGGGGTAACTTTTGCATCAAATTAAGCCATCGCAAATTTTGAATAATGTAGCCGTTAAACTTTTTGCGATAGGGAATAGCCATCACAATGAAAGAATTAAAAAGCTGTAATTTGTTTTCGCGACGGCTTTTGCGACGGTGAATACCGTCGCAAATAGCTGAAAATACACATTTTTTGCGACGGGTTGACCGTCACAAATCCCGTAGCAAATATTAAAATATGCGCTGACGACACCAACTCTTAGCGATGGCCAGAACCGACGTAATGCCGTCGCAAGATCTTTAGCGGCGGGAAAACTCCGTCGCAAATACCTTTTGCGACGGACGAGTTTGCGTCGGTTTTTTGGACGACGCAATGCCGTCGCAAAAGGTTGATGCCGTCGCAAAAGGACTTTTTACCGTCGCAAACAACCGTCGCAAAAGTTTTTTTTTTTGTAGTGTTGAACTGTGAATCCTATGGTATTATTTAATAATACATTCACTAAACAGCTAATTAAGGGATACATCAAACAAGTATTCAATTGAGACAAACCTTAAGTTGAGGAATGTCACCGTTGTACCAACTATCCACATTCGGTGTGTATGTATCACCCATTGTTTGAATTCAAAATTCAATCAAATGCATCAGATTGTAAATTACATACACAAACATAATGTATCAGTACATTAACACAATTTTTTCAGTTAATCAAAATATATCATATTAATTAAAAATATACATAAAATGTTACTTAAAATGTCTCATATATATTACAATCTTATGTAATACTATTATGTACATGTGTTGTTGATTTTCTATATATGTTGAACATGTACTGTTAATCCACTATTTATATGAACTACATAATATGTCCATTATCTATTCTGATTGTTCAGAAGTATGTTACTCATACATCTCTGTGAAACATAATATGTATCATCATCTACATAATCAGTATACATAAATACATGCGATGAAGGTCCAACCCCAATTTTGACAGACTCTTTCCTCATATGAGGCTTAATTGTCATACGCTTTTTTCTTGCCATTGATTTTCTATTGTCAGAACTAATAGAATCAATTTGGTTGTTAAGTTACATTAAAATGTGTAATTAATATGTTGTAAACACAAATATGGTATGTACATTGTTACAAACTTTGTATATCTCATGCTACATTGGTACATATACTATGTCACCACTGTCAATACATAAGATGTTAGACCAAGTAATTCAATATCATCTACTACTGTGGGTATATCAAATGTACACAAACAAAATTTCATGTCCACATATGTATATGTACACACTACCTGTAATTGTTACATGTTATTTCTGAAAATCATTCAGTGTCGCCATTATGAGAGATGATTTTGTCACAAAAGAATCTCAATTTACAAATACATCAAAATGTAATACACACCTTAACACATATGTGTGTTTCCAAATACATAATTTGAACTTGCAACAGCAAGTACATACGGATAAGTACAATAAATGCTTTCGAGTTCAATTAAAATACCAAATCAAGTGCAATCAAATATATCCGCCAACAACATAACAGAAATTTAAAGAACATGCCTTCTGTAGTAAGATGATTTACAATAATTTGAAAAAAATTAGGTCTTTACCTTTGAAATGTGAAATCGGTTAGTGAGAAATCAATACATACACTACTTCGTACAAGCTCCTCTTCAATAGGATGAAACCATTTATTCTAACCCATAAAATGAACAAAAGTGAAGAATATCAAAAAAATCGAGCAAGAGATTTCACCTGTGTTCTATCGTGCTCAAAAGACGCGATATTGGAGATGAATCGGCGGTTTTCAGAGACGAAGTAGGCAGAATAAGAGGGGATGAAGAGTCGAAGAAGACGACGATGACGAGCTTTGAAGTTGCTAAGGTAATGGTGGGAACGGCGAATCTGTTTTGACGCTAATCAATGAAGAAAATAAAGAAGCTTTGTTCTGATATTTCGTGAACCAGTTTCCGTTGATATGATGTCTCCAAGATTATGCAAATTTCTCTATATACAATTTCCTATTTTAATTAACCGGTTTTTGAATTAAAGGCGGATTTTAATAAACGAAATTGCAATAACGGCCCTAACTTCTTCCTACAATTCTTCAGCCTTTTATATTTAATTTATATTTATTTTCAAATGAAAATTAGCAAGGAGCCTAGTTAGTACCCAATAAACAAAAACTAATCTAATAGCTAAATTTTCTCAAAACAATATACGTTAAACATAGCGAGAAACAAATACCGTGTTATCTTTTACATTATAAATTTTTGAAAATAATAATATATATTGAACATAGAGAGAAACAAATACGTGTTATCTTTAACAATAAAAATATATGAAAACAATAATATATATATTAAACATAGGGCGAAAAAATATCATGCTATCTTTAATGATAAGAATATATGAAAGCAACATTATATATTAAACATAGTGAGAAACATATACCATGTTATCTTTAACAATAAAAATATATGAAAACAATAAGATATATTAAGAGAAAAAAATATATTGTCTTATCTTTAACAATAAACATATGAAAACAATAATTTATATTAAAAACATCGAGAAACAAATAATTTACATTAAGACAATATAAAAACAATAATATATATTAAACATAGCGATAAACAAATAGCTTGTTATCTTTTACATTAAAATATATGAAAACAATAAAATATATTAAACATAGCGAGAAACAAATAGCGTGTTATCTTTAACAATAAAAATATATAAAAATAATATATATATATATATATATATATATATATTAAACATAGCGAGAAACAAATAGTGTGTTATCGATCTTTAACAATAAAAATATATGAAATAATAACATATATTAAACATAAAGAGAAACAAATACCATGTTGTCTTTAACGATGAAAATGTATGAAAATAATAATATATACTAAATATGGCGAAAAACAAATTCCGTGTTATCTTTAACAATAAAAATATATCAAATCAATAGTATATCCTTACTATACTAAATGTGGGAGTTCCCCAAATGAATAGGGGAATTCCACATTTACCCTTATGCCTTGTATTTTTTCAATTTTGCCCTTACCATTCTTCGTAATTACGGTCCGCACAATACTTGCTTTCGGTCCAGACTGTGATTAATTTTGGCCCAATATTACGGTCCGTTTCTTTTAATTTGGTCTTAAGTGTGCAACCCGTTAATTTAGGCCCAACCCAAATGAATAGGGGAATTCCACATTTACCCTTATGCTTGGTATTTTTTCAATTTTACCCTTACCATTCTTCGTAATTACGGTCCGCACAATACTTGCTTTCGGTCCAGACTGTGATTAATTCCGGCCCAATATTACGGTCCGTTTCTTTCAGTTTGGTCTTAAGTGTGCAACCCGTTAATTTAGGCCCAATATTACACTTTTGTTTTTAACTTTACTAACAGCGACGCGCGTGCTGCGCACGCGCCTTGTAAATTGAGTACGGAAATGTTTGCATCAATATTTTTTGCGATTTGATATTAGGTGCATTGAATTGAGTGAAAAATACGAGTCACCTTACAAGGTGAATAAGAGTTTAAGCTGAATGAGAGTTTCGAGGACAAGTTAAGAAATGATAAATACATTTACGAAATTCAGTATACAAGGTACAAACGTGTATATATTTAAGGATTGGTATAAATCTGACTACAGATTACAAAGCTACAAAGTAGTTTGTTCATAGAGGGGACGAAGAACATGCAGAGCATTTGAATGTAAAGCTCCCTTTTTTCTTCCTCCTACAAACTACACTGCAGATGAAACACAATCAAAATCATCTTCAAAATAAGGCAACACTAATTATGACTTCACTGCTTCTATGGGTTGAAGATGATGCACAATCACTAACAACCGAATTTCCAACAAAACAATTGGTCTACTCCATCTTCACCTGTTCTTCACACCTTCAATAAAATCGGGAATTTTTCAACACGTCCGATCTCACTCAGCATCTTAAGCACAAAGTGGAGTTCGGAAAGATAACAATAGAATAATAAGGCAGCAAAATACTTTAAAAATACAAAAAACAACATTAAGAAAATAAACAGTGGGAAGAAACTATTAGATGTTGGGTTCCATTTACCAAAACCTTTTAAGAGTACAGTTTCTCGATTCTATATAAGAAAGAGTTTATGTGATCAGAAGACACCCTAGTAACACGATGATACTCATCCGATCCTTAAACAATAATCATAATAATTAATTTCTTCCATCATAAAAGCATGATTGGGAGAACAAAAAATAGCATTTACATCAACATCTCACATAACTACTCGTACAAGAATTTTTAACATTGTCTGCATAAAAACAGGAGTAAATGAGACAAGTAAACTTGAGCTATAAATGAGTGATCAGTCAAAATGAAGCTCAATCCTGGAAAATAATGTTACCCTTAAGAAAACCTATTATGCTACAAGAAATAGACCAACAGAGTGTCTCACAAAATACAGGTTGCAGATGCACCTGAGGTTGCTATAAGATGCTGATCATGCATATTTATTCTGCCCAGGTAATCCTACAAGATCCTTGATTGCTTTGGATTGAAGACCTGAAATCTCACATCAAAAAGGAACTAAGCAGCATTTTTTACTTCATGAATTTTGAAAATAAATCATGATCAAGTATCAAGTCAAACACCAGAACAAGTCTATTACCAACTCAAACAAGTTCTCTTGTAATGGAAAATAAACTTCTTACAAAGTAATCCTCAAATGATTTTTGTATTGTGCCCTTATTGGGGTAGAGGCATGACACATTGCCTTTTCCGATGCACATTCAGGACTATGAGCAGTCATTCAAAATGGCTTTTCATTAGAATAAAAAAGAAATGAAAAGGTGTGGCACGCATACGTGTTTGTATGAATTCATTCCACATCACATATTCCTGCTTTGCGAAACCATAAATGCATAAAGCTGTAGAATATGCCAAACAGAAATCATTATGCGAAAAAAAAAGAAGCTTACTTCATGACAACTAAAGAATGAAAGCAGTAGTTACTAAAACAAAGGACAACAATGGTTAATGATTCAGAAACATTACAAATATTAAATGACATGATCCAGAAAACTGACCTTAGACAAATCAAGACAATCAAGCGCTTGAACAGACTATTGTTTACTAGATTTAGCATTAGTTATTTGACGCAAGGCATGTGACATAGCCCTTGGGTGCCAACTCAATCCAGTGACAGTTTCCAGCACATTCCTGACAATGATAGTCATAGTATACCATGATGGTAACACAAAAAGAATGAATCCATAATGAAATTATTTGCTACATATTGTATGCAGGTTTCATGAGAAAGCGTCTCCAAAAATGGAATTACATCTTAGAATACTTGTGAAGTTTACCTCAGAATAAGACATGTCATGGAAAGAGAAAATGTAGTAAACAGGGAAGGTTAAAATGAGTTACCAATTATGCTATGCTAATTTGGAAATCATACAGTACAAGAGTGACCCCTAACAGCCGCTTTATAGAAGAAAGCATCATTTTTTATAGCATTTTGTTGGGTTGCGTTTAATATAGAAGCAAGAGATCCTAGTGAAAAAACTTGTGCTCTTAAGTATGATATAGATATTTATAGATCAAAACTAACAGCCTGAATGAAAACAAGTCTTCTTACAGAGATCAGAAACATTTGGCTTCATTGCTAGTGTCAAACTAAGGGAACAAACCGAACAATTATCTGACTTGGTATCAAAATTTCACATATTCAATTCAAGATTTGGTTATGCTCCTTTAGAGAAACAATGAAAAACAAGCGGGAAAAAAAAAAAATAAATTTCAATATAAAGTTTGGGAAAGAGTATCCACTATCTTTGAAGTAACATACGCTTAGTATTTTGTTTGACTTGCTGGTCCTCATGACTTGACCAAGGTATGCATGATGTGCAAGAAAACACACATGGAAAAATGGTCATGGTCAACTTTGCACTGCTAACTCCTGCAAGTGACCATAAGAGGAAGAAGAGTTCAAATTGACTATTTTTAGCTTGTCTACATTATTTATAATCACTGCTTACCAGTTAGTCAGTATCTAGTGCACCCGTAGACAGAGGCATCTGTCCCTCAAAACAGAGAACTGTGGTCCAATTCAAATAATTATACAAACTCAACTTATTAGACCAATTAGGTAAATCATATCCTTAAATTCTGCAACAAATCGTTCCATAGCATAAATTAATCGGAACTAAAGAGAAATCAATGACGAACTGAAGCTAAAACAAACCAAGCAATTGAAAAAATTCCAACTCAACTTACCTTGGCCACCACTTTCATGGCATCGGAGATGAATCCAAACCAGGCCCCACTCTTCTGGACAACAGCGTCGCCAGATCTGGAGGAGGTGCCATCGAAAGCCGAGAAAACTAAAACGGCAGCGTCACAAGGGTGTAGAGGGGGCTTTCGGCCTTGGCGACGAGTATGTCGAGATCAACCGAAGAGCCGAAGCTCCAAGTGATTCAGAGAAAGGGAGGTCCGAGATCGGAATTTCCGTAAACCAAAAGCGAAATCAAATCGGAAGAATTCGAGAAGGCTTTGTGTAGTCGGTGTTAAGAACACAGAAGTGAAAGGATAGAGGCATCATCAGAGATTCAGAATCGATTAGAAAGAGGTGAGGGAGAAGACTAAAAGCAGAAGGTGACTGTTGAAGCGTACACTATACGTGTCCAGCGTAGGGTTAAAAACGTCGACGTTTTTTTGGGAAATTTACTGTTCTAGACTGGGGGGTAAAATCGAAAGTTCCGTTCGAATAGTAGAGGGAAATGAGAGTAAGGATAATTAACTTTAATTTATTACAGTCCTCCCATTACACATGTTTAACCAATCGTTATTCAAATTACACGTATCACCATCTCTCTTTCTTCTTACTATCACAGACTCTCTGTCTTCTTCCTATGAACATACACAGCTCTCTCTCCTTCCGTCTTCCTCTCCGAGCCATCCAAAATCCAAATCCATCTCCCTCTAATTTCGAGCTTCAACTCTGGTTAATTGATGTTAGATCTTTCTAATGGATTCAGACGTGCCTCTCTCCTTCCGCTTATGTGTTCTTAACACCGACTACACAAACCCTACTCGAATTCTTCCGATTTGCTTTTGTTTTTGTTTACGGAATTTCCGATCTCCGGCCATCGGATCCGGCAACGTTGTTGACCAAAAGAGTGTTCTCCCTCTTGCACTTGGGCTTCCTCCACTCTTGTTCCCTTTGCTCTTGTTCATCAATGGCGTAGGGTTTCGTCAAAGTAGGGTTTCGCCGCCAGATCGTCTTCTCGTCTTGTAAGTATGGTCTACTGTCTCGATTCTTCTCTGAACTTAATCTCTAGCTTATTTTTCATGCGATTAATCTCGCCTCATCGCTGTCATAGATCAGCAAGGAGCTCGGCGAGATCAATGGACAAATCAACGATATATTCTGTGCACTGTCAATATTGATCTCCTCCTAAAGGTAAGAGGATACGAGCCCTTTATTTTGTTTACTGTTCTAACTACGGTGTTTGTTCTTGATAGATTTTTAGCAGCTTGCTTTTGTAGTTTCCTATAAAATTTTTGCTTTGATGAAAGCATTGTGTCTGATAAGTCGCGGACGACTGTTATGTGAATCATGAACTGAGTTCTCTCTGATTACGGTTAAATTAAAATTTACTTATGTTACACATGTTGGATCTTCATCATTTTCTTCTGGCATTCATGAAGTAAGATCTGCCTGCTGATTTTCGAATACAATACTCTAACCATCATCACCTCTTGCATATACATTGTTAAAAAATTGCAATGAATATCCGAATACTACCATGTTTAGGACAGCTGAAATATTATTTCCCTTTTTACACTCTCGAATGCAAATAAGCATGCAGAAGGAGATCTAATTCATATTTGTAACGTTTTGCAGGCCATCTAGAACAAACAACCATCATCCCATTCTTGGCGATCGATAATGGATTCACCGGCAAAGTCATTTAACCCCCACAAACACCTCAAAGAAAAGTTATATTCTCCCGTTCTCTTCCTTTTTCTGTTCTCAATTCACTAACTCATTGTCCTTTTCATTTCCCACCAGATTCGTGAGCAATTTTTCTGGCTCTTCAATTCTCGAAATATCATGTTATCTTTAACAATAAAAATTTATAAAAAGGGATATATATTAAACAACAAAAAATATCCGTAACAATAAAAAATATATAGAAAAGACAACAATATATATTAAATATACCAAATTATCATTAACAATAAAAAAATATAAAAGCAATTATATATATTAACATACCGAGAAAGAAATAAAGTATTCTCTTTAACAATAAAAAAATATATAAAAACTATAATGTATTAAACATGAGAATTCTCATAATAGCATGTTATCTTTAGCAATAAAAACATTATATATATTAAACATATCGAATAATGTGTTATCTTTTATCTTTAACAATAAAAAATTATATCGAACGAAATCTAAACAACCTACTCCGAACGCAAAAAGTTATCCTATAAAATCTAACCTCCTCGCCGCTCCTCCCAGTAGTATAAGAGAAGGCTAAATCCAGTTTTAAACTTTGTACATCCAATCAAAATCCAAATTCTAATCAAAATCTAAGTCCATGGCTTTCTTTGCCTTCATGCGCAAGCTCCTTAAGGGGCGATGGTACATGATGTTCGGAGCCTTCCTCATCATGGCCGGAGCCGGAGCCACCTACCTCTTTGGCGTCTACTCCAGAGAAATCAAATCAAGTCTTGGTTATGATCAATCCACCCTTAACCTAATGGGTACCTTCAAAGATCTAGGCGCCAACGTCGGAGTTCTCTCCGGTCTAATCGCCGAGGTGGTTCCAATCCCGGTCGTTCTTTTAATTGGCTCAGCCATGAACTTCTTCGGTTACTTTATGGTGTGGCTTGCCGTCACCGGTCGCATCGCCAAGCCCTCCGTCACAATGATGTGTCTCTACATCTGCGTGGGTGCGAACTCTCAGAACTTCGCCAACACCGGATCGCTGGTCACCTGCGTGAAGAACTTTCCCCAAGGAAGGGGAATGTTGCTGGGGCTCCTGAAAGGATATGTGGGATTAAGCGGTGCTGTTTTCACCCAAGTCTATCACGCCATTTACGGCGACGATGCCAAGTCCCTCATTTTGCTAATTGGATGGCTTCCGGCTATTCTTTCAATCCTCTTCATTTTCAATATGAAGATTATGGAAGTTTCTAGACATCCAAGAGAAAAAACAGTGTTCTATCAATATCTCTGTGTGTCGGTATTGCTTGCACTGACAGCCATGGCTCTCACCATTGTTCAGAGAACAGTTAACTTCTCTCAAACAGCATATATTGGAAGCGCGGTATTGGTTTGTTTCTGGCTGTTCTTACCTTTTTTAATCGCCGTTCGGGAAGAGCATTTGGACTGGAAAGAGAGAAAAAAGGAGGCGAATAACCCTAGATTGGAGGTAATAGTGAAAGAGCCAGAATTGGAAAATCCGACAAAGGAGAGCGTAGAAGTTCCATGTTGCGGATCGATCTTTAAGAAGCCACCGCGAGGCGAGGACTATTCAATTTTACAAGTACTATTAAGTGTGGACATGCTCATCCTCTTCGTAGGGACATTCTGCGGGTTAGGATGCAGTCTCACAGCTGTGGATAATTTGGGGCAAATTGGAGAATCTCTAGGCTATCCAACCAAAACAGTGAGCACATTCGTGTCACTTGTCAGCATCTGGAACTATTTCGGAAGGGTTTTTGCAGGATTCACATCAGAAATCTTATTGGAGAAATTCAAAATCCCAAGACCACTCATAATGGCGCTAGCTCTATTCTTATCGGCGATCGGAGACATATTCATAGCAATTCCGTGGAGCGGATCTGTCTACGCAGCATCACTGCTGATCGGATTTTCGTTCGGGGCGCAATTGACTTTGATATTCACTATAATATCGGAGTTGTTTGGGCTGAAATACTACTCGACTTTGTTCAACTGTGGACAGTTGGCGAGTCCCCTGGGATCATACATATTGAATGTGCAGGTGGTTGGCAGACTTTACGATGTAGAGGCGGTGAAGCAGTTGGCAGCGAAGGGGTTAACGAGGGGGATGGTGAAGGAGTTGACGTGTATAGGGAGCCAGTGTTTCAGGTCTTCATTTCTGGTGCTTGCGGGGGCCAACGTCTTTGGTGCTCTTGTGTTGATGATCCTTGTTTGCAGGACCAGAGAGTTTTATAAAGGGGACATCTATAACAAGTTTAGGAATGATGCTACTACTATTGATTCCAAGTGACATGGCTCAGTATTTTTCTGGGGGGTTATTTTTCGTCGTTTCTTTCTTTCTGCTTTTTTTTTTATATATATAAATTTTTGACAATAGAGTTTCATTCTGTCAACTTTTATAAAGATTATTTCAGATGTTTCTTTATACTAGGATGAAGGTACAATTGACGATTGATTGGATCAAGCTTAGGAACATATGACTACAATTTTGGTCGTGTTTGCTAAGCTCTTGTTGTTAACAATGGCTTGTATGCCTGGGCTATATCTTATCTTTCTTGGAACTCTATCAATCACTTCATCTCTTTTGGCCTAAAAGATGGTATCTTGAAAGCATAGGAGTGAAACATCAGTGATATTATTTATTTTTAGTATGTATAAAGCATTTTTCTGTTTAGAGCAGGCAAAACATACATTTTGAAGTTTCAGATGAGCTTTCCTGCCTATACTTTTAAGTACTACAAGAAGAAACATTTTACCAAAAATGGTGTTTAGTGTGATTGCCTAATCAGTAACCTGACAAAATTCATAGAATAACCATGAAGCTGCTGTACCTTCAGTGGGAACCCTTTGTATTGACATTGACAAGGTCATTTGTAAGTCAAGGGCAGGATATGGTTAATCCTCTCACTGAAGCTTCTTGTCCTCTATAGCAGTTGGTCGAAAAATGTAGTAAAGTTGAACTAGTGAAGAATCAATCGCTAAATTGTTTTGTTCACTGACAGGATTTTTTTGTCCATATCTGAAGTAATGGTTTGTTTGGTACTCCTTAGAATGTTTTTTTTTTCATTTTTTGATGATTATATGATTCATGTTGGTAGAATTTTTGCTGTTTTGAATGACTGATATTCTCCGAAGGAATTCATCATCAAAAGCAATGGTTTGTTTCCTTATTTACCTTTGGCTGGTTTTGAAGTTTAATTTTGAGGATTTCCAATTTAACTTTTAACATTAGGTGGACGGTTCAGCAGTTTTTTTCAACTGGCTAATTTTACAGGAAGAGTATGGCAGAATGTGAACCCCGCGTACTTGCTCCTGCTTGCTTATATTTGGCATCAAAAGCAGAAGAAACAACCATACAAGCTAGGCATCTCGTGAGTTACAATAAGAGAAACTGTAAGTACTTGCAACCAAATGTTTCCTGTTTATCTAGCTTGTTATAAATTTCATTAGCAGTACCCTTGTTGGCTTGACATGCTTTGACATAATTCTTACTATCTAGTCGTGTTCCATCCTTATCATTCAATGTCTCAGTAAGTACACGTTGTCTGCTAATCAGACAGTACAGGCACTTATATTCCACTACATTTTACAATACATGACAACACCTTTGGATTTTGCGTCCATCTATGAAGACAATACAAACAGATTTTTCTATGCTGTATTTACAGATTGCTTCAGGATGCTGGCATGGGTGATAAAGACATTGTTCAGTTCACATGGTAAAATATCAACTGCTTTCAAGAATCCATTGCATTTTCCTTATTCCCAGAATGAACAGAACCGACATGACTTACATCAATGGACATTGTCATGAGCAGTTTGCTTCAACATGTTTTCTGGGGTAAACTGCACAAAGCTGCTCATAATTTACATCACTTTTCACAAAATCACATGTCACAGATGAAATTGCAATAGCCACCCAAATGCATCTTGCTAAGTAATTCACCAACCAGACATTATTTGTCTTCAATGAAACATTAAGAAAAACCTTGAAAGATGAAAAATAGCCTATACATTTAGTGTTTTTTTTCGTTATAGAATAATTTTGGATATTTCACGCCTTTTTTGCCTAATGTAGTGTCAAATAGGTTGTCTGTTTATTAGGAAACAAACTAGACCTCTTCTTACCCCCTTTAGTTAAGTGTTTCTAAAATTAAAAAATAATCTTAAATTTATTAGACCAATCTTCTTAAAATAAATTGGGTATGGTGTTGAATTGTTATCTAAGTACTGATATTAGATGGTTAAGTACAGCTTTGTTTCAACTTTGCTTATAGCATGTAGTTATGTGCTAAGCTACCACTGGAATGTATTGATTTGTCAAGTGTATCAGTTCAGAAAACTATTTTACATTAGCTGGCATAGCAATTTTTAGCTTCAACATATTCAGGAATACCCTAAAAGTTTTAGTTTTGGACTAATTTTGACATATTCAAAATGTACAGGGGTCTTATCAATGATACATACAAGATGGATCTTATACTCGTTCATCCTCCACACCTGATAACATTAGCTTGTATATATATTGCCAGCGTATTCAAAGACAAAGATACTATTACTTGGTTTGAAGAGCTTCATGTTGATATGAACTTGGTAAGCCTCTTTATCCATACCCAATACAATTGCATCAATCCTATATATGAGATGGTGAAAACCAGCCTATACAAGATCAAATCTCTTAGTCGGAACAGTCAATGGTGGTTTTGGTAGGTGAAGAACATATCAATGGAGCCTCAAGTCCGACGTTGAAGAAAGGACCAACTCCGCATTCCACAAACTACTTCAGAGGCACTAATTTTTTCAACTAGACTTGGTCATTTCCGGGAATGCGTATCTTTACAGTAACACGATCATCACGGTAGTGTGGCGAGATGGAGGCCAAATATTGATGGCCTGAAGCAAACAATGAATTATCACATAATTGTTCATTCTTATGTGAAAACACAATCTGCAAAGGCAATCTTTGATGTAATTGTGAGATCAACAAGTTCATCTTGTTGAAAAGCTTTCTGTTTGGCTGTCTATTTATGAAGACTGGTTGCCGGGATTCAAAGTGTAAAACCCCGTCGAAAGTCCAAAATGCTTCATATGCAGGTTATGCAGCAGCCTGTAATTTGTTTAGTGTGGACTCAAAGGTAGAGGCTGTGGCCTCGCCATCATGAAAATTGCTTCATGTGGGAATAAAATTATAAATAAAAAGCATTTTGTGCCTTTTCTTTTCGTCTTCTAATAAACTCTTGTAAACATTATACAATAAACTCTCTAATATTCAAGAAACTTAAATCATTGGATAAAGATGGATTAATATTATACAATATATTACAACTCATACACACTTCATGTACATTAGTAGTCGATCATGGACAATCGTAGGGAGGTGGAGGAAAGGTTCCTAACACGATGAATCGTCTATGGCATTATTTGTTACAAATAGCACAAGAGTGTCATGGGTGTGTCATGTAATTTATGTTTATAAAAAATACAGGTTCGTTTATGAGACTAGTTCATTATGAAGATTATATAATAGAGTTTACAGTTTAAGATAGCTTACTGAATCTTATATTACGAATATAATTCTATAAAAATTAATATAAGATAAAAAAAAAATTAAAATTGATAAGTAAATTTATAAACTGGAATAAACTTTATTCTCTCAAACAATCCTAAGCTTATAAAAAATAAACTCGTTCAATCAACTACTATTTTCGACTTCAACTATATATAAACTTTAGCTATAATAAGCTCAAGGTTTCCAACGAACTCATAGTCAATTTAAAATTGTATAAATTGGAAAAAAAATCTAAGACCGTAAAAATATATTCAAAGAATCGTAGTATCATATGTAAAATTTTAAACTAAACAATTATACATGGAATTTTTCTGAAATTCAATTGTTAATACAAGTAAAGATCGACCTTAAATACCAGAATAGTTATTGTTTATCTTTGATGTGGGATGGTTTCTACTTGTCTCCTAAGTGCAATTGTCTGTTTTGTTTAACACTTGGCGACATAGTTGAAGACTGGTTAATCAAATCAAACGAAACAATTGTAGTTCAGAACTGTCATGAATGATTTAAGCTCGAAAACCAGTAAGTTAGTACCCAAGAGTGAATCATTCTGATACCATGAGAAATGTCGACTAGTCATGTTTGTTTGTCTCTTAGGTGGGCAAGAAACAACTCCAAACACGAATCAAGAAGTTTAATCAAGTATGATCAAACGTTTTAGTCATGATGTCAACTAGTTGAAGTGTGCCTCACTGAATCCGTTCTATGATGATTTGACAATCAATTATTTTAATATTATGAATTCTACAAGAAGTTTCAAGGTTTGTCCAAAGGTTCTTTTGACACAAACCTCTAACTTTCAAAGGCTTACTATTATAAGAATCTTTTTTGGAGAGGTGTGAGAATTTGTTAGACACAACAGATGATAAAAAGGTATTTTGGCTAAATTTTGCGCCATCCGCTCTTCCCGAAGTGAGAGATGTGATAGCGGGCTCTTTTTTCTTATTCATTTGTTGATAAGTTGTTGGATTGCTCGATTACATTTCAATAAAAATAATAATGTGAATGAAAAATAATATAGAACTGAAATAAAAATCAATAAATGTTTGTTAGTGAAGAAGTATTTGAGGTAAAAAGAAATATTGCTAAGCTCAAAACATAATACGATTTTTTTTTTTTGAAAGGTGTGACAATTTGTTGGACACATAAAAGGTATTTTTTGGCTAAATTTTGTGTGATAGCGGACTTTTTTATTTATTTATTTATTTGTTGATAAGTTGTTGAAATTGCTCGATTACCTTAATAAAAATATATATGTGAATGAAAAAAAATATATATATATAACTGAAAATAAAAATCAATAAATATTTGTTAGTGAAGGAATATTTAGGGTAAAGACAAATATTGCTAAGCTCAAAACATGATAGGAAATTTTTTTTAAAAGTGTGAGTCAATTTGGAACCAACCGGAAATGATAAAAAAGAAAGAAAAGTCTGATGAAATTTGTGTGGTAGTGATTTTTTTTTAATTTTGTTGATTTGATTATTGTTTGGTTGTTGGGATAGTTGGTTTCATGCCCATATAAAAATTAGTTGGTACGTTGTTAATTAGGCATAAATAGAGTATACGATAATGTTTTTTTTTTTTAATAATGGAAAGCGGTTAGATTGGACTATCTCGTAAAGGTAGTCTATCTAAAGGATCGTTCGAGATGAAAATGCAAAGTTCGTGATCATCGAAAAAACTGGTGTTGGGGGTTGAAGAGCCCATATGGGTTAATCGGTCAGCAACCCTGTTTATTTCTCTGAAGACATGTCGGATTTGAATATCGTTGAAAAAACGGAGATCCAATATGGAGTCGGAAATAATCATCTCGATCTCCCAAGGGCAACTCCAAAAACCTTGGAGGGCTTGAATGACACAAGAGTATACGAGAATGTTGAGTTGAGCATTAAAGTAACTAAATTCCTTTTAAATTTTTATTTTTTAGTTTTATTTAAAATATATATTTATGTTATATTATGATTAAAGTAAAATAACTTAACTATTATAATTAAATAACTTTTACTTAATTAAATATCTTATCTCTAATTGGATCACAACTTCAATTCAAATTATATTTTAATTTTATTGGAGTCTTAATATTTTTTTAAAAAATAATAAATTATATCAGATTTTAATTAGTTTAAATTATAATTTTTTTATTTAAATTAGATTATATATATATATATATATATATATATATATATATATACACACACGAGTATTTATATAATTGAAATACACAAATTTTTATTTATATAATAGAAAAAAGGAAAAAAGAAAGAAAGATAAAAGCAATCGGATTAGACGCCCACAAACAATTATTAGCGATCATCATCGTAGAGAACACATGTATCATGGATGACATTATTCGTGAAAGTTGGCATTGCTTGTACAAACAATTATTTATATATTTTGCTTGATCATCATCGTTGAGAACACATGTATACTTCATAGTTCATATTCATTAGTAGTCGATCATGGTCATGGTCACGGTCATGGTCATGGGTGTCTTGTGCACTAGAATTTATGTTTATGAAAATATGTTTTTTGATAAATCTAAAATTTATCATCTATTATGTTTGACAAAAATTTTTTTTAAGAGAACCCATGTAATTAGGTTGTATTAAGTAAAGAAAGAACATATGTAGCAAATTATCCTCATAAAGTTCTTTGACACCGTTTGCAGGTATTAGTTGTGTCAAAGCGTCATATACGCTATTAAAAAGCCGAGGAGTGTATATCAAAGGAAAACGAATCATTATTAGTCATAACTCATAAGTCTCCGGCCTTGCTTTGTGAGTAGCGTCTTCGCCTTGTTGAAGGTCTTGAGATCCCGAAGCTCATTCCCCTAGTTTTTTTTTTTTTTTCAAACAAAGCGCAATCCATTTCTTCCAATGAATCCGGCCTCTTCATACCATTGTCGTATCCTACCAGAATCTCGCCAACATAACTTGTATGTCATTGATCGATCCATCCGAAAGTTTGAAAACGCTCATCATAAACGTCGGGATACTTTGAATGAGATAACACCTCCTTTCCGACTTGTGACAAAATTTTATTGACCTTTTTTAACATATCTTAAGGTTGGACAATCAATTCTGACGAACCAATTTGATACCATGAGAAATTTCTTCGATATATCTAAGGTGGAGTTTCACACATTTGAACATAATTACGTGCTAGCTCCGTACCACCACGTAAATTCAAAGAAATTTTTCCAAAAGTAGTCGATAAATAAAAAAGTAATCCCAAAAACTAACCGATTTGACTTTATTTGTTTGAGGTTGAAGATGAGGGAAATATAATGGAATATTAAATGAAAAAATAAATAAAATTAAAAACAAAAAATTGAACTTGATTTTTTTAATCATGATAAACTTTTTATTTTAATTAGTGAGTTGCTCACTTGCCCCTAATTAAAATATTTCCATAATGTGTATAAATAAGCATGTTTACTCCTCTTCAATGGATGTGCCAAAATTTCCTCAAACTCCGACAGAACACCCTTGATCGACTAGCCATGGAAAACACCTCAACTCCACACGCAGTGGTGGTGTCAAGCCCGGGCATGGGCCACCTTATCCCCGTCTTCGAGCTTTCGAAACGCCTCTCCTCTCTCTATTCTTTCAAAGTAACAATTCTCTTCATCAACACACAATCCTCTGATCAACTGTCACTTTCCCAGTACTCTTCGCCCAACGTTGACCTAATTCTGATTCCCGCCGCTGACATCTCCCACATCGTTAATCCGGAAGACCAAGTCGTTTACAAAATTGGAGTCCTCATGCGCGAGACCGGGCCAGCGATTCGGGCCGCAATATCCGGGCTCACCGAGCCCAAGCCCACTGTCCTCATCTGTGACATGTTCGCTACTGAGTACGTGTCAATGGGTCGCGAGTTCGGGCTTCCTAAGTTCGTTTATGTCCCGTCTAGTGCGTGGTTTCTTGCTCTTACTGTCTACTGTCCGGTTCTTGATAAGGAGGTGGAAGGAGAATACGTTGATCAAACCGAACCGCTGAAAATCTTGGGCTGTAAACCGGTTAAGCCGGATGAAGTTGTTGACCCGATGATGGACCGGTCTGACCCGCAGTATAAGGAGTATTTCCGAATGGGAGTTGAGATCCCTTTGTTTGATGGTGTGTTGTCGAACACATGGCAGGATCTCGAGGGGTCAACGTTGTCGGCTTTAAGAGACCCGGAGTTAATGGGAAATATCATCAGGGTTCCGGTCTATGATATCGGACCGATTGCTCGAACCACAATCAAACCGGATAGTAACAGCAAAAAGATTCTTGAATGGCTGGACCGGCAACCAGCTCGGTCAGTGATGTATGTATCATTCGGGAGTGGTGGGACCCTGTCGACGTGTCAAATGAATGAGTTGGCTTTCGGTTTGGAGATGAGTCAACAAAGGTTTGTTTGGGTGGTGAGACCACCTACCGATGGAGCGGCCAATTCTTCTTATTTTGGATCAAAAGGTGAGCATGACGAATTCAAGTATCTGCCTAACGGATTTATGGAGAAAACTCGTGATTTCGGATTATTGGTCGAAAATTGGGCCCCGCAACTCGAAATATTGTCCCATGAATCAGTAGGAGGGTTCTTGACGCATTGTGGGTGGAACTCGATTATGGAAAGTATAACAAATGGAGTGCCAATGATCGCGTGGCCATTGTACGCGGAGCAGAAGATGAATGCGACCATGTTGGTAGAGGAGTTGAAGATAGCCGTCCGATCAAACGAGCTTCCGGGGAAGAAGGTGGTCGAAAGGGACGAGGTCGAGAAGATGGTTCGAATCGTAATGGAAGGCGAGGAAGGACGTTGCATGCGAACTAGCGTCGAGGATCTTCAGAAGGCTGGTGTCCTAGCATTGAGCAAGAATGGGTCTTCGTACAAGTCTTTTTCTACTTTTATTGCAAATACAATGTCATAATTCTTACATTAATGTATTTACGGTTCCTCCGCCTTCTGTCTGTGCTTTAATTCTTGATGACTTAAGGGGAGTAGCTCTCCCTCGTATGTCCCGTTTGTAATTTCTCGTTTCTAAATAAAATGCCCTAGGGCGGGAGCTTCGCTCATTTTCATCCAAAAAAAAAAAGAAAAAAAAATCAATGAGCATAGCTATGCGTGTTGTCGGTATTAACGTAAGTTAGGTGAAATCCTTTGTTAATATGATCGGTTTTAACATTTAATATGATTATACAGTGATTAGCTTGGAATGATTAGCATAGTTGTTGTACCGGTTACGTTCGTCTACATCTTCTTTTTGTTAGTTTTTTTTTTAGTGTTTTTTTGTTAGTTTGTAGTTGTGCATAGATGCGTGTTAACTAGGGATGACAATTTCATCCGAATTCGACGGACATCCGATAACCCGATCCATAATAAAAGGGTGAAAACCCGACATGAAGCGGGTGGAAACGGATGGCGGATGAAGCTGGTGATAGATCTGGTCGTATTCGGATGGGCCTTTTATCCACCCATCACCCGATCCATCATCCATCCACCCATCCGACCCGTTTCACCCGCTTACACTCGTTATAAATTTATTGACTGTTTACTTGTTTAGTGATCTTTAGTTCCCTTTTGATTTATAAATTAGTGATTTACTGATTGTTTAGCAAAATTTGTACATTTGTTCACTTCCTATTATGATCTTATTGTATTTAATGTATTGCTAAATTTCTTTATTTTTCAATAACTTAAATTTATAACACTTCTTGTAATATTTCAACTTGGATGATTTGTGTTGACTTTATATTTATCATGTGTAATAACCGAAAATTTAAACTCCGTTTAATACGGAATTCAACCGGATTCCGATCCGCTAAATTTTTATCCTTTTTAAAAAAAATAAAACGAGATGTAGTTTCTATCATTTTATGTGACCTTGATTCACATAAAATGATAAACTATGTAATCAGAAATAATCCCGTACCTTTAAAAATAAAATAAAAAGCGGTTCCGGGCGAATAACGATCTAGTTATCTTCAACATTAGTTAAAAGAGCGGACTGACCCAATTTTCTGGCCCATGCCACTGGATCCGGCCCAACAGCACATCCAACCAGCCCATCTTTCCTTACCTTGTTCAGCCCGAGCTCACATAAGTCCTTAGCGGGCCCAAGCGCTGGCAGCCCCAGAAGGAAATGAGTCCGCCGCTTCTACTCCACGCAGCCCAGACACGTTCAGCAGCACATCCAACCGTTACTTACCTCCCTATTACCCTCTCTTAATTTCCAATCCAAATCTTCTGTCCCTGATCCTGTCTCTTCTACTGTCCCTTGTATTCCTATTCGTCCACGTGGCCCCTATATTTAACAAAAATTGAAGTTTTAATTGTTGGTTGGGTTCCAATATTAAAAATAGGGGCCACGTGGACGAATAAAAATTCAGGGACAGCATGAGAGACAAGATCAGGGACAGAAGATTTGGATTGCTTAATTTCACGTATCTCTCTCAGCGCAAGGATCACACCATCACCGCCGGGTATCTCGCTCTCTCCTTTCTCGCTCTTCGTCTTCCCTTTTCTCTCTCGCGTGGAGCAACCTCTGCCGCCAGCCTCTCACCCACCTCACAACGACGTGACAAGCGAGATCTGAGCCAACCGACGCCACACCCCCACTGCATACCTCCTGGACCAACGTAGCACTTCCCCAGTGGCAAGGTGAGTTCTTATGTGAGCATTTTTCCCTCCTAGACCCTCTCCTGTCTCTTCGTTTTCACCGGCCGGTTTAATACCGAGTTCCCTTCTCCTTTGCTGCAGTGGACCGATCGACACAGTACGAGGTCTTCCTCCGTTGCAACCGGTGAGCATCGTGTCCCGATACCCTTCTCTTTCTCTCCTGTCCCTTCTGTTTCGTGTGATGACAGACAACAACCTCACCTCCTCTGACCTCTGCAGTGACTAGCCAAGCCTTGCGGTACACGGTGGTGAGTACACTCGAGTCGGCATACGAGCCGGTCCAAGACGCCCCGCTACCCCCTGCTACACCCCAACAACCGAAGGAAAAACGGACTTGCTGCAGTGCTATAGGTGAGTCCAGTTTTCTTTGCACTGCTGTATGGTATATAGGATTTTTAGGGGTTTAAAGTGTACTGAGTATATATATAAGTATATACGTAGGAGAGTACTGAATGTATATATGTTTATACATGGTTGAGCAGTAGAAGATAGGCATGATTAGGCATGGTTAAGCATGATTAGGTAGGAGTAAAGTGTGCTGAGTATATATATATAACATATCATGTACATATATACGTAATTATAGATATGAGATGGTAGATAAGTGTATATAAATATGGGAATAAGTAAAGGGTATATACATGAGTATTTACATAGAGAGGTAACATATTTATACGCGGATACATATATGTGTAAGAGTGGAGTAATAACCGGGAAGGAAGTAATGTTCTTCTATGTGACGAGTGTTTGAGATTAATCTTATAACCTATAGTAAATTGTCCTGGAGTAATCAGATATTGAAAACACTTTCAAAAAGAAAATATTAGAAGTTAAGAGGTGACTTTTGAGTATTTTCGGGATTTAAGGTAAAATAACATTTTTACCTTAGCAGAGTATGAGATGAAATGTTGATACACATGCCTTGTTTAACAAGCGTTTGAGTTACCACGGGTACGGACCGGGTTTGGATTTGTAAGAGTGGCCTTTGATTGAGGTAAGTCCTTGCGACTTACTTAGCCAGTTTCTGGATATTACTTGGGTGATAATGGTTGTGTGTGTGCAATGTGTGTGAACATAATAATAACTTGTTAGGACGACCGTTGTTATTATGGTTTAAGGCCCAAGTGTATTATAACGGGCCGTGACATCACTGCCCAACTCAGAAAGGAGACTGAGAGGTTCTCTATACAAGGTGAGATGCATCGGATCCATTCCTGATGGTTACACGGGGGCGGAGGCGAGGTTTGGGAATCCCTCGTGTCACAAAATAAGTATCATTAGTATGAATGAATGACCTAAATGAAGATAATAAATGAATTGTATGAAAGCATGATGAGTGTTTATTTTGATGTGTGTGTGTGCTGTTATTATTCTTCTAATGTTTAGATAACTAGCTAATGGTTGTTTCGTTGTGTTTTTAGATTTACCGCAGGTTAGAACAGCAGTTGAGTGATCCGGAAGTAGTGGTCAGCCGGGTCTCCGTACTCCTTAGAGTGGGGGTTTGGGTTATTACTTTGTCGTTCTTTCCTTTTGTTAATACAGTTAGTCTTTTTCCTTTGTTTCAGAACTATGAGCTGCTAGACCTTGTTGCATTCATTCTTTTAACAATACTATTTCATGAATTTCGGTTTTTCTTATTTGTGTCTTGTTGCAAGATCCTATTAATATTGTTGTCAAACTGAAGTCATGACCCATTGTGAGGTCCTAACCAGTAGCGTCTCGAGTTCTGAGAATTCGGGGTGTTACATCATGTTTTTTTTTTTATGGATATGACATTTTCGGATTGAATTTATTTTTATTATTATTAATTTTTCACATTCGAATCCGAGTTTAAAAGAAAATGCGTAGAACACCCGATCCACCCGCTTCATCCGTTGGATGCGGATGGATCGGATGCAGGTGATGGATTTGACGAGTAACAGGTCGAATCGGATGGATGAGATTTTCTCGCGGGTCGGGTGGTGGACAAGGTCATTCACCCACCACCTGATCCATTGCCATCACCAGTGTTAACCAAGTCAAGTATAACGTTTTTTCTGGGTAAGAAAGTCAAGTATAACGTACGTTTTATATAGTTTGACTTCTTAGTCATGGATAATAACAACTAAAAATATACTATATTAAAGTAGTAATACTTACATATTGCAAGTTCCCTTTACGTACACGTCGCACACGTACTCACACATATAATTAATGTCACTGAATTTTATTTTATTTTAATAAAAACCTTTATTTAAATTAAAAATTTTCATTATGACTTCATCTTCGGATTATTTTACTTTTTATTTGGTTACAACTTTTATATTTATTAGATTTTAATTTCGTTAATTAGTAATTAGTTTGTAAATAATGTAGTTCGGATATGTTTTAATAAATACATACACCATTCTATTCCAACAAAATAGAAACAAAATTAAGCGTTTATTAAATATGCATAATGTTAAAAATACATTAAAAACCTTTATTTAAATAAAAATAATTTATATATGTATATAACTTTTATTGTTTTAAGTGTCACGTACTCTAATTTTTCATTTAATTTGTTTAGAGTATTTTGACGAGTTATACTTGTTTGTAATACAAGATTGCACGACTAACTTGAGCGTAATGATACTTGTTGATTTTTATGAAATTGAATTTATTCATTTTTGTGTGTTGATTGTTATTGAACTTGTTGATCATGCACTATGCAAGTATAATTGAATTGAAAGTGTGTGTTAAATACATTATATTACTTGTTTTGAACGATAATTTCAGAGAAAAAACGCACAATCAAGTACATACGGGCCATCCGGGCCGGCCCGACAGCTCGCCCGCTTTTTACATGGGTGGTCACAGGCAAGGTTTGTGGCCCAGTCCGCACCTTACGGATAGAGTTTTTAGGTATGGTCCGGCCCGAACCCGCTTTTGTACAGGTCTACTTATTTTATAACCAAAAAGTGAAATCAAAATAAAAGCACATTCTTATGTAAATTTAGAAAGATCATCTTATATTTAACATATTTTAAATCCTGAATTATTAATGGGCAATTTTGGTAAATAGACCTTTTTGAAAAACTATAATAGTAACTAAGCTTTTTAACGTTTCAATTAAGTAAATATACCCCAACTTTTTGTATTTATTTTCAAACTCTACACACTCTTCTCTCAAGGGGTACATTTACTAAATCCAAAATTAGAAAAAATCTAGTAAACCAAATTGTTTCATTATTAATTGAAAATATCTTGCGATTGAGGTTACTTTCGAATTGAACTAACTAGGCATGTGGCGATGCATTCATTTGCATTTGCGTGCGAATGTGTATCAACGTTAGGGACAATTATTTTTTTTTTTTTTATGAAAATAAAAGAGTAATTAGTGGTGGAAAATATCAGCCCGATTGCTTGACGTGGCCCGATATTATATTGAAAGCGGCCCAATAAGTGGCTAAAAAACGTTGGCCTGTTAAACAAGAAATATCACAACAGCCAAAACACTCTCTCACCTTCCCCTCCACAACTACAGAGGTCTCCGAGGAAGACGGAGGCTCGAGACAGTTTGGCAGCCATGGCTGCTCTTCAGAGCTCCTTCACACCTCTCCCTATCTCTTCAAATTCGTTCCTAGGTCAACAAATCGTTCACCTGGTATGTTAATCAACCGTTCCTCTTTCCATCCTTTTGTCATTACGTTGAAAGTGACCGAGCAAGGTTTTGATTATGATTTCAATGAAGTTGAATTTTTCATGTGTGTGAACTCCCGCGCCTCTTTTGAAATTCCATATAATTCAATTCTAGACTTGTTATGCTGTGTTTTATTGTTGCGATGTAATCATGAAATTGTTGATATGCTGAATTTCAATTGTACGGTGGAGAGAGAATGAAATAGGCTGTGGAATCTACTAGGTATTAGTTTTATTGGAATTAGAACGGTTAGATAGAACTTAGAAAGGAAGGCAGCAGGGATTCGGTTAGATTGAGTGATTAGGATCATGGAGTATCTAAGAATGAGAACAGATGGGAAGAGTATGATAAGAGGATCCGAATAATCTTTTCAACTTTCTCTGCCTTAGCTTAGTGCAGATGGGAAGCCTATCCTTTATTATAATTTTCGTCTCCAATCCATCCAAAGTATAATTATGTTTGAGGCGAACGAGTCACTTTGTTGGTATATTTTGTTGTGCGTATCCTATTATTTCCAGACTATGGAGCGCAAAGAGTGATTGGATGTATATAGTTCAGTGGCATGTCAAAATGGGCAATTGCACAAGGTTCTAATTTAAGTGGTTCGTGATAAAGAAAAGGAAATGTCCAGACCCAAGCATTGGCACTTTTTCATTTACAACTAAATGTCAGCAAATGTATGTAGCCTAAGAATGTTATTTATGTCAGTGACCGACAAAATCCATTAATAAGGAAGCTCGATCAGGGACTCCACACGCTCAAGTCCAATGCCATCAAATGATATAGCTCTCAATAAAGATACAATGGGTTTTTTATTTCAAACCTGTAATGGGAAACTCAAGCTCCAACTTTGGCCCCAAACTCGTAAATGAACTTGTACAATTTACAATTGGATAAAATTGTTTACATAGCAAATTATTTATGGAATTAATATGGATCACAAATTCACAATCAGCAAAATTTGGTTTATTCTAAATGAAATACACTATGTTAAAAATATTAAATATAACACCAAATGTAATGTTAACACAGGTTCCTGAAATAATTGGGGGTGGGTCTAACTACATAGCAAGTCAATAAGTAATAATTTGTATCTAAATTGCATTTTTTTCCTTTTACAAATATACTTGCTCTACTAGAGTAGATCTGCCTCTTGATGTATTATATCTAATCCTGTAATTTCAATTAGTTTTAAATTTGCGCGGTGGGCTGTGCAGCCTGTTCATGCATTAGTTTTATGAATTTTATGGATGTGTTATGTTTCTGCGTAAAAGATTTTGAACAGTGATTTTTTTTTTGATGATTTAATTGTAATATAGATTATGATGCCTTTATAGGTGAAGTCCACAGAGCATCCATGCCTTACTTTTTCTTTCTTCTAAATAATGATATGTTTTTCTTCTGGGTATGCATTTATAGGTGAAGTCTACAGAGCATCCATGTCTTGTTGTAATGATGGTTAGTATTTCCAATTATTATCTCCTTTCACTTGTAACCTGATGAGTTTTTGTAAATAGGAAACTTGAAGATTAAGTTTTTGTAATATCCATTTTGATGAATATGTGTTATCCTGTTAACCAAGTTGCTTGTGATCCAAAGTGCCTCTTATATTGTTAGAATTGATGCTAACTAGTTTCATGTTTCATCTGCCAATATGCATTGGTCAATGAAATTTATGCAGCACTTCTTGTCTTCGAACTTTCTTGTCCTAAAAATCTTGTTCTCTGTAACAGTATATGTCAAAGGTTGGACAAATTACCGTGTTTAGTGGTATGATAATCCTTGATGTATATCTGCATGCTTTCATGTTAAGTACTGGACTTTTCTATACGGAGAAAGAAAATGCTTATGCCTTGTGTAATATGGCTATTTCCTAGTGGCTTGACATGTTTTCCTGTGTGATGTGTAGCCAACCCACCGGGAGAGGAAGAAATGTAAGTCAAAATTGTCAGATGGTCATCTATATCTCATGCATCCCCACTGGAGAAGGAGGAGAAAAGGACTAGATAAGCAGTTGTTTCCTCATAAGAGAACAACTATGTTTAAAGTAAAGACAGCATTGGTAGAAGCTAATACCCAGGCCATTGAATTACGAATGCGAAGTGATGATGAATCTTCTTCATATTCCTCATCTTTGGGGACTGGAAGAGATAGTAATGACAATTGGGATCGTGCTAATGATATGCAAGCGGAGGCAAGAGCCATGACTCGTGCCTCACAAGTTTCCACCTATAGTCCTGAACTTCTTTATAACAAATATGGTTCTCGCCCTCTTAAGGTTATTGACTTCATCATTCATCTTACCTTGTATACTGTACCTTTGTCCTTCTTTCAATCATCTAATGTTTTCGCCTGTTGATTGGACAGGTCTTGCAAAGGACTTTGGAGATATTTTCTAGTGTAGGTTCATTTGCCTTCAATTTGTTGGTAGATCAGCGGAGTGGCAAATTTGATGCCAACAAAAGGTTGAGGGCTGTTGAGCTTCGGACCATTTTAACCAACCTTGGTCCGACTTTTGTCAAAATTGGTCAGGGCTTGTCTACACGACCTGATATTTGTCCACCTGAGTATCTTGAAGAACTCTCTGAACTTCAAGTATGATCATCTGACCCTCTTCCTCTCTCTAATAACTATATATGATAAGTGTGTCATGCATTGTAGAATCTAGTTAAGCCCGGAATCTAGATTCATTTGTTCTCTTGTATGTGTCTTAACAAAGATAGATTATTTCTAAGGATGACAATGGGTTTATGTTGGGTGGGTGGAGGTTCCAAATCCTTGATCCGTACCCAATCATTGTCGAATGCCATCACCAACCAATACATTCCACCACCCGTGGTTAATCGGGTGGGCTGGTCAATTTATGCAAGATAGCTACACATTTCCTAATTCATGCCATTATTGTTCACAGTAATAGTATAAACCAGCTTGAATCATGGTTGACAGTGGTAAGTGTCATGAACAAATTACTTATGCCTTTCCACATTCATGATCTTATAGTGATCTACTGGAAAATGAATTATGAATTTATGACTCTGAAGATGAAGTATGGGACTGGAAGAGTGAACTTAGAGAGTCCTGGGGACCATACTATTCCTCTCTCTTATATTCCTGCGTTCCAGAATGGTATTGCCATTTTTGCCCCATTTAACTCAAAAGAATTCTAATGATTTTATGGATATCTGTTAAATCACATGTAGGTTTATCAATTTTGAATCTCTTCGTTTCACGTGTGATATTTGTTAATAGAGCTTTCACTCTAGATCCTAATCCCCAACTCCTGCACTATGAGGAATTAAGGGCGCAGAGCCATAAAAAAAACGAGAACAAAGACTCATGTAGATGACTTACTGAGAATTGGTTAATGTAACTTCTGCTATGGGTTTGGTTTTTCTGTTGTCTTTATGGTTTGATGGGGTTAAATTACTCATTTTATGACCGTGATGCAATATATAGGATGCTTTGCCAACATTTTCAGATGCAGCAGCTTTCTCGTGTATCGAAAAAGAGTTGGGAGTTTCGCTTGACTCCGTTTACTCGGCCATTTCTCCCTCTCCTATTGCCGCTGCTAGTTTGGGCCAGGTTTACAAAGCTCAGTTGAAGAGTTCTGGAAAGACTGTTGCTGTGAAGGTACAAAGGCCAGGCATTGAAGATGCTATAGGACTTGACTTTTACCTTATAAGAGGTTTGGCACATTTCATAAATAAATATGTGGACGTAGTGACAAGTGATATTGTTGCTCTGGTTGATGAATTTGCAAAAAGAGTTTACCAAGAGCTAAATTATGTTCAGGTTAGCTTCTGAACTTAGCTACTTTTCTTTAAAACATCCATAGGAGAGTCACCTTAGTCCTGCCCAATCCTGATCTCTCTCCCTATCTTTGAGATTACCTATGGGGCAAGACAAAGTGCACCAGTGTTTGTTAAACTATATTTTTGAAAGAATGTTTCTTGAAAAAATTTATCTGCCTGAATTGATATAAATAAAAAATGTTCTTAAATAGTTAAATGACCGAATGCTATAGCTGTTCCCTTAATTGTGTTGTAGCTGGAGTGATAAGCCACCATTTGTTTATTATTTTTAAACATATATCTCCTTTTTTATAAACTCTGCTTGGGCTTGGATGCTAATTCTAACAGATATATCCAGGAAGGACAAAATGCAAGAAGGTTTAGGAAACTATATGCAGACAAAGAGGATGTTCTTGTGCCTGATATTTTTTGGGATTACACTAGTGCAAAAGTATTAACAATGGAGTGGATTGAAGGTGTTAAACTCAGTGAACAAGATGCAATTGAAAGACAAGGGTTGAAGGTTTTGGACCTAGTTAACATAGGCATACAATGCAGCCTTAGGCAATTACTTGAGTATGGTTATTTCCACGCCGATCCTCATCCTGGTAATCTATTGGCTACCCCAGAGGGAAAGCTTGCATTTATTGACTTCGGGATGATGAGTGAAACCCCAGAACAGGCTCGGTTTGCAATCATCGGTCATGTTGTCCACATGGTTAATCGCGACTATGAAGCTATGGCTCGTGATTATTATGCTTTGAATTTCTTGTCACCTGATGTGGATGTTTCTCCAATCGTTCCTGTGTTGCGGGACTTCTTCGATGATGCTCTCAGTTCAACGGTTAGCGAACTCAACTTTAAAACGCTTGTAGATGGTCTTGGGGCTGTTTTCTATCAGTACCCATTTAATGGTGAGCTTTTATTTCTATTCAGTAATTTGAAAAAACAAATAAACTCTAAAGGCTTAGCACTTCAATAATTTTAATCATTTAACTTTGTTGATTTGTTGCAGTGCCAGCATATTATGCTCTCGTATTAAGGTCTCTCACAGTCCTAGAAGGCTTAGCACTTTATGCAGATCCCAAATTTAAGGTTCTTGCTGCTTCATATCCGTATTTTGCTAAGAGACTTCTCACTGATCCAAACCCATATCTTAGGGATGCACTGATTGAGTTGCTATTCAAGGACGGAAAGTTCAGGTCTATATTTATTTCCACATTTGCATGTACAGGAATCGGTTGAGCAAGTTAGTTACTCAATGTGTTGCTTTGCACAGGTGGAATAGGCTAGAAAATTTACTTGTACAGGGGAGTAAGGACCGGGATTTTTCTGCAAAAGATGCTTTACAACCTGTTCTGAAGTTGCTGTTGGGTCCAGATGGTGAAGAGCTAAGAGTTTTAGTGGTGAAGGAAGCAGCCCGTGTCACTGAAGCTTTAGTCCTTGGGAATGTGGTTGACACATATAATTCTATCCCCGAGTTTATGAAATCCTTAGTCATTAGCCGTGGACCCAATGGTCCCCTCTTGATGAGTAGCGTTGAACAAGAGAGCATGATGGAGCTAAGAGAACGGATTTTCAGGATATGGGGACTTCTGCAATCATCCAGGAATTTTGACCCTTCCATCTTGCAGCCGATATTGCAGGTAATAGTTTTTCCAATATCATCCATATGACATAGTATGCCACACTGTGGATCAGTGTAGCTGTCTAGGGTCATGATAAAGGCATCAGTTCATTTGGGCGGCATTGAAATTCTGAACTTCCGCGTAAGGCGAAAACGCTGAAGTTTAGATTAAATTTAGACGAAGTAAGAGGAAAAATTATTGAAAAAGTAAATCGAGTGCAATCATCCAATGTCGAAGTTAAATTAATCTTTTTAACTTCGGCATTTGGTGACTGCACCCAATCTGCTTTCATAAAATATTTAAAATTGAGCACAGTGGCCCAACACTACACTCTATACCTTGTAAATCCGTTACCGTCCAACACTTGATAAAAAGAAGCTGAAAGAAAACCGTCCAACCCATTTGCACGGCCTTAGGTCGAGGTAGCCAGCTCAGATCGTTCTCGATATGTTATTACAAATGATCCATATGCAGGTGGTTCAACAAGCAGAAGCACGCGAACTAGGCAGTCGTGTTTTGGGTGGGGTTGCACAGCGTCTTGCAGCTCGGTTTTTGCAACAAGTTCTTAAACCTCCAGTGAGTGTTGCTCCTGTATCTGCTTTGAGAGGTATGCGATGATTTCTCCATTGAGTCTTGTTTTATATTCCCACTGTCTTACATAGAACTGATAGAAGGGTCGCCACAAATGTATCAAAGTCGGAGCCAAATGGTGGCTCTTGTCTACTGGAAACTGGTGTCATGTGCATAACAAATTGTATCATGGGAAGTCAATTAGAATCCAATATTTACCATATTCTTGTCATTTACAGGATTCATGTATTCACATTGTATACAGTTAGATCATAGTAAGTAATGAAAGTGAATTTTTTAGCCTATACTACGTTGCTTAAAGAGGCTCGTGCAAAGAACTTCGTTTCCTCATCACATAGTTATTTGTCTCACTGAATCAGTGACTGCGGTTAATTAAATAAAAGACTAAAATGGCTAACTAGATCTTTTATCACTATCACTCTATTAAAAACTCATTTCGTAAATATAATAAGATAAAATTAGAAAGGAAAAAGTACGTGGAAAAATTTTTTAACCCAATTCTTCATTACTTAATTGGCTACGTTGTTAGCCTTACCACAAGTTTGGAACCCAGTAACCTCCACGATTGAGGTTTTCGCGTGATGGTTTTCGCGTGTCTTCACAATGCGTAACCGTAGCGACCACGATTGAGGTTTTCGCGTGATGGTTTTCGCGTGTCTTCACAATGCGTAACCGTAGCGATTAGGCATTACGAATGATGTTGACGTTTGGTAAAACCATACCCTTGTAGTGTATTTAAAATTGTTTTTTTTAAGAAATCAAAATTTTGAAAATAAAGTAGCGCCTCGACCCCGACAACCATATCCGGGTAATCCAGCTTCCACAGTTCCACTTTTGTCTGTTCTTATAAAAGAGGCTTTCGGCTGAATAAACGGTCCGAATACATTTGGTTTCTTGTATCGGTTTTCTTCTTTTCACTCGAATGGGCCCGAAGGCTTATCGACGGTCCGTGATTGCCCGACATTGTTCCATCATATTACCAAACCTTCACCGAGATATTTTGGTGTATATATGTTGTTTATCTCCGCCATAGCATCTCCACAACACTAAAACAAAAACATCCTAATTGATTATCACAGAGACTCCTCCGCCATGAATTCCTCCTCTCCACACGCAGTCATGATCTGCAGTCCAGGCATAGGCCACCTCATCCCCTTCTTAGAGCTCTCCAAACGCCTCACCTCTCTCTACTCCTTCAAAGTCTCTATCCTCTTCATCTCCACCGCTCAATCAACTAGTCAACACTCATTCACCGGCGATGGCGTTGACTTTCTCGAGATTCCCGCTGCTGACGTTTCAAACTTGGTCGACTCAAACGCCCAATTCGTTACTAAGCTCTTCGTCCTCATGCGCGAGACCGGGCCCGCCATCCGGGCTGCTATATCCGGGCTTAAGCTGAAGCCCACTGTGCTCATCTTCGATGTACTCGCTACCGGGTATGTTTCCATGGCCCGGGAGTTCGGGCTTCCCATATTCGTTTACGTCACCGCTAGCGCCAGGTTTCTTGCTCTCTCAATCTACTGTTCGGCGGTTCTAGATAAGGAGATTGAAGGAGAATATATTAACCAGACCGAACCGTTTAAAATTCCTGGTTGTAAACCGATCAAACCGGATGACGTCGTTGAGCCGATGTGGGACCGGACAGACCAGATGTACAAAGAGTATTTACAGATGGGATTTGAGATCCCGTTGTTTGATGGCGTGTTATTGAACACGTGGCATGATTTAGAATCTTCCACGTTATCGGCTTTGCGAGAGGATGGTTTGATGAAGGAGATTATTCGGGTTCCGGTTTTTGACATCGGGCCGTTGACGAAAACCAGTGACTTACCTTTACCCGGTCATGAGATAAATAAGAGTAAGGAGATATCAGAGTGGCTAGACCGGCAGCCGAACCGGTCAGTGATGTATGTTTCATTTGGGAGTGGCGGGACCCTTTCAACGGCACAAATGGCTGAGCTGGCATGGGGTTTGGAGCTGAGTCAGCAGAGGTTTGTTTGGGTGGTAAGACCGCCTATGGACGGAGAAGTTAATGCCTCATACTTAGGATTGAGAGGCGAAGTTGATGATGAAAATGGTAAATATAAATACTTACCCGATGGGTTCGTAGAGAGATCAAGCGGGTTCGGGTTGTTAGTCTCGGAATGGGCCCCGCAAACGGAGATCTTGACCCATCCGGCAATCGGAGGGTTTTTAACACATTGTGGATGGAATTCAGCTCTAGAGAGTATACTAAATGGAGTTCCGATGATTGCGTGGCCGTTGTACGCAGAGCAGAGGATGAATGCAGCTATGTTGGTGGAGGAGTTGGAGGTGGCAATTCGACCGGAGGAGCTTCCGGTGAAGAGAGTGGTGGCGAAGGAGAAGATTGAGAAAATGGTGCGAAGTGTGTTGGAAGGAGAGGAACGGCGTCGTTTAAGAAAGAGAGTAGAAGATCTACGAAAGAGCGGAATTCGAGCATTGAGTGATAATGGCTCATCTTTTAGGCGCTTATCTCAGTTTGTTCAAAGTATAAAGCATGTAGAAGACTTATAGGGCCGGTTTAGCTTTCGGAATCGAAAACGAAATGAAAATGAATAAAAACAGTTTGTTATTTTTCTAGAGTAATTACGTGGAGTGTCCTTTTCTCTTTTATTCGAAATCCATTTCTTTGGGCCCTGAAATGTAATTTCTTCAAACATGCATTTACGAAGGACGAAATGAGTCCATTCGGGCGAACCAAACATAATTTAGTCTACATATATAACCAAAGCAGAATACAGAAGAGAAAATATGTGCCACGGCTTCTGTAAGAGAGAGTTCTTTGAAATTGGAAACCACATTATTTCAGGTGTTGCAATGTGCAAATTTCAGGCATGGCAGCATGGTCATGACTCATCAGGTTATATGGCAATAGGCTCGGTCGCTGCCTTCAGCCAAGCTTGTTCGGTTTCGTTCAAGTAAGGAGCCAAAATATCCCTGCACTTGGCATGATATGTGTTTACCCACTTTATTTCCTCAGGGGATAGAAGTTGCAAATCCATCAACTTCTTTTGATATGGAGCCTGAAATTACATACCAAGCGTTAAGGGTCTTCGAGTATAGGTAAGTTGCGAGTGTACGAGAAAGAGAGCGTAGGAAACAGAAACTCACCCATGTAATGTGCTCGAATTCAAGGTAGCCCTTATCCCCGAAGTTGAATTTTGTGTCGGCCTCCTTGACAATGAGAACATTTTCCAGCCTTATTCCAAACTGTCCATCCTCATAGTAGCCTGGTTCTGTAAACAAAAGCCGAAATAGAATGAGAAAACGGAAGAGAAGCTACAACAAGATCAACCGTAGTGTAGTCCTTATGCAAAATAAGAGGACAGCAATACTAACCATCGGTTACAGTCATAGTGGCCTGTAATGGCACATTTCGTGCTTGAGGCCTGAAGCTAATCAATTGAGGACCTGTTCAAAGGATTTCGGAGTTAAATACAGTTATGTAGAAACAACATAACAAGTGTCAATACATCCTATTAGCTTTGCTTACCTTCGTGAACATTCAAGAAAGAACCAACTCCATGACCAGTACCATGTCGATAATCAAGCCCATCCTTCCACAAAGGAACTCGAGCTAGTATGTCCAGAGCATGGCCTAAAAAGTATTAATTCAAAAGAATATTAGGTAAGTAAAAGCTTTCATTTTACCTGTCAAGATTACAAATAGGTGATAACTAGTGCAATGAATGGAAAATTGATTCAATTAATCCTTATTGGTTTGTGAAATTGGCAAGGTAAAAGCACAAAGCAATACCATTTGTTCCGTTGGGGAACCGAGCACAGCCCAAACCAATATGGCCTTTGAGAACCTGTACAAAAGGCAAGTATGAGTTAATTTTGGAATTGTTAGAAACATAACTAGTTCCATGAGACCTACCCCTGTATAGCATGCCTTAATATGAGCAGAAGGCTTCCCAAAATGAAGCGTCCTTGTTATATCAGTTGTTCCATCTACATACTGAAGTAAATTTTCAATCAAATACACAAAAAGGATCAAGGATTGACAATTTGGGATCATTTGTAGGCACTTTCTAGTCAAGTTTTAGGTATTCATAATAATTTACCTGCCCTCCTGAATCCACAAGATATATGCTGTTCGGATCCAATTCAGAGCAAGTTTCAGGGGCCGGAGAATAATGAATTACAGCGGCATTTGAACCCACAGATGAGATGGTAGGAAAGCTAAGCCCCCTAAAGTGCTGCAAATAAATATCAAATCATTTATTATCACATGGTAGGTTCATCAGTCATGCCAAGTGAGATACGAAAAGCTAGAAAACATGACTTACTTCTTTTGACGCGCGAAATCCCTCCAGTTTATCGCTTACAGATACCTCCGTCAATTTTTTAGATTCCCTGCCACCAAAGAGAGAAAATGAAGCCATATAGCTATGAAACTGTACAATATTGTATTTCACATAATCTTAGCTTAGAACGCTACTCACGAAACTGTTTTCCCAGCTGCTGTATCTGCTTCTACAAAGTAACCAGAGGCTCCGTAAAGCTCTTGCATCTGCATGTTTAGAGCTGGAATGAGTTTTTTGTAGAGACTGACACTACTACTATACTGTATAAATATCCAAAAGTTCCAGCTTACAAGTTAATTTTTCCCATAACATGAATATAAGGAACTGTGGAAAGACACAAGTATGCTAACTCAATGCAGCTTACAAGTTTATTTGTGCATACATACGCTATCAAGAAATGTAAATATTGGGAGTGCTTGGGAGACAGTCTAGATGTAGCTTCATATGTGGACAAAAGTCATGGTACCAAATATTATTTTTTAAGTAATATAACGTTAGTAGCAAGTACGTTAAAACTCAAAGAAAAGTGTCTAAACGATATCACACAAAGTTCCATCGAATTAATTTTTCAAAGATGATGCTGCAAGTGAAAAAATTCATTAGTGTTTTCAAAATGATCTAGCTTTGTTATAATGACAAATTTTCAAAATATGCAACACTTTGGAAATTTCAAATCTGTTGAATTAGTGCCAAACACAAATAAAACATTTAGCTAGTTTTTAAGACCAATTTACAATAGTTCTTGTTTTCATTAATTTCCTGTGTAATGCAACCACACAAAAACCGACCTGTAAAGTGAGATAAGAAGTATATGCACTGTCTAGCGCATCATGTTCACCTGCTTATCAAGCCAAACAAAGAACTGCACAATTGCCGCCCCATCTCGAATGTGGCATTGCTTTAATCCCTCCATCTCGACAGGATTCTGAAAATTTTCAGCAATAAATTAGCAAGTGGAGGTCAAACGTAAGTATTGCAGAAAAAATGCATGCTCCCTTTCCAACAATAATTATTGCACAAAACCTATCCTTATCTCTTTTCATCTAAAATGATTCGCCAGCCTTCTATATAGGAAAACAATACTTAGAAATGGAAAAGAATGATAAACTACTGAAAAATACAAAAACTCCAACACCTAGTGACTAGCCAAAGAAATAAGAAGAGACATGCCTCAGTTGACAGTCATATTCAGCTTAATAGCACTGTATTTCGGTATCAATAACTTTCTAACACCTAGTGGCTTTGTGGTACAAAGCCAACATGAAATGATATTTGAAACTCTGACCGTTCAAATAAAGGATCGGAAGGAAAAGTAAAAACTGTAAAATTCTAAAATACAACTCTGCCTAAAATCTACATAAATGGAATGTATGGAAAGGGAAACAAAGGTATTACCTTCAAAGATTTTGCAAGGGCCAAAGGAGACTGCTGTAAAAGAGCCTGATCGGAACTCAATTTAGAATATAAAGCATAGCAGCACGAACCAGGATCCACCCATATGAGGTTAGATCCTTGTACTCTTTCTGTACCATTTGCAGGTTTATCTTGAGATACATTATCAGAGGAAAAAGCAAGTTGACTTGAGGCAAGCAAGACCACATCAGAGGCCACTGCCTGATAATCCCGAGCTTCAATTCCACTCTCTTTTAAGTAAGAGTGAACCTGAAAAAATCCCGTCAATACAGAGACAAATCTTTTTCCTTTTTTGTTGATGGATGATTATAAGAGGAAGCAAAGATGCTGCATTCTGAAATCTCCAAAATGGATAATGGTAAGAAAGAAACATGCTTAAATTCTTTCACACTGGTTGATATCAAGCATTGTATGCTCTAGTTCAAATTTACATGTCTAACAAAAACTGTCACTTTGAACCACAGATGAAAATAAAAGACAGACCTCATTCGACAACTTTCTCTTATCCACATACAGGAAAGCTGCCTCTGATGTAACTATTGCAAATGCATGGACAACTGGACAGTAGGGGACATCAGTACCACGTATATTGTACAGCCAAGCAACCTGCACATGACATGCCATAAACCAAGAGACAAGAAAAGATCAAAGATCTGCTTAGCCTGGCAAGAGTTAATCAGGCATTCTGTAATCATTTCAACAAATATTCACCTCATCTAGTCCTGTGATGATAATACCACGTGCTTTCTCTTGTGCTAGCTTTCCTCTCAAATTTTTCAACTTCTCTGGAGCGCTGAGTCCAGCAAACTGTACCGTTTGTATGACAATGGGATTGATCTCTGCTTGTGGCCTATCTTTCCAGACTTCATCAACCAGGTTTGTTGATGTTTGTACAATTTTCTGTTGTTTTCCAGCAAATGCACGCTCCCATCTCTGTGCAGTGTCTACTGACACACACCAAGGATCAATGCCTACTGCTGCAGCTTCTGGTAAATTCTGGAGTAGAACGAGAGCAAATGTTAGGTGCAAAATCTAATGGTTATTGTCTCAAGAACCATAATAATTAATAACCCACAGCTCCCATGAACATTCAGAAGAAAATCTCGTTATTTGCTTGAAATAACTAGGAAGTGAAATTCAGAAATGGCACAAATCCGACATTTAACTTCAATTTGGCCCACATCATTAAAAAACTGACACAGATAACCATTGTAGAAAACTAGAAATCAATTGGAAGGTAGGAGACCATCCATCCAGCATACACACTTTCTCAAAATTTCACAATTTTAGAAGTAGTAGTTCCAAATTCACCACTTAAGAGCAGAAGATGACAATAATATTAATAATAAAACTCACATCAGCCATCCAGATCTCTACAGTGGGATCTTCTCCCATGCGCATAAGCTTCCAATCATCACTTAGCTGTTTCTCAGCCTGCAAGAAGTACCTCCCATCTGTCCAAAGCCGTGCTTCATTCAAGGTGATGAGAGCCAGACCTAATTCCAGATTGGATGTTTAATATACTTCAACAATCAATGTAAATACACACAAGTATACAAAAAACAATCCCTAGGAGAACATAGTTGCTCCTAATTCCGATCTAACATACTTACTTTTCAATCAACCGAAAAGTTATGAATCAGACCAGAAAGTAGAATATTGGAAGATCAAAACGAAAATTAGATTCAGGAGAACTGACCAGCACTTCCCGAAAATCCGGAAACGAACTGACGCCTCCTGTCACGCTCGGATACATACTCACTCTGTATTACGAATCATCAATCAAAGTTACAATCATGAAACAATTTTAAAGTGCACTATAGCTCTTTCCAAACTCTAGTTTGTGATCGAAAAATCAAATAATGGTTTGATTCGAATACAGTTACTGCATATGACAAAGAGAAAAAACGAGAAAGACCTGATGGTAATCTTCAGAAGGAACAACCAAGGCGTCGAGAGGTGGAGAGTGAGAAGCCATTAAAGATCGAAGAGTAGCTAGAGTGTCGCCGGCCATTTCCAATGGTGGCGTTGACAGAACGGAAAGGGATTGTGATTATTGGGGGATCAGGCTGAGATGACGGAAGATAATAGATGGACTGCGTAGAACAAAACGGCTTATAAATAATTTAAGATCTATTTACAATTTTGTCCCCAGTTTAACAACTTAATATCTGCATAGATCTCGAGATATTTGGGAAGATTTGATATTGGAATTTTAAATTACATCTTGCTATCAAATTTATCCATTCCACGGTGATTAGTTATTTTGAAATTGTAATTTGAAGTAAAAAAAAATCCAAAACAAATCAAATTTGCATGTGAAAATAAAAATAAAAAAAATAAAGAGAGTCGTTTTGGATTGACTTATTTTTGGGATTTGCTACATTCACTTGTACAAAGTGTTTGTTATGCAAAAATCATTTATATAAATAAACTTTAGTATTAGTATTGGCTAATTTAGCTTAATAAGTCTTTGTAACATTGGATTGCCTAATATCTTCACTTGAGGGAAGTAGTCCTTATTTGCTCAGCAAAGTAATGAACCGCAAACCCTTCGGAAAGAAAGACATAAATAAGAGAAGGTTGGGTGCGAAAAGCGACGGTGACTTTCTCAGAGCGGATTCTTTTTCGGGTTAACCGGCAAGCTCGGGGTTGTCTTTCGGCGAAGTCAGCTATTTCTTGATGGACGAGCTATACGGCGTGGTAGAACGATTTCTACTTACTGCGTCTGGATGAATGGGAGGGGGTTCAGTCCCTGATGGGGCTCCGGGGGATTTTCCATCCATTTCCCTGATCCCCGCATTCGGATAAAACGGGGAGGACCCAAAAAAACGGAATCTGACGGGCATTTTTTGGACAAAACTACTACCCTGGTGTTGACCGCTTCTTGTTTAGGAAGCTGCTGGTAGCTTCCCTTATTTCGTCCGTCCACGAGGCTTTCTTTGAAAGAAGGGGCGGCTATCTAGCGGGAGTCGTTTCGGTTGTATGCCACCATTATTTGGTATGGATAGCTGCATAGATCGCTGAACCTTATCGGGTTCATCCATTTACCCGTTATGCTCTGTTAGGGACACAAAATGAAACGAATCTAGTAGACTTTACATATTATTGTTCATCATCAATATAAAAAAAAACTTTATTTTATTTTGTTTAAGGATATTTAGATATCAATACCGGTTTACGCAACATTTATCACACCATAATGATTTGATATCTTGTGAGGATCGGATGAGTTTCAATAATACCAAGTAACTAGAAATTTTACACATATAGCCAACAATCAAACCAAACCCGGCCCAAAACTATATGGATCAGATTAAGAAATTTAATAAACCCGGCCCAAAACTATTTTGATTCGGATAATGAAATTGATCAAACCCGGCCCAAACTATATGAATCAGATTGAGAAATACATAATAGGCCAAAATCATAACGTTCTATTTCCTTGAGAACCAATTGGGCCCGGCTCAGAAAATAATATATCCAACCCGTTGGACCAAAACCCAATATCATGGACTATAGAACAATGGGTTGTGTGCATACGTACAGCAAAATATACTAGGTTGGACTTCTTTGTGCAATCATCGATGGGATATTTTGTTCATGGTCTTAACACGCTCATAAAAAAAACACATGTATCATAAGTGTAACACATCAGACTAGGATTGTTCAACCGATCAAGACTAAATCGGATGTTCCGGTATCAATCTGAAATGATTCGGTCCGAAACGGGTCCGTCTAATATCTTTCTCTTGTGGATTTTTTGTTTTTTTTTAAAAAAAAAATATAAATCTCTTGTCTGTCCCTGATCACTGGTTTTTCCGAGACCGGTAGAAATTACATTATAGTCGAATTGTGGGCTGAATCCAGTCCGGGTTTGACCTGACCGTAAAAACCGGTCTTATCCAATCCAAAAGTTTGCAACCCTATATCATACTAGTAAAATTTTGTCGTAAAATATAATCGATGTGAGGTACTTTGTGAACCATATCGTCAGGGTCGTCCAACGAATTTTGGTGGCCCTGTTTCAAAATAAAAATATCACCTTGTTTAAAATATAATTTGTAGTTCGTCTTCTTTCAACCCCTAATTCTAATTTAATCTTTCACAATTTCGGGTTCAATCTTCATTCTTTCATATAGAAACAATGAATTGTGTAAACGGATCTTCGAGTTTGTCGTCTTCAAAATAGAGATTAGAGAAGCAAATGATTTTGTGTAAATAAATATTCGAGTTCATATTCTTTTGAATAGAGATTAGAGAGTGAGGATGATGCTGTGAAACTGATTTGCTGATATGCACTTGGAATTGCGTTTCGGTACGAAGATGTTAATTTGATAATCTGCAAAACATAAATAGCAAAGGAACAATCAATTTAGGAGAGGAAAAGTAGAAGATATTGTTTAAAAAAATTTTGAGTAAAAAAAGGACATAATAGATAAAATAGGAGAGATATTGTGTTATATTTGTATAAAAATAAAACCTACGGCAGTTTTTAGATACTAAATTTTTATTAGTAATAATAATATATAAAAGAATGAAAAATATGGAGCCCTTTAAAATCGGGGCCCTCTTCCGTTGGGCTCTTTAAACTCCTTATTGGACGGCCCGCATATCCACACCTTCCTATATATATATATATATATATATATATAATTTATGAAAATATGGGTACGTTCGGTGAGGCAGAGATTATCGAGATTATTGGGGATTATTGTGAAATTTTAATCTTTCAAATAATCTACCATGTTCACCAAACGAACCCTATGTAAAGAGGGTATAGTATAACAACATTGGAATCAATATAATGAGGCAGGTTGGTGGGGTGCAATTGGGAGTCATGTGCTTTGAGAGAGAGACAACAATGCAGTGATACACAAACCACGTAATTAACCATTTCTTTAATCTGTCCTATAACACCTGTTTAACAAACCACGTCTCAGATTCTAAAAAGCAATTAAAACACTCTACGTTTTCTTAATCACTATTAAAGTAACGAATTAATTAGTCCTAATCTTTTTGGAACAAATACTAATTATCTGACCAATCAGAATCTTACTGTTCATTAACACATTTTTCAGTACACCAAACCAAATTCATATTGAAAACCTATCAGTTTTTACTCTATACTTTTAAATAATGTTATCTAGAACATATGTGCGCTCTTATGTGCACGGTCTCAATCTATATATACATTAAAATAGTTCCTGAATTGCTGACGTGACACGTTCGAATTTTAATATTTAAGTCAAATAATTACAAATTACTAAACTGTCGACTCCTTTAAAATTAATTATTTTTAAAATAACTTATTTTTAATAACAATATCAACCAAATTATGAAAACCATCAAATTTTGTTATTTACAATTTCAAATTTTTACTTTTAAAATTATCAATTTGTATAGGCTCCTATAAAACTATTTAATTTTAATAAAATTTGTTAGATTATTTTAGGTGCACTGTAGGTTTATTTTATTAGCAATAATAATTATATTGATATAATAAGGTGATTATTTTTTTAAATTATTTTTTTAAATATTTATGTAACTTGATTAGTATTGCAGATTTGTTTTACTTATGTATTAAGAATACTTGTGCATGGCACAGATATTGCTATCGTGAACGGGACAGACCTAGCGGGATGAAGATTGAAGAAGTTAAGGTTTATCTCGTCCCAAACATTTATTGGCGGGACATAATTGTTGTATTTTATAAATTTTCGACGGGAATTGTCAAAATAAGAACAAGATCGAGATTTGTTCTCGCTTCTATATATCAAAAATACATGTGTCGTGCACGGATTCTAAACTAGTTTACTATCTATATTAGATTTTAACCATTATGGTGTTATTTTTTGTAAAAAACAATCAATATGACCTATTTCAACACGTCCATAATGCATATCTATGCATGTATTTGTTAGTGATTTTCTTCTTTCATGAAAGTTAATACAAAGGAAAAGGGATCTACGAGACTATAGTGTTCTACTTAACAAGGAGGGCTATGTCTTTAAACTTTGTATACTTTGCCTCTTTTCATCCAAAAGCAAATAGTTCAATGAATAGTTGTATTTGTAAGATACCCATCCATCAAAAGTTACTCATACTTTATGCATCATTTATAATATCGATTTGATTTATAAAACTATATTCATATTGAGTCGGGTGACTTGGGTGTAGGTTAAGATCATCACTAATATGTGTATTATGAATTACACATATGTGTTTCATATATATATATACCAAACTAATATTGTGATATACTCATTGCTTTGCTTACGAAGTTTGTGTATCTTTTAATTTTGCTTTTGACGAGAACAATAAAGGTTTAGTCGAGAATTTGTAGTTGTTAGATATTTTTTTATTAATACATTTAAATTCTAGACATTCTAAGGATATATCTTTTGATTTTGATCATATCTTTTAGAATTATTTTTTATTTGTTTTTATTTTATCTTTGTAGAGGAATCTCTCCTATAAATAGTAGTAGAGGACGAGATTCTTAGATAACTTGATTTGACTATTATTTCCATAATATTGTGAGATACACACTATTTTGGTTACAAAGTTTGTGTTTTATTCATTCCTATTCAATCAAAAGAGAGAACTTTTGATTGAATTGTTAGGATTTCTTGCTAGGTTGTTGTTGTGTGTTAATGTTATTGAATATTAATGCTATTAGTCAAACTAGTATCTCCTTGTACTGTTCTTATTTATAAGACTTGTGTAAAGTTAAAAATGAAGAGTTCAGGTAATTCTTCGGTGAGGGTTTTGATCTAATTGGTCAATGTTCTTTACAAGTCCAAACATAACGTCTTTCTTCCTATATTTCCATCAATCTATTTCTTTATTCATCTTCTTATCTTTTTCATATCATCCATAATTCCGCATTCTGAGTTTTACATAATCTTGGTATATTCTTATAAACCTCGCATCAAAGTGGTATCATAGCTAATCGATTGAAATTCAACTCAATCGTACAACAAAAGTTTGAATATTTTTATTTAAGTCTTCTTTGAGTCATATAAAAATCGAGTTTGTGCTATTGTTCATTCTATAAACTTCAAGCCTATATCAAAAAACTGCGGCATCACCACGTGAATACCGATGCATTTGGATATCACATATCATTCTCTTATCAGCACAGCTCTATGCATCGATTTTAACAAGAAATAAAAGCATAATTTAATTATATAATTAATAAGTAATTAGGCATTTATCCCGAAAGACAAAGGATATACTATTTGGTGCCGTGGAATCTTATCTATTTGTGGCACTGTTGATTGGGCTATAACCTATAGTCTACAATACTGTTTGGCATAAAGATAGTAACTAAACCCTAATTAATTAGCTTAATAGGCTTATAGGTTAACTGATTAAACCACCCAAAAAATGCCCTAAAATTAGGCGTGATTTAGGGAGTGGTTGAAATTTTAAGTAAATTAAATATTATCATTAAGCTAGTGAAATTGAATTAATCTTTCTATGTGCCTTCTAGAAGACTATACTATATGTGTTTTTAAATTAGTTGAAAAAGGTCATTTTTTTAATAAATTATTTACATTAATGAATAAATTAACATTGAAGGGCAAACTTAAAGGAAGGAGTTTGCATGGAGGGAAACATGGAAAGAGATGGATGTGACTTATTCCAACAATTTGTTCATCAAATCAAATTGAAGTAAGAGATTTACTTAGTTAACTTTGAATTCGTATTATGGGTCAATTTGGTAACGTAAGATTGTGTAGATGAAGATAATTATTTAGATGAAGAATTAAGGGGATGAAATTGTTTAAGATGATGAGTATGAAATTAAGTGAAATGAGTGTTTGGTAAAATTAAGAAAAAGTACGTGTTAAAAAAAATTTTTATAGATGAAAGAGATGAAAAAATTAGGGGTAAAAGTGAGATTTAAGCCTCAATAATCTTCATAATCCTCGTAATCCAAGTTTTGCAGGATTACAAAATTCCATATGGCCAGTTTGGTAATGTAAGATTACGTAGATGAAGATGAGGATGAAGAGAATTATTTAGATGAAGAATTAAGGGGATGAAATTGTTTAAGATGATGAGTATGAAATTAAGTGAAATGAGTGTTTGGTAAAATTAATATAATTGTGGGTAAATTTACGAAAAAGTACAAGTTAAATTTTCTTTGTAGATGAAAGAGATGAAAAAATGAGGGGTAAAAGTGAGATTTAAGCCTCAATAATCTTCATAATCCTCATAATCCAAGTTTTGCAGGATTACAAAATTTCCATAATCTAATTCCCTCAATCTTGATAATCTAACTCTTTTAATCTCCTTAACTCCCTTACCAAATGAGATTACGAGAATTATTTCTTCCTTTTAATTCCCATAATCTTCATCTTCTTAATTTCTACACTTACCAAACGTCATATTCTAATTCCCTCAACCTCCATAATCTAACCCTTTTAATCTCCTTAATTTCCTTACCAAATGAGATTACGATAATTATTTTTTCATTTTAATTCTCATAATCTTAATCTTCTTAATTTCTATCCTTGGCCCCGTTTTTGGTAAGTGTATCACTACGTATGTGTGAGCACAAATGTAGATTCGACATATTTATAGAAGGACGACCCGAAAATATTTAGATATCCAATGCATTTTATATACAGATAAGGTGCCGGGCTTTCTAAATTTAACTTTAATTAGGCTATGTGATAGTTTGGAGATCGATCTGACGGAACTCCAGATGATCGGATACGATTGGGATATCCGACAAAGCCTAATTTTAATTAAGCTATTTGATAACTTGGAGAAATCAATTTTTTTCAAAATCAAACCTGATTCGAAAAATCTCATGAACCTAACCCGAATGATCAATTAACGGATTTTATCAGATCAAATCTTCGGATTATTATCGAACACATTTTCACACCCCCTAAGTATAGGCACATGCATGCTTTACAACCCAAATTTCAGAGCAAATTAACCTGTCCCAGGAGCTTAGAGATCCAATCAAGTTCATTAAAGCCAATATATATATAATAATTAAGATAAGATTAGCTAATCTACTGATTACCAATAGTAATCACTAATCAGAAAACAAAAACCCTAATTAAAATAGCTAAATTATTGCTCCCATATGCCTATAACTAAGGCCAAAATTTCAAAGTTGGAAGATTTGAAGCAAGAGTGGCTCCTGTCGGGACAATTACAACACAAAGCCATATAATTATAAAATATAATATATAAAAATATAGTAATATTAAAAGTGAAGATTTACTTTATATTTATTTTAATTTTACAATTAAACAATATAAACCCTCTCATCGAGGGGAATCCAACTTTTGCCATCTCATGGGCATCTTCTTTTTAATCAATAATTTACAAGGATTAAGACTAAGTAATATAATATAATTTTATAAATTTTATTATATTTATTATATTTATATTAATAATCTCTTACCTGGCGAGTAAGAGCCTCAACTTTAATTTATTTTTTTTTCTTTCTATATTTGTTCACTCTATGTTCATCCTTATCCACTCGATTTTTTGTCCTTACTTTGGTCTTAATTAACCTAAATAAACCTTTTTTTTTATTTACTATTTAACGTTATTATATCACCAACTTGTGTGGCTACGAATGCCACGTCATTAACATGATATTAGAATACTAATTAGGTTAATGTCTATCTAAACTAACTTTTACCATAGTTGTTAAACTGTAACAATATTTATAACTTTTGGCACAATAATTATATAAACTATCATACACAAGTCACGTCACAAATTAAAGTTTTATAGTGAAAGTATCGAGCGTTTTTACTATTGTGGAAATATAAAATTACGACGGGTCAAATTTTATTAGATTTATTACGGTTATATTTTTAAAATAGAATATCATTAAATGTTTATACTCTACAAATCCAATAAATCAGGATCCGAGACATGAAGTTATCATATAAGATGTAAACTTCCAATGGGCTAAGATAAATGAAATGGGGTCACACATCCGTACTCTGGCCACTTTAGTCATTTTATAAAAAAAATGGCAAAATTGGCAAACTAGCCTTTTTAAGCAAATCAATTGAGAAAGAAAACTCATACTATTTGGGATTTGTATTTTGATCCCCTATAAAATAGAATAGAGGAAATATACTACAAAGAGGACAAAGTTTGACAACCCATCGGATGTGACATGTTGTACTATCTCACATGTCACATCAATCAGAAAAAAGAATTTTCAACATTCTTACTTTATTACTTATTACCCAAAAATCCGCTTACCCAAATAATGTCACAATCATACCCAAAAATAAATTTGTCAAAGCACATAAACATACTCGAAAACAACATACCCAAAAAATCAAATATCAAAATAAAATCATATCCATAAATTGGATAATATTTTATATTTATACCCAATTTAAACATCACTTAATACAAAAACCATACCCAATTTAAATTTGTCATACCCAAAATTTTCAAAACTCGATATTATACACAAACATCAATATCAAATGACATTTGATCATTACCCAAAAATTTGCTTGAATTTGATCATTATAACACAGTTTGGGTAACCATAAAACATACCCACGATATCACTTTAAAAATATACTTAATAATAAGAAATATACTACAAAGCCAATACACATATAAAAGCATACCCAAAAACCCGTTTACCCAAGTAATGTCATAATCATACCCAAAAATAAATTTGTCAAGAAATATATTGCCTCTATTTTCACAATCATACCCAAAATCATACCCAAGAAATATACTACAAAACCAATCCAAGTAAAAAATATACTTAAATCAAAAGTAAACATCTAATCACCATCATTTCAATTAGAAAAATTATTACCCCTATTTTTTAGTTTCCATACCTATTTTTTCTTCTTTTTGTATAGAGACCTAGTTTGCAAAAGAGAATTTTAAGAGGTCCTATTTTCCTAATTAATTCAAAAAAAATTTATCAATCATATTCTTATATACTAGACTCGTAACACTTTATTATCAATGTTATAATTTTTAGTCTCTGTAGTGTAACCGTTTAGCCCGGTTTATACGTTTAACCATAAAAATAAAGGTTCACTTTTTAATTTAGACTTACTTATTTTTTTAATTTGTCTGTTTATAATAAAAATTTCCTTTTTAAAATCAAAACTTGTATACTTTTAAAATATAAATTAAAAAAACATGTCATAAGTTGACTTGATAAACCTCATTACTTCATTAGCAAGAGATCCAAAACTCATAGGGTGAAAAGTATGGATAGAATTTACCCCAATTATCCACGTGGTATAGCAAAAGATCCATCTAAATTTGTCCCCTACATATAACACACAATGTTTATATTTTATTTCTTTTTACTTCTTTTATCTTTTTCTTTTTTGTTTTCACTCCTTGGAATATATTACATATTACATATGTCTTAAATGAATGACTAACATATGCAACATGCTTTAATCCTGTTTTTATATAAAAACAAACACAATAATATAAGTAAACTAGGATGAATCATAGTATTTAGGAATTAGGATTGGAGGTATGATTTTAGAAGTTATGGATAAGTATAAGCTAACAAGAAAATATTTGATAACACAAATTTATGGAGATTATTTGTAATTTATATTATTTTTATTTCATTTAGCTTATGGAGCGGATTTACGAAGTTTATGTTAGTTTAATGAATGGTATATTATAAATATAAATTTATAAAAGTATTATTAAAATGAAAAAGTAAATTATTTTATTAATTTTTGTTAGAGTATATTGGGAAGTATATTGGGCTTATTTTTATTTGTTAGTTTACCGTTTTGTACATTTATATTTGTCTATATGGACAATATGAATAAACAAACGTTCAGTTCACAAATATTTATAATTTAAAACATATATCAGTTACAATAAGCTCTTTTTCTTCTCCCAAAAACCCATCAAACTCATAAAAAAATAAGTTCGGTCAATTAACTACTAATTTCAACCATCAATACTCTTCAAATCTAATAAGCTTAGAGTTTTCAAATGGTGCTTATATCTTTTCTTTAACCCCGTTTGGTTGTAACTCCGAAAACGTATACCCAATGAAAATAAATCTAGTTTATATAATTATATGTATACCCTTATTCGTGAATTTTTTTGAATAATTTTTCATGGTTTCATGTAAAATGTATTTGCTTTCTTCCATTTTATTTTATTAGAGGATATAAAAACTAAATTTAATTTAATTACAGTTACTTTATTTCCTAAGGAATGATACCAAAAACTTCATGAATAAAAAATATGTTTACAAATTAGATTTAGGGCCCGTTTGTTTCCAACTCCGGAAACGGAAACGGAATGGAAACGAATGTAGTCCATATCTATATCCTTATTCATTAAATTGTATGGAATCATTCTTTGTGATTTAAGGCAAAATGCACTTGATTTCGCACATTTTGTTACCCTATAAGGTATCAAAAGTAATCAAACTCTACTCAAATTACTTCAACCATAAGGAATGATTCCAAAAACTTTCAAGAGTAAGGGTATACGTATGAACTAGATTCGTTTTAGATTCTGAAGTTAAAACCAAACGGACCTAAATCAAATTTAAAAAAAAAGAAAGAAAAGAAGATTAGGTAAAAGCAGGTCAGTAAAGGCTGTGAACACATTAACCCGTTGCAAGTGGGGATGGCGGCCAAAATTAAAATGCCTTTATGGCGATAAAGATAGAGTCTTTTTCCTTATTGTGTGGTCTGGAATATGAGAATTACAGTTAGGTAATTTTTATTTTATTTTTACCGCTGAATGTGGGATTGGGTGACTGACAATGTAACTTACAATAGGGAAGTGTAAGTTTTGTCTCTTTTTTTACAGCGTACGAACAACTTTAACTTTAGTGGCGGCAACACATAGAAGTTAGAAACCAACCAGTCTTATAATACGGGAGGACCAAAATTTAAATTAATTAAATAATTAAGTTCAATGAAAATTCTTTAAAATTTCAAAATTTAATATTTCTAATATTCTCACATTAAACCCAATAATATTGCTGGTGGGCTTTTTGATTCGTGTAACTTGTTAAGTATGTAATATGCTGATGGTGAAAATAGAATCACATTTAAAATAATTTTATTACGTTATATTTATAGTAATAATGCGAGCATATATTTAAATAAAAATATTAATATAATAAAATTTTATCCAAAAATATATTATCATGTCTAATAATCCTAAATATTAATATAATGTAATATCCTAATAGTTTAGCCATAAAAGCATTCATTGTCAACATGAACAAAAAAATCATCGAGTAAATAATAGTCGGCCTTAAGAACATCGTCAAATATTAATTAAGTTACATGACTTCACGTAAAGGATGCGTAAAAAATTAAAAATAAAAAGATCTCACATCGGTTGAAAATAAACAATTAACTTAGTATATAACAATAGATACTTTAACATCACCCACACAAATAGATCAAGTTTGATATATAATAGTTTGGTCCCCTAATCCGATACAATTCTAGTAATTAGTTCGTTAAACTTTTATATGAAATTATTGTCAAAAAAAAACTCGCGACGCCCAAATTCCCTCAGAATTATATTAGGAAAAATTGAGCACCGGCGTCCAGTAAAAGCTGACGAAATGCAAGTATTTTTTACGTCAGTGAAAAACGATTGTCGTGTATATAGCTTTATCGAATGATTACCATATATATATATATATATATATATATATATATATATATATATATATATATATATATATATATATATAAATGGTTATAGGGATACCGATCCGATATCATCCCATAACCCAACATTGTATCTAGACTAGAACAAATAGTCATCTATACATTTCTCTCTTTGATATACTTTTGGAATCATGTTATCTTATATACTGTGCTCTAGTCCGTTATTTATAATACGCGTATTATAAAACGTGTCCACATCTGGAAGAGCTAGCACGGTAAATTCGGGAGCTGAACTTAAAAAAAGGTAAAAGAAAATAGAGGGGTAAAAAAGAAAGAAGGGTGAATGAATGAGACTCGTGTTGTGGACACCTACTTTGTGAGCATCGGTACACGTGGGAAATGGATCAAGAGCAGCGGTGGTCCCATTTTGTTGATCTAGTGGGGTTTGGACGCGTGGCAATTTAGTTCTTCTCCCCCATGTGCATTCTCCCTTCTCCATCCATCATCAGACTGGACTGGCAACATCTTCACATTCTTAATATTCCTTTTATATTTATGTCTTCTCCACTTTTTCTTTTTTCTTTTTTTTTTTCCTTATAATTTAAATAAATTAATATAACTCAATCGATCATCCATCAAAAGATAAAGGTAAAAACTCTTTCCATTCAAATTTACCAAACTAAACAAGTTAGACTAACGTACATACTATTTTCTTTAATCTCATATATATATATATATATATATATATATATATATATATATATATATATATATATATATATATATATATATATATATATATATATATATATATATATATATATATATATATATATATATATATATATATTCTAACGGATTAGATTAAGGGCCCGTTTGGTTCCAAGTCCGGAAACGGAAACGGAATGTAAACGAATATAGTCAGTATGTGTACAATTATTCATGAAATTTTATGCAATCATTCCTAATAGTTTAAAGTAATTGTAGTAAAATTTGATTACTTTTGATACCCTATAGGGTAATAAAATGAGGGAAACAAATATATCTTACATGCAACCACAAGGAATGATTCCAAAAATATTCATGAATTAAGGTAACATATGAACTAGATGTATTTCCATTTCGTTTCCGTTTCGTTTTCGGAGTTATAACCAAACGGGAACTAAATGTGAAATTGTGTCGTACCTTTGAGCATACATGTGCATGGGGTATCATTCAAGTAAGGCCCATTATTGCGGTACGGCCGTGCGGCCGTACCGCAGGGCGACACGTGTCCCGAAAAAAAAAAAAAAAAAAAAAAAATTTAAATTTTTTTTTTTTTTTTTTTTTTTTTTTTTTTGAAACGATTTTTTTTTTTTTTTTTTT